>JANAVB010031617.1:33846982-34211982 GCA_029216955.1 Iris pallida
CTTGAAAGCAGTCAAAAGGTGTTTATCGACTTCGCGGATGTGTGGGCTTTGACGAAATTCAAATTGGTTGCGTGTGCGTGACGAATTTGATGCTGTATCCGTCAAAATTTACCGTATCGGCCTCTTTGCAAAATTTTCAATTACTTTGTGCACGTTCATCAAATCGAGACAAAACTTACGCCAACAGGACCGTATCGCTTTTCTGGTCCTGTATGCCAAGTTTGGTCCAATTTTAAGACAGTTGATCAGGATCGCCATTTCGTGGGCCCCACGATCCGACTCAACGAGCGATTTTGTGCACGGCCCAGCTGGAATCCAACTTTGGACATATTATTGGGTTCGTATCAAAAAATCAACCTGTAGAAACATAGTTTGACGACTTTAGAGACCATAGATTTTGGCACGCTTTTCGGTGCAAAGTGGGTCCAACGGCGGGCACCGTTTTGACCTAAAATTACCGTTTTGCCCCTGTGTCCAGAATTGGACTTAAGGACAGGCAATTCTAGCTAATTTGACTATTCTGAAAATGTTGGTAATGTTTATTTCAGCATCCAGAGACTTTTGCATGTGTTGACTTTAGTGACTCGTCTGATTGGTTGTACTATCGGTTTCACCAGCTAAGGACCTCAGGCAAGTGCACTTTCTGATTGCTTAGTCTTTCCATTTCATGTTTATGTATATGTTATCTTGCTTGTTGACACATTGTTACATGGATTAGTGTCATGGATCTCTACATACATTATTTCTTGATTGTCATGTTTTCGTGACTTATTCGAGTCCATGAGTACTAGTCGAAGGAAAAATATCTTAGTAGACATGTGGACTACCCAGAACTATCTTCCGTGTCTTTCATAGAGAATAACAGCTGCACACGACACGTGCAGGGTGCCAGATTTACTCCCTAGCCGTTCATATGTCGAAACTGATATTTCAAAACATATAGATAGTTGTCTTTTATTTGTTTCTTTATTTTCTTCACCACTTGCCATGACATCAGTTACTTTTTAGTTTTTATCACACATATGTTATTTTCATGTCTTGTGAATTCTATTGTGTTATCGTATTGCCGTCGATTTGTGTACTTGTTCCATTCCTGACTGAAAACCAACATTTTCAGGTTAGCTGTGGCTTCACTTAGCATTGGGAGATACGGGTGTACTTGCAGGCAGAAACCTAGAAATTAGATAGAAGTAGTATCATTTTCATTAATTGTAAGAATCTTGTATTTTCTTTAAATATAAATATTGTAATCAATTTAGAAATGTGAATGAGCAATAAAATTTATTTTGAGCATTTATTTATTGCGGGCTTGACAGCGTTCTACCGCCGACTCTGCGGCGTAGGATGGCTTGGACACGTCTCGTATCCGAAAAGCGGATGCGGGTCGTGACAACCACGTCTGGAAGAATCTACTTGCGGGATTATTCAGAAGGTCAAGAGAACTCTGCTCCAACTTTAGAGGCTATTCCAGCATCATCTTCTTCCCCTGTCGCGAATGTTCCGTCTGCTTCATCAACTTCAGTAGAACAGACTCTTCCCAAACCAACAGCAGCCGACAAGGGAAAACAGCTAGTCCGCTTTGATAAGGGATTGAAGAAGACTCCAACCTTTGGGCTGAAGAAGCCATATAACTTTGATATATTGGCTCAACTAGCTAATACTCCAGCAAAACTGTCAATCTACGTACTCTAGTCTCTCAAAGAAAACTCGAGAAACATTGAGTGAAGCTTTGATACAAGTTGATACTTGTCTAGCACTCCTTAAAAAGTCGAAAGAAGAACCTGCCATATGTTTGCATTGTCATAGCGTATTAGAGCTGATGCCCAACATCACCTTTACGCAAGAAGACATGCTGTTAGAAGACAATCGTCATATTCGTCCTCTCTATTTCACAGGATATGTCGATACTATGAAGGTTGATCGCATCTTGATCGACCCAGGGTCTGCACTCAGTATCATGCCAAAGACTCTACTGGATGCTCTGAAGATCCTTGTACACAATCTGTCCACAACTATCACGACAATCCCGGGATTTAATTTCGGCAGAAGCGAACCCTTGGGAAAGATTTGCCTGAAACTTCAAATAGGTAATCTTCGCACAAAGGTGACCTTCTATGTGATTGATAATCATAGCTCCTATAATGCTCTGCTCGGATGACCATTCCTGCACGATCATAACATTGTACCATCCACTCTCCACCAATGCTTTAAGTACATGGATGTCAATGGTGAAGTCCAGAAGGAAGTGGCAGATCTAAACCCTTTTAGAGGCGTCGAAGCATACTGCAATGATTCCCGGATGTATAAGAAAGAATTTATAAAAGTGGTGCTAGCCATGGACACTGATGAAGATCAGAAAGACACCTCAAAAGACATCTTGGTGATTCCAGTTAAAGGACGTACTTCTCGTCCTCATTCTTCCTAGACTTTAACCATTCATCTTCTCTCTCGTAAAAAGCAGCCTCTTGCTGGAAAGACAGAACAAAGGGAGCTCATCTCTTCTGAGCCACTTGTTATTAACCTTTATCTTAACAAACCTCCTCCTCCTCGTTCTTCTTCTCCTCCTCTTGTTATCAATCTGACTAAGCCTTCTAAGGCTAAAAGTCATATTATAAATGATGATGTACAGATCAATAAAGTAGCATCTCCTTCGCAGTATACTCATGTCTGTTACTATACTCAATGTTATTTGGATATGCTAGATAAAACCACTTACAATAGGAGCAGTTCAACCTCTTCAAAGTGAAGTATCGCTTGAACCAGCACAAGATTCCTTCTTTCTAGTTCCTTCTAGAAAATGGGGAAACTCCTATACTTTTTAGTAAGGAGTAGAACAAGAAACCATGCTCGACAGTGAGGATGAAAAAGATGATAATGGACGACTATAATTACGTCGTTATAGTCTACAATCTAAAGAAATCATTCGAAAGATGGGCTATAATTTTAAAACTGGTCTTAATGGCAGTAGAGGAAGATGAACTCCCATTCATACCCCTGCTCCGAAAGGGAAACCATTGCCATATTATAGCAGGATAAAGCGTGGGTTAGGTTATACTTCACCGGTTGTAACTCCAGAGGCCTCTGAGTCTGACAGTAAAGAACGGTCTAATTCTTCTGACTCTATATCGTGGGACTCTGACATAAGTATCAGATACGTCCATCGAGTGACACTATCTTCTAATATGGTGTCTGCCAAGTTCTCGGAAGATGACGAGGATAACTTTGAGGAAGCTCCTGAAGTAGATCCTTCGGCACAAAAGATGGACACTCAGTGGAAACTTCGTTTCGAACAACGAGAACCACCTACAGAAGATTAATTAATTCAGGTCTATGTTGGAGAAGAAGGTTCGCCTAGGCCAATCTTCATCAGAAAAAGACTCCCAGAGGTGGATAAATAAAAACTAATTCAGCTTATCCGGGAATATATTGATGTCTTTGCTTAGAGTTATGAAGATATGCCAAGATTGGATCCTTATATTTCTACCCACAGGCTCAACATCTTGCCCAATGCATAGGCGGTCAAATAACAACAACGTCGATTCCGACCTGACATGATGGATGCCAAAGAAACTGAAGTCAAGAAGCTTATCTCTTGTGGTTTTGTCAGAGAAGAACAACACCCTGGCTGGGTGGCCAATATTGTCCTAGTTATGAAGAAAACAGGGAAGGTCAGAGTCTGTATTGACTTTAGAGACCTTAACGATGCTTGTCCCAAAGATGAGTTTCCTCTTCCGATCACTGATGTCATGATTGACAATACTTGTGGATTCGAACGAATGTCTTTTATGGATGGATTCTCGGGATACAATTAAATCAAGATGCATCCAGAAGATGAGAAACATACATCTTTTCGTACTCATTGGGGTCTATTGCTACACTGTTATGCCATTTGATCTTAAAAATGCTGGTGCAACTTATCAGCGGGCTATGAGTACTATCTTTCGTGATTATTTACGGAAGACAGTTGAATGTTATATCGATGGCATTACTGTCAAAAGTCGTCTAAAGGAAAACCACATCCAAGACTTGAGAACTATCTTCGATCTAATGCGCCATCATCAACTCAAGATGAATCCTACCAAGTCATTCCTAGGAGTCTCTAGTGGCAAATTTCTCGGATTCGTCATTACCTCTAAAGGTATACACGTTGATCCTGAGAAGATCAAAGCTGAAAGCGCTACAAGGATTCTAGGGTCGGCTTACCTATATCAGGAGATTCATTTCGATTATGTCAGGATACTACAGACCGTTCACTCAACTCATGAAGAAAGGTGTGTCTTTCATTTGGACTGAAGAATGCCAGAAAGCATTTGAAGACATAAAGCAGTACTTAATGAACCCTCTAGTTCTAGTGCCTCCAGTCTCAGAAATATCCTTCCTGATGTATGTCCGAGCAATAGATCATTCATTGGGTACATTACTAGCCCAGAAGAATAAAGAGGGTCATGAGCAGGCTATCTATTATCTCAGCCGTACGATGATCGGCGCTGAACATCAGTATAGTCCGGTAGAAAAAGAAAGTTTAGCCTTGAAGTTCGCTGTTCATAAGACACGACATTATATCACAGGCCAAACCATTCAGGTCATCTTCCGAGTCAACCCTCTCCGAGTTTTGATGAGGAAGCCCAGTACGCTCAATTCCAGGCTCGCTACCTGGGCCATATTATTAGTACAGTACAGTACGGTATATGTTCTCCAAAAGTCTGTTAAGGGTCAAGCCCTCGCTGACTTCCTAGCGGCTCATCCAATTCCTGATATGTCTAAACTCTATGATGAAATTCCTGACGAAACCCTGAAATCTAACATGATTTTTGAGGAATTTCCTACTTGGTGTTTATTCTTTGGTGGAGCATCCAGAATCGAACCCAAAGGCACCATCGTCGCTGGAGTCGGAATTGTCCTCGTATCACCTCATGGATTGGCTATTCAAAGAGCTTATTCTCTGGACGAATAATGCTCCAACAACGAGACAGAGTACAATGCTTTGCTCATTGGTCTCCAACTAGCTAAACAGCTGGATATTGAATATCTTGAGGTTTACGGAGACTCTAAACTGATCATCAATCAGGTCAAAGGAGCGTATGAAGTTCGACATCAGGATCTTGTCCCATATCACGAGGCAGCAGTTAGAATGGCTACATCATTCAAAGGCTTCTTCATTGAGTATGTACGGTGAGCATACAATACAGAAGCTGATGCACTAGCTAATTTTACTGTAGTATTAGCAATTCCAGTCGGAAGAAAGCAGATAGTTGTTGTCACTAACAGAGAATTATTTTGCATCGAGAATAATTCCAACATTGAATTCAGCAATTCAACATAAATCAATGCCATCTGTGAAGACTGGAGAGCTCCTTTCATTGACTTCGTGGTACATGACAACTTACCTGAAGATCATAAAGAAGCTACAACTATCCGTCAGCGATTGCTCTTATTCTATTACAATCATATTACCAAGACTCGCTATCGGCGAACGTTTGATGGTCTACTCCTTCGTTGTCTGGCGGAAGACGAAGCAAAACAAATACTATGTGAGGCTCACGATGTGTTTGTGGAGCACATCAACCCGGTCCTATGATACAGGATCGTATCCAACGTATGGGCTACTACTAGCCGACTATGGTATTAGATGCCATTAAATATGCAAGAAAATACCGAACTTGTCAAATCCATGCAGACTTCTTTTATCAACCATTGGAATTTCTCCATCCGACTTCCGTATCATGGCCCTTTGAAGCTTGGGGCATGGATATCATTGGTCCCATTAACCCACCATCACCTAGAGGATATTGGTTTATACTGGCTATAACTGATTACTTTTCAAAGTGGGCTGAAGCTATACCTTTGGCCGAAGTTAAGACCAACAATGTCATCAACTTCATCAAACATCATGTAATATACAGATTCGGTGTCCCTCGACAAATCATTCATGATAATGGACCACAGTTCATCAGCCAGAAGTTTACTCGATTCTGCGACGACAACAGAATCGACAATGTCGCTTCCACGGCCTATAATCTTGCAGTTAATGGCTTGGCTGAGGCATTCAACAAGACCATCATTAAACTTCTCAAAAAGTTCATTTCTATTAACAAACGTAACTGGAGGGAGAAGCTCGAAGAATGTCTATAGGCTTATCGTACTACCGTACACAATCCTACCGGTTGTACACCTTTTTCCTTGGTGTATGGGTGTGAAGCTGTGTTACCATTGGAAATTCAAATTCTATCCCTGAGAATTACAATTGCCATTGAACTCACGACTGAGAACAATGATCGTCTTCGGCTTCAGGAGCTTGAAGCACTGGACGAGAAACGGTTACTAGCTCAACAGCATATTGAGCTATATCAAGCCCGTATCTCCAAAGCATTCAACCGAAAGATCATAGTACGAGCATTCCAAAAAGGCATCCTTACTATCAGACGTCCTATGACTATGACACATATGAGCAAGGGCGAAGCAAAGTGGGAAGGTCCCTATGTTGTAAGTAAAGTTTTCTCAAACGAAGCTTATCAATTGACTAGGATGGACGGTCGAGTGGCTATGATGCCCATCAATGGCAAATTTCTCGAGAAATACTATGTATGAATACAGAGTGACATCATGAATGCAGAATATAAATAAAACTCCTTTTATTACATAGCCAAAATAGAAGGAGATACATAAGATCAAGGAGAGAAACGAGGACTGGAGCCTTCCTGATTAAAGACATAGCTTGCAAGAAGCTCGAAAATGTTATTGTCAGACGACACCAACAGTTCACTGGCAGCCTTTCTCAGAGCTTCTTCTTCAGTAGTACCAGGCTCCACAAGTCTAGCAAGAATGTCATGTTTCGGTCCAGGAGCAGTCGAGCCTTCCTCCGCCTCTTTCTGAATGGGCAACGGAGGCTCGTTAGAACAAGCATCCTTGGCAATCTCAGTCTCCAAGATGACGTCAGTATCCTTGGGTACATCTTCAGAAGCCATTTGTACTAAAGGAGCAGGTGTTGGCAGCATCTGCAAAAGTTATATATTATTTATAGGCAGAAAGATTAAATAGTCTGTCTTGAGAACTGAAACGATTTCTCCTGGAAAAGATGTTATCGTTCAGTCATTCATCGAATCTATTCACCTTATGAATCGACCCACCGGTTAACAAGTGTCTCTCAATAAATTCTCCAGTGGAATACAATTCAAACTCTCTCGTAGAAAGTCACTACATAAACATTCCATCATCAAACATCGTCCCCTTTTAAAAAAAAGCCCAGTTGCTTTAAAAAGGATCTTATGATCGATTGCCATGATAAAGTTCATGTCCATTATACCTCTGAAACTTTATCTCTGCCAATTTATCTTTGGAAACATTTTCTTGATTATGTGTTCTCGCGAGAATGAATCGTTTATACAAGTTCTTATCACGTCCATAAACACCTCTGATAAGCACACTTAAAAAAATGATACTCTTTCCTCATTTGGTTCATATATCAAATAAATGCTATTTCAATGATAAATTCAGGTATACATTATAAGTTCTACTCACTATTCAAGTTATGAATATCCGTGTGGGTACGAAAATACAAAGTTCCAGTGAGGCATCTCCACAAAACCACAAATATTCCTGTCAAAAATCATCCTTTATTTTGCTCTTTCTCTACAAAAGGATGTTTATATTTTAATGAAAATCTATTACATCTTGGATTTTCATTCTAAAGTAACAACAAAGACCTAATGGAAATCTATTACATCTTTGGATTTTTGCCATCTGGTCGTGTTGTTGGTAGCAATTCCTTGTTGTCCCGACCCTCAGTGGTAGGCAGGGCAACGGAATCACTCCTGGTCTTCTCTCTCAGAAAAACAAGAGAGAAAATGGAGAAAGAATGACGGTCTTCCACCGAAGGTAGGAATACGTTCACTCTTATGATAGGATTCCTAATTCTGCCGTCAAAGGAACTCTTCTACCCAAATACTCCGGTTAGAGTTCACTCCACCATCCAACTCTCCATGTATAAAGGCCTTCTTACCATCTGAGGGAGGCCCTTCTGAAAAATGGAGAGTTCTGAGCTGTCTGATGTGTGTGTCAGATTAATTCATCTTCATAACATCCAAAATTGTCAATACCGGTTTTGGAGAAATTTGCTAACTGGTTCCCTGCAGGTATTAAAAGGAAGGAAGTTAGCAAGTTAACCAGATGAATATATTCAACAGGCGCCTTCTTCTAAAAAGTTAGGCACCCATCTTCAACAGACGCCCCTTCTCGAAGTCAGGCGCTTGCCTTCAACAGGCACCCCCTTCTCGAAGTAAGACTCATGTCTTCAACAGGCGCCCTCTTTTTCGAAGTCAGGCGCTTGTCTTCAACAGGCATCCCCTTCTCGAAGTAAGACTCATGTCTTCAATAGGCGCCCTCTTTTTCGAGGACAGACGCTTGCCTTCAACGGGCACCTCCTTCTCGAAGTCAGGCGCCCTCCTTTCACAGGCGCCTCCATCTCGAAGTTGGATGCTCGTCTTCAACGAGCAGACATGCACTCACATTTTGGCGCCTTTAGGCGCTCAAACAAGCACCTCCTTCTTTAAAGTCGGTGCTCATGATTAAAGGCTACGGTATTCCTCTCCTAAAAACTTACTGTCAAGATCACATATTTCGATAGTCGTCGATAATGCATACAGCGACCCCATACTCAGCGAAGTGGCACGTGATGGGACGACAACACACTGTGGTGGCGTAGAGAAGCTTATAAGTGCCTGATCCTTCTCGACAGCCATGATCCTGCGGAGAGCCATCATCGGAGAAGAAAGAATGGCAGAGGAGTTTGGAAGATAAGAGTACAATAGACTCTTTTTTTTCCTCTGCTCACAGCTATTTATAAGCAATTGAAGCTGAAACGGCCTGACGCTTCCCTAGGCACATATTTTGGGAAAGATAACACACAAAAGATTTGAAATCACACATGAATTGCCACATATCTATTAGAAAAGACAAAACATTTAATCAGTCAGATTGGCGTTGGCGCTTGTTTGTGTCAACAGTTATACAACAAAATTAAAAAGGTGCCAGAAATAAGATAAAACAAACTTTTTATTTCATAAAGGACAAGCCCCTACAGATAAGTTGGCGCCATGGCCATTCAAAGAAAGAGAGATAAATGAGGCGCCTTCATATTTCATTATTTTTCTTCTCGTTGTCATTAGTCTGACGAAGGGCAGCGGCCAACTCTTCCATGTTATGGATCCCCGAATGGCACATCAAACGAAAGAATCCTTCTCTCTATTCCGAATTGCCATACTCTTCAGAGGAAGACGATGGCCTACCACCTGAGCGATCGAAGACTTCTGGAATTAGACCAAAGCAGTCTAGAAGATTCTCCACCCTCAGAGATGGGTCAACCTCCAACAAGTAAGCTTAGGCGTAGTATTAGGCTTCTCCTCAGGAGCCTCGCCGTCGATGTTGGCACCTGTCTCTTTCTTCATGTTTTCTTTGAATGCCATGAGGGTAAACAAGGGTGAAGGCTGTGCAAAAGTCCATTCTCATATATATAGTCGAAACCAATGCCGCCGGCGCCTCATATTCCTCATGAAAAGCCGAGTATCATTAATGAAAGCTTAAAAGGAGGAAAAAAAGAGTCATTTTGGAAAAGAGCACCACTCCATGAATAGGTTTATCGTCATAAATGAGCCAAGCATTTAATGTGCGCTGTCATTCGAAGTATTACAAATGTTTGGGCGCCTAAGTTTGAAAACTTTGAAGGGGGTCTTGTAGGCGCTCAAAATATCTGTATCTCTTAGGCGCCCAATACTCTTAGGTGCCCCATGACTCTTAGGCGCCGAACTCTCTTAGGCGCCCATTGTTTCTTAAGAGTTCTGTTCTCCTGGGCTCCTTATGCATCCATGCGCCCATCTCTCTGAGGCGCCCTGACCCATTTAAGCGCCTACTGCTACTAGGTGCTCAACTTTTTTAGGTACCTAGATCCTTGGGTGCCTTTCTCAAAGTATTCAGTTCCCTGCTGACGTATTAATCTGCCATGCGTACTGAACGTGGTGCACTACTCCGAATTCTGGAAAGAATATCTCCATCACTTGGCCACGACCATGCGCCTATTCTGCATAGGTGCCACATGTCAAAGTGACCCCTGCTTAAAAATGGCCGCCAGTGGCTTAGATGCCTATCCAGAAAAAAGGTGCCTACTTTGGATAACTGTCAGGTGGTTATCTCTTGGCTCTATAAATAGAGTTCCACTGCCCTAACGTATAGACAGAGAGGAGGGGTATAGTTTGAGCACTCATCGCACTTCCATCTTCTACAATCATCACTTCTCAAGAGCAAGTTCTTCAACGGTTAATCGAAACCGAAGTTCTGTCGATACTTCTATACGGCCAAGCCATACAGAAGATTAATCGTCAACAGAAGCTCCAAGACACAGTTACGAGCATGCTTCCATCCACAATTGCCTCGTCAAAAGGATAAAGCGATCGTCAATCAGACCGAACTCCTACAGTTGTACTTCTCCAGAATTCATTGTACTCGTGTACGATTCTTTAAAGTCTGTAATAAAAATACTTTTTTTGCCAACAAATGTGCCATACCAGCAGTAGACACAAGGCACGCGCTAACTGTTACGCACCCAGCCAATGGTAAACTTTATCGGACTGATTCTGCGGCCTCTGTGCCTAAAGCAAATCAGTCTTCAACGTCCCTCTGTCTCTTGGGTGCATCTCATCACAGGAACCAAGCCAGAGGCAAACATTGTGATAGGCCCATGCGTGCAGTCTAACTATGCATGTGAAGTTGGTCTCCCTCATTATACTCATACTCATAACTCAGGTGCATCTCATGTGCCTTGGTTGAGACCAGGAGCCCATTGTCCTCAATCATACTCATGCGCAGCGCTTGGCCGCATGCATAAAATGGACGTGAATACGGGCCTCCCCTTGTACGACTTGCATAATATGATTAGTCACAAATACAAGGAGGGGGAGACAAATACCACGCACAACTCCCCCTCACCAGGCATACTTATGAAGTATCATCATCAACTGCTGTTATTGTAAGACAATAGCCCTATCTCCAAGATAGTCAGTGTTCCAACGGCTGCAATCTGTCGCACTTGTCCGATATCGCCTCGGAAAGAAGGTGCTAGTTGATGACGAGGAAGAACCCTTGGTTCCCTCGTACCACGTCATCTCCAGTTCTCCTGCACCCAGGAGAAAAGTAAATATTACCAATCCTTCGACCTCGGCTAGCTCGTCCAAGAGCCGACTAAAAGGAAATAAAGTAATAATTCCATCAACCGAGGTACTTCAGAATACTTGGCTAAGGATAAAGGATGCATCAATGATACAGACTGGGGGTGATCAGACCCCGACCGTTGATAATAACCCCTCATTCGAAAATGAGGGTATCTATCAAGGAACTAACACCGACGTGGCTGGGGGTAGCCAGTTTGAGGTGTCATAAGAAGAAACACCCATGCCAACCTTTCCACAAGAAAGTAAGGCTGAAAGTGAGGTGTCGACCAATCCATCCACTTCGACCCATGTCATGCCTATCTACATAACAGGGGTGGCGAGGAAGAAAAGGGAGATGCTTCAGCTTCGGATCTCGTGCGCTGCATGGATACTTTAGAAGAGGGCCTGAAAACCCTTTTCCATGATGATGCAGTCCTTGATCCAGGTAGTATTCGAGATCCGGAATACCGTGACGACCCAACCTTCGACTGGGGAACCTATATCCGCCAGTCCCGATCTAGAGGCTAATGGAGAATCAAACGTACCCCTTCAGCGGGTATCTCCAGGGATGGTTCATCACACTTTTCCCTGGACATCAGCTCCCTCAGGAACTAAACATTGTACCTTACCTCAATCACCTGCTCCTAACTCTACTGAAGAACTGTTCGAGATGGTGAGGGACCTACACGATCGTTTTGAGACAAGAAACAAACAGAAGTAACGCTATAAGCTTGAAATCCGGCAACCCTATCCTCCTTAGTGGAATAATATGGTTTATCCCCCCAAGTATAAACCGCAATCACTGACACCATTTGACGGAAAAGAGTCTCCCCATCAGTACTTGACTTATTTCCTCTCAATGATGGGGCATCTACCGAAGGAGGATGCCCTACTCATGAGTCTATTTATTGGAGCACTAAAGAGGGTAACCTATGACTGGTATTGTAGCCTCTTTGACAACTGCATATCCTCCTTTGAAGATTTGAAATCTCTTCCTTTCCTGATTCTATAACGACGGAAAAGACGTGACTATGTCGTCTCTTATAGAGATTACCCAGAAAGAGAATGAGACAGTACAGGCCTATATTAAGAGCTTTCGGCAGGCATGTCTGAGGTTACCTTCTGTCATCCCAAGTCTGTTCTGATGGACTCTTGACAGAAGAATATGACGTCGGTAATTAAACTTTGGGTTGACTCCACCCAATATGCAGACTGGACCACGTTCATTATCGGTGCCGAAGCTGCCGAGATGAAAGCTCGTGATGCTCGTCTTCTGGGGGTTAACTTTTCTTCATTCGAAGACAAAGGAAAGCGTGCCACCAACAACAACAACAGTGGGTGCAAGCCAAAGGGAAAGTAGGTATTGACTATGAATACCTCTAAGGGTGCGTCGGCTCCTGCCCAGAAGCTACCAGTCGCATCAAGACAGAGAAAGATTTACTCCTTCAATGATGAAGACACCTTGCAGCTCTTTAAAGTGCTAATGCAAGGCGACAAGATCAAGTTGTCTGATCCTAAGTGCCATGATAAGGTTGACAGAGTAGACAACCTGAGGTACTGTCACTACTATCGGTTTATTGGGCACCCAACCCGAGACTGTTACATACTGAAAAATTATTTACAACTCATGATCAATACAAATATCCTCTCGCATGACTACGAGGACAAGGCAGTCTCAGCAAACATGGTGTCTCTCGAGTTTGGCACCCTGCCTCTGATCGAACTCAAGATGGTGTCGTCCCCATTCTAAAGGCGACAATGGAAGTAACCAATCTTCCACCAACTTGTGACAACGTGAGTGGGCTGGTGCCACTCACCATATCCTGAGGCGAGATCATATGGGTTCACCCAGATCTAGCTTCGGAGTTGACTCAACCGAAGGTACATCCTACCTCCAAAGCCAAAGGCAAGAAGACTAAATCTTGTCGAATGGTCACTTCCTCTCCGAAGGAAGCCCTGCCAGTACAGATGCGTTCTCAGCAGAACGCACAGCAGAAGGAGGCCACAGCCGAGGAAATACCTCCCGTCACCACTACTTCTGCTCAACAGGAAGGCCCATCTCAACCTTCAGTAGTAGATAAACAGAAACAAAAGGAGGCTCATTTCGACAAGCCTCTGAGAAAAAAAGGTGCTTCGGGGTTGAGTAAAACCCATAACTTCGATATATTGGCACAGCTTGCCAATACTCCTGCTCGCTTGTCACTGTTTGAGCTTCTTCGACTGTCCAAAGACACTTGGAATGCTCTATATGAAGAACTGAAGCATGTTGAGTCCTTCATTAACCAGGTCCTGCAGCCCGAAGAGGACCCAACTGCATGTCCGCACTATCATAGTATAGGATAAATCATCTCCAATATCACTTTTACTCAACAAGACATGCTGCTTAAGAACAACGGCACAATAGACCACTTTATTATACAGGGTATATTGGTTTCTTCTAGGTGGATCATATTCAAATTGATCCAGGGTCTTCTCTCAACATTATCCCTTAAGCTCTGCTCCAGACATTAGGGATATCTATAAACCGCCTTACTGTTGTAGAACTCTAGAGGGGGGTCAATAGGGTAATAAAATAATTACCAAAAATTAAAAGCAATTTTAAATGATAATAAATGAGAGAGATTCAAACACTTGATGTATTCTAGTATCGTTTCAAGGGGCACTCCAGTCCCGGAACTTCTTCGGCTTTAATCTACAATTTGAGTAAATAGTTACACATGAGTTGGGATCCGAAGAACTCGTCACTTCAATACGAGCTTGGATCCGAAGAGCTCGTCACTTCTTACATATGAGTTTTCTTCCGATGGCTCGTCAACTTCTTACACACGAGTTTTCTTCCGAAGGCTCGTCAACTTCAGCTTGAAAGAAAGAAAACTTTTGATCTTCTAGAACACTTTAAAGATTGAATTGTTACAACTCTTGAATACTCTAGCACTTTTGGTTGGATGACAAATTAAAGTTTTTGCTAGAATAGTAATGGTGAAGCTCTTTGGTAGTTGAGGAAATTTAAAGCTCAAAAGGATAAGTGTTTATGAAGCGGAGTGAAGTCTATTTATACAAATCCAAAAGATTAAGCATTTACTACAGCTGAGCGGATGATCCGCCGAATATTCGCCGACATCCGGGAGTTCATCCGCTCCAACAATAACGGCTAGAAAACTAGCCGTTAGATGCATTAAATGCTCATTTAATGAGGGTCGTTGGATTTGAATTTCAAATAGCCACCTCAGCACGACGGATCTTCCATCGGTGATCTATGGTAATCCGTCGGATACTCTGTGGGAACAAGGCAAAAACTTATTCTTCCAAAACGGATTATCCGCCGGATTTTAGCAGAAATCTGGAGGATGATCTGTGGAAACCTAGCAAAAACTTGTTGTTTCAAAATGGATCGTCCGACGAAGATCCGTTGTTATCCGTCAGATCATCCTTTTGGACGACAGAAAACTTGGTGTGCCAAAATGAATAATCCGACGAATTTCCACAAAAATCCGATGAATGATCTGCTTTCTTCATAATCACTCCTTTTGATAAGTCATCCATACAAAAATGTTTGACATAGGTTTTCTATGTTTTACAGACTCTTGAGAGGCTAGATCTGTCTTGAGACATTTTTTTATGCTTTTGATAGTGATCTTCTTTAATGAGCTTTTTGCTTTCTTAGAATAGTTCTTTTGAATGAGTTTGAGTGATAGCTTGATGGATGTAGTAATCTTTCTTTTGTTGAGGCTTTGCTGAGAACATGAGAAGAGATATATCTAAAATAGTAGAGATGTTAATAATAAGTATCAAAATCAGCGGAGAGAGCTTTTTGCGGGGAAACTTGCAAGTCAAGTTTGGAGGAAGGCGGGCGTCGACCCAACCTTAAGAGTATTCGAGCTATAATAGTTCCGATGAACAGTCACTCACTTTTGACAGATATATGATTCCAGAAGATGATCCAGAATTAGGTCAATCACATTTATTAGAAGGATAATAGAGTGGTTGTACCAGCCAAAACTCATCTACATATGATTGTAACACCTGCTGATATACCTCATAGTTGGGATGTACCTTCCTAATGTGTCAAATGTGATATTGTACCTGGTCGTTCAAATCACACCTCCATTTTGGTACAACGAGAAGGAGTTTACTATGGTTAGTACAGTGAGATTCGTGGAACTAATCATGCATGTACGCGTGCGCCCGGATACATAGGCCGACTGCTGAGCCCACTCTGGCTCAGCCGCACCACCCCACTCGGGGTCGGGGTACGAGCCACCCAAGAAGCAAGCTATTATAGCAAGCGGCTAGAGCAGTTGGGAGCCGAGGAGCAAGGTAGTAGATAAGATAAAAGAAGGAGCCAGGCACCCGATAGAGCAGAGGAGAGGGTTAGCATAACGAACATGAAACACGGAGCCTGAGCAGCCGGCAAGCAAGTGGTTAGTACCAAATAATGCCCTAGTTGATGGCATTCCTCCCTGCGGCTGGCACTCGAGAAACCACGTCCATACAGAGCAAGCAAGTCTTAGGGATACGACGCCCGCGCAAGGACCTCAATTCTCATTAGGAGGTCGAACCAAGGACCTATAGAAGTCGGGGCTACCTCGTCCCCATGGAAACACAACAGTATCCTGTGGGAGGAGTTTATAGGCCCTTGTTGGCCCATTTAGACATGGTCAAATCGATTTTGATAATTGACTTAAAACTTTGAACTTGATATAAAAAGAAACAAAAGTTTGCAGATTTTATCTCCACAGAATTTTTTATATGTATTATATATTTTTCTTTTATTGACTCTAGAAAAGTTGTGTGTCGGGATTACTAGCATTTAGAAGTTAAACTCAAACCCAACCCTTGATTCATTTCTCAACCAAGCAAAAGCAAAAACAAAATCAGGTTGACCAGAATCCCTGGTAACTGAACTTAGTCTCCTTGGACTTCTCCTGGTTAGAAGCTTTCCCTATTCTTTTGGATCACCAACGTTCAAAATTATAACGTTAGGCTACTGAGTTCTGCCCAAACTCTATCCTAGAGAAACCTATAAAAAGAGAAAAAATTTATGTTTCTATTCACTCATTCATTCTTCATCTTATCTATCTATTCCTAAGCTTTCTATTCTATTTACAAAGCTTCAATCTTGGAATCTCAAAGACAACTCCCATCCTTTTAGTGTCGGTGGTTTCTGATTAGGAGCATTCGAGTTGTACAAAGCTTAGCATATAAAAGGTTTTCTCAGAAAGGTGTTGTTAAAGTTTGTTCATGGACTTGGGGTAAAAATACGACGGTGTTGAAGTTGGCGTGTTCTTCGGAGTAAAGCACGCGGTATAATCTCTATTCAAAATAGTGGATTACAGCGAGCAAGAGTTCTCGTGAACTGGACTAGTCCTCTCAGAGAGAAACCAGTATAAACTTGTTATGTCTGTGTATTGCTTTCTTGCCTCTACTACTTATTGCTTTACTTCATTGCATTTAATTTTAATTATAGAAGTGCTTCACCTGCCTAGTTTTAAATTGGTAATTATTTTTCACTGCACTCTATTCACCCCCCCCCCCTCTAGAGGTACCATCGATCCTACAATTGGTATCGGAGCACAATTTATCTCTAGTCAGATTAAAACTCCTTAAGATATGGCTTCCCTATATCCAAGCAATGGTGAAGGTCAATCAACAAATAGGCCACCCCTATTCGATGGCACAAACTACACATATTGGAAGACAAGTATGAGCTTTCACCTCAATTCTCTTGATTTCAATTTATGGTCGATTGTCATGAATGCGTATAAGAAAGCACTACCTACTATAGTAGAGGGTGTTTTAGTTGAAAACCATTTGACAGAGATACCGACAATGAAAAAAATAAGCTAGTCTTGATGTAAAAGCCATCAATGCTTTATTTTATGCTGCAGATAGAACTGAGTTCAATAGATTTTCAACATGTGTCACGTCTCACGACGTTTGAAAACTTCTTGAGGTTACTCATGAAGGCACTTCACAAGTGAAGGTGTCCAAAATCTCACGACTCATACAAGAATATGAGGCCTTCAAAATGAAGCCTAATGAGACTATCACAAATATGTTTACTCGATTCCTAGACATTGTTAATCCTCTATATTTCCTTGGAAAAGAATACAGCAATCATGAGAAGATTTGGAAGGTGCTTCGCGGGCTAACCAAGAACTGGAATCCTAATAAAACGGACATTATTGAAGGAAATGATCTAACGACAATAACTCTCGAAACCCTTATAGAAAAGTTTATGATGAATGAGCTAGACCTTAAATATTTCAAAGAGTCAGTTCCAAAAGAGAAGGCGATAGCATTCAAAGCTAACCACAAGACAGCCTCAGATGAAGAAAGTGAGACAGAATGCTCAGACAACGAACAGATAGCCCTCATGACAAGAAACTTCGAAAGATTCCTCAAATATGAGAAGTCAAACAAGAAAAAGAAAGATTTTAGAGACGACGAAGAACCTATCTGCTTCAGCTGTAAAAGAACAAGTCATATCAAGAAAGATTGTCCAGTCATAAGAAAGGGAAGCAGGCATGATCAGACAAGCAAGAGAATATCTTATACTAGAAACTATGCCAACACTAGCATCTGGTATGGAAGCGAAGCTAGTGGCTCTGAAGAAGAGGAGAAGCCTCGCAACATAGCGAACCTACGTTTCATGGCTACAAATGCTAAGGTAATACCAAACCCTTTCTATAAAGAATTTACTTTTGATGAATTGTCTGATGCTTTTACTGATATATTAGAAGATCAGAGAAAAATGATAGATATCTACAAAAGTGCTAAAAAAAAGCTAAAATTTGTATAATCTGAGTTTTCAAAGCAATCTAGAATGCTAGAAGATATTAGAGATTCTTCTAGTGACACCAATGATATTACTTCTTTAAAGTTGAGCTTATATGAAACTCTTGAAAAGCTTGAGAAATCTAATCTAGAAAATGTAAAACTTAACAATCTCTATGAACTAAAGAAAAGAAAGTATAACATTGATGCTCAGAGAGTAGATGCACTCACGATAAATACAATGGAGCATGTGACATCTCTAAAAAGTTAGAGATCAAACTGGACAAACAGGTTGTTAAACCTATAGCTCAGGTGAACATGTCACAAGGCCAAACACAAAAACAACACGACCAACACTGCTAGAACTGTCAAAAGCGATGCATATATGTATACCTTTCCACACAATAAGAAAGCACACACATCTTTAAAAATATATATACATGATCTTCGGACCACACAAAGCACTAACACTTTTGCTACATGTCACTATTGTGGTATAAGAGGACATGTATCACACCAGTATAAATTAGAAAGGTAGTAGATCTTATTGTATATTTATGGGTTCCAAACATTAACATATCATGACCCTCAAGAAAGTGGGTACCAAAGGTTATATCTTCAACTTGTGTTGTAGGTGGACCTTCCTCCTCCCACTAGAAGAAGTGGATTCTTGATAGTGGTTGCTCCAGGCACATGACAGTTGATAACACATTGTTTGCAACTCTATCAATGAAGAAAGAAGGCTATGTATCCTTTGGAAACAACCTTAAAGGACATATCATTGGAATTGACGACATAGGTACTTCTTCCTCACCTATTATCAAAGATGTATGCTTAGTGACAGAATTAAAACATAACCTGAAGTATTAGTCAACTGACTGATCATGGTTATGGAATTAATTTTGTTAAAAAAAATGTTATGTCTATGATAAATCTTCTGGAATAACCTCCTTTGAGGGAATAAGATAGGACAGCATATATGTACTATATCTGTCAGAAAAGACTAAGAGTACAGGGCAGTGTCTATTCATAATTCAAGACGAAAGCTGGGTATGGCATATGTATCTTGGACATGCGAACATGGACACTATTACAAGATTACCCACCAAAAAACTGATAAGAGGCTTACCTGAAATAAATTTCAAGAAAGATATAGTCTGTGTCGAATATGAAAAGAACAAGGCATCTAAATCATCTTTTAAATCAATAAACTCTGTAAGTACTTCTAGACCTTTGTAATTACTTTATATGGACTTATTTGGACCAAGTAGAGTCGCCAGTCTTGGCGGTAAGCTATATGCTTATGTGATAGTTAATGACTATTCACGATATACTTGGGTTTACTTTCTTGCAAATAAGAATGAGGCCTTTTCTGAATTTGTATATTTTTGTAAAAAGGTACAAAATGAGAAAGGATTCATGATTACTCGGATACGAAGTGATCATGGAGGAGAATTTGATAACCATGAATTTAAATTATTTTGTGATTTAAATGGGCTATCACATAAATTTTCTTGCCCCAGAACTCTTCAATAAAATGGCATTGTGGAGAGAAAGAATAAAACTCTTGGCGATATAGCCAGAGTTATGCTCAACTAGCATAATCTTCCAAAGTATTTTTAGGCAAAAGCTGTCTACAGCATGCCATGTTCTGAATAGAGTTCTTATTAGACCCATTTCTAAAAAGACTCCTTATGAATTATGGTTTAATAGAACTCCTAATATCAGCTATTTCAAGGTCTTTGGTTGCAGATGTTTCATTTTTAAATACAAAAGACAACTTAGAAAAATTCAACAAAAAAGCTGATGAAGGCATATTCTTGGGGAATACGACAAAAAGTAAGGGCTACAGGGTATTCAACAAGAAGTCACTTGTTGTTGAAGAGTAAATAAATGTCACATTCGATAAGTTGAACAGTCAACGCAATGACGATAGTGACAACGAAGAAGAGAAAACTCCCTCCACTAGAACACCAGAAGATACACTTTCTTCTTCCTATGTGGAAAATCTGCCGAAACGATTGTAATTTACACCAGACCATCCGGAAGAACTGGTAATAGATGATGTATCAAGAGGTGTAAGTACTCACTCAAGCACAAGGGAGATAGTAGCTAATGTTGCATTTATTTCCAAAATAGAACCAAAAATATTTTAGATGCTTTTAATGATAAATTTTGGATTTCTGCAATGCAAAAGGAATAAACAAATTTAAACGGAATCAAGTTTAGGAACTCGTTCCCGGACCTATTGATCATCTGATCATTGGTACCAAATGGATATTCCAAAATAAATTAGATAAGAATGGTTCAGTCACACACAACAAAGCATGTTTAGTAGCTCAAGACTATAATCAAGAAGAAGGCATTGACTATGATGAAACGTATGCTCCAGTTGCTAGGCTAGAGTCCATGCGTATGCTTTGTGCTTTTGCAAGTTTTCATGGTTTCAAACTCTTTCAAATGGATGTCAAAAGTGCTTTTCTAAATAGTTTTTTAAAACAACCTCCTAGTTTTGAAGATTTAAAAATCTGATCACGTATTCAAGCTTCGCAAGGCTCTCTCCGATTTCAAAATGGAAGGTTGATTCTACTCTATTTATAAAATCTACTCTATTTAGATAATAATATTTTTCAAAAGGGAAGGTTGATTCTTCTTAGTTTTTTCTTACTTCAACATAGTTTTTTAAAAGGGAAGGTTGATTCTACTCTATTTATAAAATCTTTGGATAAAAATATTTTATTAGTACAAATTTATATAGATGACATAATTTTTGGATCAACTAATGAGATGCTATATAACGAGTTTGCTAAGTGTATGCAGAGTGAATTCAAAATAAGCATGTTGGGAAAACTAACGTTCTTTCTCAGGCTACAAATCAAACAAAGTTCACAAGGGATATTCATCAATCAAGCAAAATATACAAAAGATTTGCTAAAGAAATTTGACATGGATAACGTCAAACCAATTGCCAAACCTATGGCAACATCTACAAAGATTAATATAGATGAAAATGGTACACCAACTGACGTATGTAAGTATAGAGGTATGATTGGTAGTTTACTGTATTTAACTACTAGGCGACCTGACATTATGTTCTCTGTATGCTTATGTGCATGATATCAGGCTTGTCCTAAATAATCACATGTAAGAGCCGTTAAGCGTGTCCTACGATACCTTAAAGGAACTTTGACGACTGGTCTTTGGTATCCCAAAACTGTTTTATTTGACCTGATAGGATATTCGGACGCAAATTTTGCCGAATGCAAAGTCGATGGTAAAATTAATAGTGGCACATGTCATTTTCTAGGAAAGTCATTAGTCTCCTGGTTTTCTAAGAAATAAAATTATGTTGCATTATCAAAAATCGAGGCTGAATATATAGCCGCAGGACATTGTTGTACTCAAATTTTGTGGATGAAGCAAACCTTGGAAGACAATCAGTTATCTTTTAACCATATTCCTATTTATTGCGATAACACTAGTTCCATTAATCTCACAAAAATCCTATATGTCATTCTCGCACTAAACACATAGAAATTAGACATCATTTTCTTAGAGATCATATTTTATAGGGAGATATTAACTTAGAATTTGTTGACACTGAACATCAACTAGCTGACA
This sequence comes from Iris pallida, assembly GCA_029216955.1. Lineage (NCBI taxonomy): Eukaryota > Viridiplantae > Streptophyta > Magnoliopsida > Asparagales > Iridaceae > Iris > Iris pallida. Next base: position 33,868,579 of record JANAVB010031617.1, read on the forward strand.
ACTTCACTAAGCCCTTGGCTGAAGATCATTTTGACTTTATACGAAGAAAATTAGGAATTTTGGACGTTGAAGTAATATAATTAAATATTATTTGATTAATACTCATAAATTTATGGAAAATATTTTGGTTATAAGCCGAAAGAGCCCTTCTGTCACACAGGTGTAAATAGCCTGAAGCGACATGGTATACTAGTCTTCGGACTTCCACTGGCTAGGATCCGACCCCTACAGCTAACCCGAAGTATTCAATATGATTTATGTGTTTTTAATTAATTAATTAATATTAAATTAATTATTTTAACACTATTATTTCTAATTAACTTCGCATTTATGTTAAAATCTATCACACTCTTTCCAATATCTGTCCTGATTACCAAGTGACCGAACTTGGACAGAACTCGATCTTGGTAAATCCGAACGAAAGCTGGACAGCCGAGCCTCCTCCTTATTTAAACATCCTATATCATCAACTTTCTCACCAAATCCTCCAAAATACTACCGAAAACCCTAACCCTAACTTCTTAGTTCTTCCTCCTTCAAGCCTCTCAAGCTTTCAAATCTTGGAATCGGAACTCTCTCGAAGTTCTCTTTAATTGTTCATCTTCAATTTAGGTATATTTTCACTCATTCAACCCTTTTCAAATTCAATGGCTCCAAAAATTCCTATTCCTTCGAAAAAGAAAAAGAAAAGTTGATGAATGTCCATCCTCTACTCCTTATGAGGCGACCTCATTTTCACTTTTCAGTCCCTCCAAACCGGACGGTGACTTCTTTCATGATTTTATATTTGTGTCACAAGAGGCATCAAATGAGTGGTTTAATAATTTTCATCAAAGAAAGATTTATCTGGGTGCTCCTATTCACTATATTTTCAGATCATGTACTTGCTTTTCAATATTATGAATTGCTAGATTTAGTTCAATCTAGTTTTCCTATATATCCCAAAGTAATTCGTATGTTTTATTACAATCTATCGATCACTAACGGCAAAGTGAAATCAAAAGTTGGCGGCATTGATATTGAATTTGATGACGGTGATCTAGCTTTAATGCTTAATATTTCCAATACTGGGGAGGCATTAGTTGATATCATCGAGGTCAAATTTCCCGAAGGGACAACTTTTGATTTATTTCGTGACCCGTTATGTGAACCAAATCCTCGACCGAAAGGCACTTTTTGCCCTAGGCATTTGAACAGCTACTTCTATGATCTTCATAGAACGATATTCTCCACCATCATTCCAAATAATACCGCCACTGATGAGATCTCCTATTTAGAGCTTTCTGCTATCTATCGTCTCCACTTTCATGTCCCTTTCAGTCTACCCAAGACTATCATCAACGCTATGGAACGGTGTCACAAGAAATCGCGATGTCTTCTTTATGCGATGTATCTACCTTACATCTTTCAATACGTTGGGGTAATGCTTGAGGATTGTCCTAAGGATGCTGCTCCTGCTTATCTTCATGATCATCGTCGTTATGCTCCTGTTCCTGCAGCCCAGGCTCCTCCTCCTCTAGTTGACCCATTAGCTACTGACACCCATCCTACTCATCCCCCTGGTGGTGTTACTCTTGAGTCACTTCAGACTATCATGATGGATCAATTTCGGTCCATGGACTTCCGTACCACCCTCCAGCTCCACGCCATATCCAACTATGTGTGGGATATGTCATATATTCTTGCTTACAACCCTAGTGGCCTCATCCCTATGGTTCGTGATTCTACCAGACTTGTCTACCGCATTGATGATCCAGAGGCTCAACGATACTTTGACCCTGCTGCTGCCCATTTTGATCCCAACCGTTCTGCAGAGACCGGTCCTTCCAGTACAGCAGGTGCTGCTGATGATGATGAGGATGATGGTTGAGGACATTTTTTTCTCGTGATAGATCACCACTAGTTATGTTTTTCGTTGTTTTTGTTACTATGTATTAGTGATAAATGCTTCTTTCAAGCATTATCAGTTTCAGTTTATTATTAGTGTTGTATGAACTATATTTAACTTTATGTTAGCATTTCCTATTTTCAGTACTATCATACTTTATTGTTTAATGTTTCAAGTTCGTGTTCTATTCTTAATTGTGCTGAGTACGGCTATAAGTTTGATTAAATCATTTTGTTCATGTGACAAAATAGGGGAGTAATATGATAGATACTTAAAAGTAAATTGATTATGACTAGATTTTGCTTCGAGATCTTGCTTTGTTTTGTTTTTTAAGACTTTTTTTAGATATTCATCCGACATGCTTTGTTACGTGGGAGTAACAAGACTTGACCATAAATTATGGAGGAGCAAATATTGTACCAATATTAAATGCAAAAGCTACTACCGTACCATCTATACCGCATCAAGTCTACTTCCAGATCGAGCTGAACATATTATTAAGTATTAATCGTAGTTTTGTCAAATTATCAAATGGGGGAGATTGTTGGCCCATTTAGCCATGGTCAAATCGCTTTCGATAATTGACTTAAAACTTCGAACTTGATATGAAAAGATACAGAAGTTTGCAGATTTCATCTCCATATAATTTTTTATATTTATTTTGTATTTTTTTTATTGAGTCTAGAAAAGTTGTGCGTCGGGGTCACTGGCATTAAGAAGTTAAACTCAAACCCAATCCATGATTCATTTCTTAACCCAAACCAAACCTAGATCCAAAAGCAAAAACCAAATCAGGTTGACCAGAATCCTTGGTAACCGAACTCGGCCAGAGTTCTAGCCAAACTTGGTCCCTTTGGACTTCTCTTGGTCAGAAGCATTCCCTATTCTTTTGGATCACCAACGTTCAAAATTATGAACGTTAGGCTGCTGGGTTCTACTCGAACTCTGTCCTAGAAAAACCTATAAAAAGAGAAGAAATTTTCATTTCTATTCACTCATTCATTCTTCATCTTCTCTATCTATTCCTAAGCTTTCTATTCTATTTACAAAGCTTCAATCTTCAAATCTCCAAGGCAACTCCTATCCTTCTAGTGTCGGTGGTTTTCGATTAGGAGTATTCGAGTTGTACAAAGCTTAGCGTATAAAAGCTTTTCTCAGAAAGATGTTATTGAAGTTTGTTCATGCGCTTGGGATAAAAATACGACGGTGTTGAAATTGGCGTGTTCTTCGGAGTAAAGCACGTGGTGTAATCTCTATTCAAAATAGTGGATTATAGCGAGCAAGAGTTCTTGCGAACTTGACTAGTCCTCTCAGAGGAAAACCTGTATGAACCTGCTGTGTCTGGGTATTGCTTTCTTGCCTCCACCACTTATTGTTTTAATTCATTGTATTTAAGTTTTAATTATATAAGTGCTTCACCTGCTTAGTTTTAAATTGGTAATTATTTTTCGTTGCACTCTATTCACCCCCTCTAGAGGTGCCATCGATCCTACAGCCTTATAGTAGCACGAACCTCTTTTTTATTATAGGTCATGCGAAGGGGGCCAGTCCAAGATCGTACAGTTATTTTCAAAAGACAACAGATGCTCTCAACGGCTAGGTGCTACTCTCTTTCTGAGTTATTCCAGCTTCTTCATTCTTTTTTGCCGCGGTGAACGAACAAAACCAAAAAATAGGGCCATCTCAGCAGAAGGAGAAGGACTTGGACAGAGACTACTTATCCTCTTCTTGTTTCTAGCCGTCTATTACGAGTCCGGGAAGCCTGGAATCATCAATATGAGGGATCCCTCAAAATAGATAAGGGTGGGTAGGGATTCCGCAAGAGCCTCCCCCTCTTCCCGGTCAATATAGATGGGAGGGGCCAACATAACCAGCCTCATTTTATGTATGTACACCTTTATTTCAGGCGATAAAATCCCTCTTGCAAATCTGGCTATTTTTGAACTTTCTTTCCCTTTCACAATTCTTACGATTCCCGGCCTGGCGCGAAGCGTGGTATGTACATGTTCCGACCCGTCGGTCATTATGGATCTAGGGGCATAGCAAGACGAAGGGCTTGGATTTCATCGTGTGCCAACAACTGCGTCTAATACCACAATCAGCAGCTTTAACACCAAAAAAAAGTGAACCATTAGGCAAGATTCGTTTATAGTATCACATTGGCGACCTCCAGACAGAGGTGACTTGCTACGTCATTGATGCCGACATCAATTACAATGTCTTGCTGGGTCGCCCATGGATACACGAATACATGGTGGTGTCGTATATATATATATATATATATATATATATATATATATATATATATATATATATATATATATATATATATATATATATATATCAATTACAATGTCTTGCTGGGTCGCCCATGGATACACGAATACATGGTGGTTTCGTATATATATATATATATATATATATATATATATATATATATATACGACACCACCATGTATTCGTGTATCCATGGGCGACCCAGCAAGTATGTATATATGTATATATATATATATATATATATATATATATATATATATATATATATATATATATATATATATATATACATATATATATATATATATATATATATATATATATATATGTATATATATATATATATATGTATATATGTATATATGTATAAAGAATGAAATATATATATACATATATACATATATATAAAAGAAAAGAAAAGGATAAAAATGAAATATATATATATATATATATATATATATATATATATATATATATATATATATATATAAAATATATATATATATATATATATATATATATATATATATATATATATATATATATATATATATATATATATATATATATACAAATATATATATATATATATATATATATATATATATATATATATATATATATATATATATATATATATATATATATATATATATAAATATAAATATATATATAAATATATATATATATATATATATATATATATATATATATATATATATATATATATATATATATATATATATATATATATATATATATATATATATCATTCTTTATCCTTTTCTTTTCTTTTATATATATGTATATATATGTAAATACATTCAATGAATCTCCACAATTGAGAAAATAATTTTAACATTATCTTTTCCATATATATAAGATATTTAAATATATGTTCAAATATATTCTCAATTTGGTTGAAGATAAACATCAATATTAATAACTACTAAAAATTAGCTATGGAGTTAGTCCCCAAAAATAATATTAAGTAAAAGTAAAATAATAAAATATCAAATGGTGGTTTTGGTGAGCATATTACCCCACACCCGTATTCGGGTCCAGAAAAGTTGTACAATATTGTAAAATATTATTTAATAACTATACCAATAATAATCAAATAATTAGAAATTGTACATGCAAATTCTAAAATAATTTAGGAAATATTTTTACATACATAAGATATGCCTACATGGTCGTCATTGGTCACACCACGTGCCTACTTGGCTTGGGTTCGGTTCGGGCCCAGTTCGGGCTGGTTTAGTCCAACCGGGTCATCTAAAAATCAATATATAAAATAATATTTAATTAAAATACTTTAAATGAGTCAATTCACAACTTGGTCTGGTTTTTTCTAGTTTGGACATCACTATGGCTAGGCTTCCTCCGGTATGGCTAGTACACCAGTCAAGGCACACTGCTAAATCTTTCGTGCTAAAAGCCATGGTCGTCTAGTGCTCCAAAACTCAACAATAAAAAATGTCATTTTTAATAATTAATAAAACCATAAATTGTATAAATTAAATTTTAATTCTAATAAAATAATTTAAAAAAAATAGGGGTTTTACACAAGCTGCAGGAAAAGCCCCGGTATCAGCCCCGCTCATAGCCAAGCTACAAGGAAAGGCTCTGACTTCAGCTCCTTTGGTTTTCAAACTCCTAGGCCGAGCTCAGGAACCTATCAGGGTCAGGCTCCCGAGGAGATCATCAAAAACTCCTCCTGCCACGTCGTCTGCCCCGTTGGTTGCTAAGATACGGCAAAAAGCCCCTGCACCTCCTCCAAGGGCTATTCCAGTTATGACAGATAAAGAACTAGGGGATTACAGACTTGTTGATACTAATGCTCCCTCTTTAGATGATGTCATCCTTCGGAATAAGATTTCTTATTTTATCAACAAAAAGCTGTCTTTGAATTACTCTAGTCTTCCACACTGGAATGCCATATATACTTTAGATAATGCCTTAGCATCGTTACAAACACAAGTAACGACCATCAGTCATGTAAATCGGGTGGTCCCATACTAAGGAGTCTGTTACATAGTTCCACCCCGGAACAAAGACAAAAAATCCATCATCTTCGGCAAAGTCGAACGTCAACAAGACCTCCCTACGGCCGAGCCAGAACCCGATACTGGTAGTATACAAATATATCGATACAATAATCAAGCAAAGTATCTCATCCAAAATATGGAGTACGACTTGAAAAGCAACAAAGGCTTGAACTACGGGAAAGGTCGACGTCTTTCCCTACGACTTCCAGTTCCGAAAGGGAAGCCTTGAGATTACTATCACCGCACTCGACGGGGGGTGGGCTATGTCACCCCACCTACAACCCCGAAGAGTTCAAAAGCAAAAGAGGTCTTGCACTCTCACTCATCTAAAGCTTCAACTTGGGACTCCGACACCATCATCGGTCCAATCTTAAGGAAAGTATTGTCAGTCAACATGACATCCATAAATCCTCCAAAAGAAGAAGATAACGATCATACAGTAGAGTTCTTCGAGGAAGAACCCAAGGCTCAACACTTAGGAATACAATAGGAATCTCGTTTTGAACAACGGGAACCTCCCACCGAAGATAAAGTGGAGCAAATCAATTTAGGAGATGAATTCTCGTCCACACCCAACTTCATCAACAAATACTTGGTAGGGGAAGATCATGAATCCTTGGTTCAACTGGTCAGAGGATATGGATAACCAGGTCCTCAGAGGGACGTAACATCATGGATGCTATGAAGACATGCCGAGTTTGGACCCGCAAGTCGTAATGCACAAGCTTAACATCTTACCTAATGCTAAGCCTGTTAAGTAGCAACAGCGATGTTTCCATCCTAACATCATGGATGCCATTGAGAAAGAAGTGGATAAACTCATAGATAGTAGATTTATTCGCAAGGAGCAACATCCGGACTAGGTGACCAACATCGTTTCCATTACTAAAAAGAATGGAAAGATCCGAGTTTGCATCGACTTCAGGAACCTCGACTTTGCTTGTCCGATGAGTTTTCCCTCACGATCACTGACGTGATGATTGACAACACCTGCAGCTTTAAATGCATGTCCTTTATGGACGAATATTCGAGCTACAACCAGATCAATATGTTCCTAAATGACGAAAAGCACACGTCGTTCAGAACTCCGAAGGGGGTTTACTGCTACACAGTAATGTCCTTTGGCTTGAAGAATACAGGTGCAACATACCAATAAGCTACGAGCACCATCTTTCGTAAGCATCTTCGCAAGATAGTCGAATGTTATGTGGATGACATTGCTGTCAAAAGTCGCCTACGAGGCGATCATCAGCAAGACCTAAGAACAGTCTTCGCTCTTATGTGGGCATATCAGCTCAAGATGAACCCAGCCAAATCCTTCCCTGGGGTTTCCAGTGGCAAATTCTTAGGTTTTATTATCACCACGAAGGATATCCACGTTGATCCTAAGAAGACTAAGGCCTTTCTTGACATGAGTCCTCCAAAGAACTTAAGAGAACTTTGAGGCCTGCAAGGATGCCTCGCATACATCCGAAAGTTTATTGCAAATATTTTTGGACGATGCCAACCCTTCACTAAGCTTATGAAGAAGGGAGTCACTTACGTCTGGATAGAGGAGTGTCAAAAGGTATTCAATGACATCAAAGCTTACCTCACTAATCCTCCAGTTCTTGTGGCACCAGTTGTGGGAAAGCCTTTTCTACTCTACATCCGCGTAACGGATCATTCTTTCGGTGCCTTATTAGCTCAGAATAATGACGCTGGCTATGAGCAAGCTATATACTTCCTAAGCAGGACGATGATTGGGGTCAAACACCGGTATAATCCCGTCGAGAATGAGTGCTTAGCTCTGGTATTTGTCATTCAGAAGACTCGCTACTATGTGACGAGTCAAACGATCTATGTCATATCCCGAGTTAACCCACTCAGGGTCCTCATGACGAAGCCAGGAGCGCTAAACTCTCAATTGGCTACATGGGCAATATTGCTATCACCATATGATATGTTATTCGTCCCACAAAAAGTTGTTAAGGGCCAAGCACTAGCAGATTTCCTTGTGGCACACCCAATCCCGAAATCATCCAAACTTTATAAGGATATTCTGGATGAGGTGCTGGAATCCAACGTTGTCGAAAAAACCTCTGTCTGGTGGATGTTCTTCAACGGTGTATCAAGAATAGGCCCTAAGGGTCAGATCATCGCAGGAATGGGGGTAATTTTGGTCTCTCCAGACAACCTAATCATCCAGTGTGCCTATTCCCTCATAGAGCCATGCTCCAACAATATGACGGAATACAATGCTCTCATTATGGGGACTCCAGTTAGCAAGACAACTAGGGGTAGAACACCTCGAGTCCTATGGCGATTCGAAACTCATCGTCAACCAGGTCCAAAGACGATACGAGGTCCGCCATGAGGACCTGATTCCCTATCATAAAGTAGATTTGGACATCATCTTGAGCTTTACCGAGTTTTTCATAGAACATGTACCTCGGTTACAATATTTAGAGGTTAATGCTCTGGCTGGCCTTGCTGCCTCATTGGCGATCCCTCTCGTGACTCAATATATTATCTCGATGATTAGCCAGGATTTGGCGTGTCCTAAAAATAATCTATGTATGTGTCTGAACCATGCCATGTCAGTAGACGCCAGTATCGACGTCAGGGACTGGCAGTTTCCGTTCATAGATTTTGAAGCTTACGGAATCCTACTAGATGACCCGAAAGAAGCCGTGTATGTCAAAAGGCACTTAATCCGATTCTATTATGATACAGCCACCAAAATGTTGTATTATCGTTCTTACGATGGGCTTCTTCTTCGATGCTTATCAAACGAGGTGGCGGCTAAAGCTCTTCGAGAAGCCCATGACGGTACCTATAGAGCTCATCAACCCGATCCTAAGCTACAGGGTCGACTCTGATGTATGGGCTACTACTGGCCTACTATGATGGCAGACGTTATTGAGTACGCCAAAAAGTATCGTGTCTGCCAGTTGCACGCCAACTTCATCCATCGACCCTTGGAGTTTTTACACCCTACGGTCGCCTCCTGGCTATTTGAAGCCTAGAAAATGGACATTGTTGGGCCGATTACCCCTCCGTCATCCAGAGGACATTGTTTTATCCTAGCAATCACTGACTACTTCTCTAAGTGGACAGAAATTGTACCTCTGTCAGAGGTAAAGAGCTCAAAGGTGATCAACTTCATAAAGCATCACGTCATCCACCATTTCGAGGTACCCCAGAGGATCATTTACGATAAAGGTCCGTAACTCATAAGCCATGCATTCAGTAGGTTCTGTGATAAGAATCGCATCCAGAACGTGGCATCAACTACTCAAGAAAGTCATATCATCCAACAAACATGACTAGGATGAGAAGTTAGGCGAATGTCTTTGGGCCTACAACATAACGGTACGGACTCCGATGGGCAATATACCATTCTCCTTGGTATATGGGAGCGAAGTTGTGCTTCCTCTCGACATCCAGATCCCCTTGCTACGAGTGGCCATCATGTATTAGTTGACAGAGGAAGACAATCAACATCGTCGGTTACAAGAACTGGAGGCGCTAGACGAGAAAAACCTATTGGCTCAACAACATATCGAGCTCTACCAGGCTCGCATTATAACGCCCCAGTCCCAAGATACGTAGGACTAAGAGTGTAGACATGCCAGCTGTATAATAAATATACATAAGCTGTAAAATGTAGTAGATCCACGACTAATCTCATCCATACAAAATAAATTAATAAAAGATATCATATATTCAACTATAAATTATCATTGGTACATGTAGTTGGGCGGAGACAAATCCACTACCAACTATGAAAAGAAATACTTAATAAAAGAAAGAGTTTGACGAGCGAAGTGAAGACGATCAAAGTGCAATCATCCTCGAAGACATAGAAATGATCACGGCCACGGCCAGAACACCTGCGAAAGACAAGAGCACACACCTGGCGAGATAACCAGGTCCTCAGAGGGACATAACAAGATACAAGAAGAACATGCCATATAAATACTGAATATAAAATATGCCACAAACAAAAGTAAGTGACAAGACAACAATAAGGTAATCTAACCATACAAAAGTAAACATTCAGTTGAGAAACAATAATTTCGACGCATGAGCCATGGCTGTAAATAGGATCGGCATAGTCTCCATATAGGGCACCAGGGGCCTACGTCCGTAACGTCCGAAGATCGTCAGAGGGCATCATGTGCAAGGCGCTACGTCCATAACGCTTTAGAAAACGTCAGAGGGCACCTGGAGCCTGCGTCTCCGGAGGAGCGCACATGTAATCAAGGAAGTGCAAAGAAGCCCATACGTCAGGTAATGTTCTTCCCATCCAATGCACCTATCATGTCGCATCCACGACCATGTAACACTACTAACCGTCAAGTCTTCTAACATACAACTATTGACAGTTAGACCTAATGCACGTCCTATACGTATCAGTGATCAGCCAACACGCAAGTCCGGATGCTATATGCTACTCACAACTCACACATCTTGTGGCACATCAGTGTCAAAGTTTATGTAATACACTAAACTAGTGGCTGTCCCTTAACTCTAGGTCCACATGCAATCAAAGGATAATAACAAAATACAGCTAATATCACTGAGCAGGTACTAGGTCAGGAACTGTAATAATGGTACAGTTAAAGAAATGAAAATAAATACACAGTGATATGCAATAAATAAAATATAGACAAATTATAAACAGTAAATTATGGCAAGGTATCTTGCCTGTTGTTACGCCTGGTGTTACACCTGGTGTGGTGCGAGAATCCAACAAGTTTTGATGTGTCCAATAGCCATGGTCGACGGGCAAAGGTCTAAAGTTGCGAGTAAAAATTTTGGGGTTAGTCACGATCACTAAAGATGGTTGAGGAGAATTTGGAGTAAACGGATACTTATACTATTTTTAGGAAAATTATTTTATAATATAGGAAAATACATTTTATAGTGAAAAGTAGTTTAAGATATATATCGATTTTTTTAGGCTAAACTCTAGGTTTGTGAAAGAATTTTGTTAGTACATAACTATAGTTTTATTAATCAAAATATATTTAATAATTATAAACTAGAGGAAAAGTTTTAGGGCTAAAACCAAAATTTGAAATTTACTAAATAGCTCCAACTCCTATGTTATACATATAGTTTTCAAAAATATAATATAAACTTCTCCAAGTACAACTTTACAAATTGTGATAATAAGTATGACAACAACTAAGAATAATAATTATTGATAACAGTATAAATAGTGTTAATATTTATAATGATAATAAACAGCCTATTATTAACAGTAAGTATATTAGAAATAATTATTATTATTATACTAATAATGAAGCCTTTAAAACATACTCTGTTTACTCCTTTCTCTCTCTCTCTCAGGTGAAGAAAGTAACAAACCAACCAAAAATTAAGAGGCAACAATATAAAAGAGGAAAGGGGCTGAGAAGAAATGAGTGAGTAAATAAGAGAAAGGGGGAGAACGAGAGAAGAGGGACGAAGAGGTACTCACTGGAGGGGGCTGCGCCGGAGGTGCTCAGACGGCTGGCCGCGTCGGGCGGCAAGGCGGAGGGTCGCGGCTGACCGGAGTCTTGGGAGGGAGCACGGCTGTGCAATCCACGCGCCGGCGACGTGGCTGTTCTCCAGTGGGGGCGAAGGGTGCGGCGGTTCGAGGGAAGCGGGAAGATAGAGGGATTACCGAAGGGCTCAAGGACGGTGACCGTGGGCTCATCGAGGCGGGTGCTTGGGTTGGTGCGTCAGCGGCGGGCGTGAAGATGATGGGGTCGCGGGATCTGGGGCTGCTCGTGGTAGCGCGGCGCGACGGTCGGCACGTTGGCGTCGGTGGTGAAGACGATGGGGTCGGTGCCCAGCTCGGCAGGCAGAGGGAAAAGAACGGACGACGCATGAGAGCGGGACGCTCACCCCCGCGGTGGCGGAAGACGCCGGGATGCGGCGGTGCTCAGGTTAGGGTTCCCCCCTTTCTTCTATTTCTGGTGGTGGTGCTTGATTTGGTGATCGACGCCGGTGGTGGCTGATGACGGAGGCGGTGGTGGTTTGGGGAAGTTGCCGGCGATATTGGTGGTGACGGTGGCTTGATGGCTGGTTTCGCGGTCGGTAAGGAGTGACAGCGGTGACAGTGGTGATGGTGGTGAGACGGAGACGGCGAGGGCGGTGTGGTCTGGAGGTGGTGGTGGTGTCGAAGATGGTGGTAGCGATGGTGGGGTTCGATTTTGGTGTGCTGGTGTTCGTCGTGATGTAGGCGGAGTGGCTGATGGTGGCTGGGCTGAACGGGGATGTCGGGATGGCAGGGACGGCTGGTGGCGGTGTTATGGGTGGTGGTGTTGGCTGCCGCGGTGGTGACGTAGGAGTCGGATGGAAGCTGCTAGGTGGAGGTTGCGTCGGGAAGGGTCGTCGGCGCTGCAGGAAAAGTAGGGGCTGCAGGCGGCTACAGAGTCAGGACGGGGAGCTCGGCTGACGGGATGAACTAGGGTTACGTTTCAGAGTTGAGTCGTGTCATCGTGTCGAGAGTGTCCGACATGACATAGATGGACGTCCGAGATTGTCGGACGGGACAAAAAAATATTATATTTGTAATGGAAGAAACTATAGTGGATGGGAGGAACAGACACGATGTACAATCTGTGGATGTGGAGAAAATTATGGAAGAGTACCGCTCCTTTTATAGGAGGTGAGAATTCCCAGTTAGATTGAATTATGAGATTTATATCCCTTATTAGATAATTACTTCATTTAATTAAATCACATTTTGAATCAAAAAGGAATATCTTTCCAATATATTTAAACTAGATAAATCTTTCTATTAAATTCAAAAACTCATAAAAATTTGATAAAACCAAATACCGATTTATTCAGAATAAACTAATTTAAACATAAATTTTCCAAATAATAAAATAATAGTATTTAATAATTTTGAAAATAAATTTAAATCCGTGTACTTCATATGCAAAAGAATATTTGCCTCAAAACATAGTTTTCAAAGCCACCATTTATATTTGTATAATAAAATAAATATCCTTTACGACATATGAAATTATACGAATTTGAAAAATTCTATTGTGGCGCCCTTTTACAATTTCAAGAAAAATATATTATTTATCATATATTATTGAAAGCTATATTTCTATAAAAATTAATTCCAAATATATTTACCGCGTACATATTCACACTCGACGAGCAAATACAAAACGTAATTTACGCGTGACGTACAAATACGAGTACGCGAACTTGTAGGCAATAAATTTCAAAATAATTACCAAATTTATAAAAAAAAAACTATAGTAGAAATTTAGGGGGTTTACATCCTACCCAACTTAAAAGAATTTCGTCCTCAAAATTTAGGAATAGGTAGGGTACAAGAGTTTAACGATAAAAAAGTATGAACAATTCATTTGGCGGGGCAAGGAAACGGTGTTTAACATAAATGTGCTATTAGAAAGTCATGAATTCGTTAAATAGGAAAATAATTCACGAATATGGTAATGGACGAGGGTTGCTAGCTAAGACAATCATGATAACACAATTCGAGAAATAATAAGGCATTGGGTGGATCAAAGAGAATAACTTAGGGACTTGGGAGGTATGGTTCCTTGAGAAAATATGGTCGTCTGGGTTTAGGTTTGATTAAGAAAATGATTTGAATCATTCTTAAGTCTCAAGAATGATTAGAAAGTCATGATAATGAATCTAGTGTCATGAGGAGGACGATTAACTCAAGATAGGGTTACAGTCACATCGGTTGGTTACTGGCTAACTATCTTGGCAATAGACCGTGGACAACTAAGAGAATATCAAGTACGGATGTTTGTCTTTCTAAAACAGGCAAAAGGCAAAAATAAAGAGTTCGAAGAAGACGTTATCAAATTTGAATGAGTGGTTCAAAGACGACTGAATAAGTTCCAAAAAGAATTGTCAAGGCAGTCGCGGGTGAGACTCTAGGGCTAAGTTTAACTATGTCTCCATCCACGTTGAACAATATACAAAAAGCTAACCAAGTGCACTATGGTTGATCAGACCATAATACATCGGTTCTGATTAGACAATGTATTAGTGGGCGTCCACAATAAACATATGTCACGAACAAGCTCGATAAAGAGTAAGCATGCAAAACTAGACTATAATAGCAACATAAGATAGTCAAAATATAAGCAGTGGATGATGAATAAAATTAAATACTCCAAGATTATTTAAAATTGAGTCTTGCCCGAAGTTCGGGTCTATTCAGTGGCTCTAGTGTTTCCTTATCTACGACTTGGTTAGTTAAATGGGTTAGAGTCTTGCAAATTCTAAAATCTAAGTAAGCTTATCCATATGGGTCACAAGGGCAAGGGCTTGTTAGGTTGTGAGGTACTCTACCCAACTTATAAGAGTTAAACTAGTGGTGTGATGGAACAATGGGTAAGGCACAAAGTTAAGCATTTAAGGAATCAAGTAGAACACAATCATATATCGGTCGAACGATTTGAGTCAATGTTGGACCCTAATTGAATGCAGAAAGTATTTTGGTATCATGGTAAGGGTTTTGGTTTAGCCATTTCGACCAGAAAGTCATATCAAGAAAATAGAGTACAAAGAGACGTGTTTTGGTGGGACATGATATATCTACATGAAGGTGGGCTCATCTAGGTCTTGCATATGGAGCTTGTTGGAAGGAACAGTCTAGTGTTGTGCTCCAAATATCCAAGTCACGATAGGAAATGCCAAATGATCAAAATAGAAAGTGGGTTTTCATAAGGTACTAATTAATGTACAAAATAAAAGGATAAAGCACGAAATAAAGATAATTTAGGAAATCTCGTAGATCAAGGTAAGATATGTTAGAGACACAGTTTCTAGAGAGAAAATAGTCTCATAGATAAGGGTACGGTCACAGAAACGATTCTATCATTTCTAAGTTTCAAATAATTTGATGGTCACGATTAAAGATCTAGATTTGAGGAAAGGTCGAGTAAGTCAAAGATATGTTCATCGGTTTGGTCGATGACTAACTATACTTGTATATATGCAATATCATAATCATAGGTGGTATGTCAATCTAATGTGGAATACTTTTATCTCACTAGGATGACCTTACTTGCTTCTTGGTCCTCTACCAATATATGATCTAATCTAAAATTTCAAGTTCCTCGAAGTTTCTCAATAAAATTTTCAAGATACTCCACCAAAATTTTCAATCATCTTAGGCTGTTAACTTTAATCAGAATTTTAAATCTCTAATCACTCTCGAAACAATCCTTGTATATCACAAATCGAATAATTATTATTATTAATTTTTTTCCAAATCTTAAACTCAACATTTAAATAAGTTTATCAGCCGAATTTCGTACTACAAAATGGAACATTTAAATAACTTCTGAATTTAATTATATCTCCTTCAAATGTGTATATCTAGCTTCCAATAAGTCACAACTACTCTTCAAAAGTAAATTAATTTTTTTTCACCAAAATTTAAATATCAATAATCAAGGGTTTAAACTCAAAATCTAAATAACTTTATAAATGACGTAATTTAATTCAAAGAAAACATTTTACCAAAATTTATCAATCATCCTCAAATTTGGTCAATCGTAAATCATACTTCCACATTTAAAATTTTGTGATCCTTTTCAAATCAAATTTATATCCCTCCAAAAGATGTATAGCTATAACTCAATAAATCATAAATGTTCAAGACCTTCAAAAATCAAAATGCAAAATCAAATCAATTTGTTTTCTCGATCTAGCTATCCTCTTGTGTACACCACCTTGTAAAAATAAATTTCCAACTATCTTTTGAAAGCGGTAATATGCTACTACCCAACATGGAATTAACTTATCCTTAAGATCATATTTCTAGGAAAATAAATGCCATTATAACTCAAATAAGACCCCAATGCATACTAATTGTCATTGTAACCTTTTCTAGTCATGTGTTTGACCTATGAGCATATACTAGTGTAGTCATCTTCCTAACTGTCACTACGCACAAAAAATAAGAATTTACGGTAGAAAGAGTCAAGCAAGATGCAAATCAAGGAGGTCGAACGAGAGTTCGGAATTTGAAGTCAAGAAAGGATGTCAAGTAGGTGGATGAGATTCCTAGACACTAATTCTATATTGTAGGTTCACATCGGTACAATTACGTAACCGAAGTGACAAACTCGACCTGCATGGGCCACCACAAAAATATGTAACGCCCCAGTCCCAAATTACGTAGGACAAAGAGCGTAGACATGCCAGTTATATAATAAATATACGTAAGCTATAAAATGCGGTAGATCCACGACTAATCTCATCCATACAAAATAAATGAATAAA
Source organism: Iris pallida (assembly GCA_029216955.1). NCBI lineage: Eukaryota > Viridiplantae > Streptophyta > Magnoliopsida > Asparagales > Iridaceae > Iris > Iris pallida. The sequence continues at coordinate 33,885,067 of JANAVB010031617.1, forward strand.
AGATATCATATATTCAACTATGAATTGTCATTGGTACACGTAGTTGGGCGGAGACAAATCCACTACCAACTATGAAAAGAAATACAAAATAAAAGAAAGAGTTTGGCGAGCGAAGCGAAGACGATCAAAGTGCAATCATCCTCGAAGACATAGAGATGATCATGGTCACGGCCAGAACACCTGCGAAAGACAAGAGCACACACCTGGCGAGATAACCAGGTCCTCAGAGGAACGTAACAAGATACAGAAAAAACATGCCATATAAATACTGAATATAGAATATGCCACAAACAAAAGTAAGTGACAAGACAACAATAAGGTAATCTAACCATACTAAAGTGAACATGCAGTTGAGAAATAATCCTTTCGACGCATGAGCCCTGGCTGTAAATGGGATCGGCATTGTCACGCCCCGATCCCGTAGGAGCGATCGTCCTCGCTAAGGCGTGATGCCGCACGAGCCAAGATTGCGTTCGTGCAAGGCAGTTCAATAACGGTCGATTACAGCGATGGCGAGGGGATCGTCGCACAGAAGTCCCAAGCAGAAACATTGAACAATGCAGCAAAAATTTAAAGGTAAAACACAAGTTATTCAAAAGAACTCTTTATTGATATTGAACTATCAAATTACAATAGGCGCAAGGCCATGATTACAAGTCTCTCAGGCTCACTTTTTTCTTATTTTACAAGTCACTCTGCTCTCTCATCTCCCAGTACAATGCTTGAGCCAGCGGAAGCTTCGGAAGGCGATGTCCATACATTATGTCCCGTTTAAGTCGTGAGTTCGTGCGTCCACACGCTTCGACTCTCCAAGGAACTCTGTGTCTCGATGCATCCAAGCGAGCTCCACACCACGAGCTTCTACCTGTGTCTGCACATGAAAAATGTGTGGGTGTACTGTACTGGTGGAGTGAGCTCATCGCCCACCCATACAAAATCGACACGTTCATTTACTTTGTGCAATACAAGTCCCTTTACGATTGTCTTTCTAGTCTTTCCTTAGGATCCATTTTTAAGACTATGACGCTTGACCCAACCGATGTGCAACGACTTGGTCGTGCTATAATTCCAACGTGTATTTTGATCGAGGCAGTGCCTCATCGCTTACGTACTTGACCGAACTTCGACATGGGACGGCAGGGTCGTGCCATACTCTATTCGTGACTTCAACGTATTCGAGATAGTGCTTCGCTGAGGAGCAACTTTATGCGAACTCGGTCGTGCCAAGACAATCACTCAAACTCAAGTGCCTCTAGACCAATAGTTGTGCCAATGACGTCAAGGGGACGACTCGTGCAAGTCTTGCCGCTAGACCTTGCTTAGACTTATTCGTGCATCAAGATTGAGGCCGTGTCTCACAAGTACTAACCAAACTTAACAAAGTTGCTATACGGCCCTTCCTGACTTTAACTCGAGACGAGACCACATTCATGCCGAAGCATGTATCCTTGCTATAGCCATCTCTTAGGCTCTAGATTGGTGATGCAACCGTGCACACCCTAACCAGTGCCGACTCAAGACTTGTGCTTGCAATAAGCATGACTTGATAACCCAACTCATAACTTGCTAGTACTCGACGCAATCCAAAGGCATACACGCGGATAGCCGCTCTTGCTGACACATCTATATAAGTGGTCACTAGCAATGTCAAGCTATCTTAGACTCGGCTCGAGATATCAGCTCGTCCCTCCGAGGGTAGCTAGCCCCGGAAGCGCTAAGTATCTCCCATGCTGTTATCCAGCATCCTACCGTGAGCCGCCTCGCTTCTTCCAGGCCAACATGATCCCGGTGCCCCGGCGATCATTCGAGAAGACTATACCTTGTCGATAAGTTGTCTAATGACCATGCATACTCAACTCGATCTACCACATCCTTCCTTAACATGACTATGCTTTCCAACTTCTATCGAGACACCCAAGTAACGGGACCGATCTCGTGTGATTCCATATCCAGACTTATCGAGACTTAACGAGACTCCCAAGTAGAGGGACCGATCTCGTGCACGAGACTTATCGAGACTCCCAAGTAGCGGGACCGATCTCGTGTGTTTCCTTGTCGAGACATAGCGAGACTCCCAAGTAGGGAGACCGATCTCGGCGACAACCAGTCGTGTGGACTTCCTTTGTCCGTGGCATACTTTTTACTAAACCGACCATAGCTCGTGCCTTATACAGACCTTGTTCTCTGGGAGACGCTATCGCTCAAGTCGTATACTTTATACGAAGAGCCTTGTTCTCGAAGGACTACGCGACTTGACAACCGCAGCTAGAATGGGACAGTGCTAGAAATGGCTTCGATAGTCCAACACAACTCTTGTCTAATTTATTCGGCAACGACTCGACGAGAAAAGGCTACGCCGAACTTCGCATCGAGAGGAACGTGCCGTACACGCGATCGATTTGAACAACCAAGTTCTCGGGTGCCTAGACTTAAGCCAAAAGCCGTGCAAGACAACTTAACTCACGGGATATGCGAAGGCTATGCCAAGTCTTGGACGACGAGACCGTGCATGCTTTATCAAGCATTCACGCAGGCAACGCCTATGACTTAGGATATTTCGAGCATCGTGGCAACTTAGCAACTTAGGCCAACTTTCTTCTTCCAAGTCACGGGACGAAGGACCGAGTGTCATTTGAAAGCACGCTGAACCGACTTCTAAGCAGACCGTGGGACCCTTTTCCATGTTCTAAGACATTCCAACCCGTCGGGATTATTCCCTTAGCTATGTGGATGCGTCTCTTTTATTATCAAGCCTAACTTGTGCAAGTTGAAAACATGCGAGTTATTAAGTGAAGGCTAAGATGAGGCGAGTTCACCGAAACTACCCCACCTGAGTGAGTAGTCGCCTAGACCGAGCGGGCCTTCAAGCAGCCGTTGTAAGGCTAAGTCCGAACGTCGTCGGCGTTTCGATTCCTCCGATTGACTTTGCGGGACGGGGCACTACAACATACACCACTCAGAACAAGTCTCGTCCTCGAGACTTTCCTGAAGGTAAGCCATCCTACCATTTCTATGGCCAAGACTTAATCGAGCCTAGACACAGAACTATAACAGTCGTGTGGGGTACGCCATAATTTATCGTGCACACTCCGCCTATTCGTTCTTTGATTTCTGAGCCACGCTCGTACTAGTATCAATCCTTTCCTTTATCACGATTTCAGAATCCAAGACACTCTTCCATTCCTCAAGCCTTATTTGAATTCAACATATCACTTGGTTGGATCATACACGCATTCCAGGCGTCACCAAAATACATGCATTCAGCCAAGCCGTATGATAGAGAATTCGTCATTCTCACTCGAGTCGCATCGTGTACATACTCAGGCGTCCCTGAAATATATGCATGTCTGCCAAATCTCGTGGGGGTGTTCCTATATTCGTGATTTACACTATCCATCCATGCCAATCCTCAAGATCAATCTTTCGATTCCAACTCTTGAAATAGGGCGTCTCGCCTAACCGCTAGGCCACTTCTCAAGGCTAAGTCAATGTCAGGATTGGAATCATAGTTCCCTAACAATAATGCCAACACTGACCCCAATCCTAGGGTCAGACCATAGTCGGTAGTACGAGGTTTTCTACCCAAGCTCGTGTCACTCAGATTTCTAAACATCGAGCATGATCACCTAATTCGCATCAAGGCACTCGTTGCGCATATTCGAATCCGTTCAATCACTAATTCTAACTAATTCATGTATTCGATCACGAGGTCATCTAGCTCGACAATATGTTGTGCCCTAATCTCATGCGAGTCCGATCATCCACGGTAGTTCATGAATCACCATACAACGCTCCCGCAGAATAATCATTCTCATCGGGGCGTACCTCTTGCTTGAGTCTAGACTAATTCATTCTCGATACGCAGATTGGACCTACTCAATCCTCAAGTTTAATTCATCAAGCATACGAAGTCATCCTCGAGTCCACCTTTGCATCAAACCATATGTCGATGCATACAAGTTGCCACGCCATGCAAGTTCGATCACCCCCACTGTATGAATCACCATACCGACGCTCACACGGAGTGATCGCCCTAATCGGCGTGACGCATGTGCGAGGCTGGATTTGCGCTCGTATAAGACAAGACGTCAACGTTGTGGTTATCGATGAAGCAAATCCAAACATTTTATTTTCCTCCAAGCCAACATCTCAGTTCGATAGTCCGATCGTCATTTGTTCAACTAGAAAATCTTCGTGCCCAGTCTATCTTTTCCTCGACACATTTCAACATCCAAAGTGTAGCATCCATCAGAACAATGACATTTTACACGATCATCGTTCCTCGAATCAGAGTACCCCCGAGTTATCGCACATCGATCTTTGATACGCCTCAATACCGTCGACGATATACGTAACCTGACGATCTTCTTTTGCAACGATGTAACACTCCAGTCCCAAATACTTGAGACTAGATACGTATCATGCCAGCTGTATACATACGAGTAAATATACGACTCGTATACATACATAAGCTGTAAATGTAGAAAGCCAAGACACTAAATCTCATCCACAAAGATAAATAATAATATAAAAACAACTTTGAGTTTGTCATGTACACAATAGTTGGGCGGAGACAAAGTCCACTACCAACCAAATTACATATGGAAAAATATACAAAAAAAGAATTTAGCTAGCGAGAGCAAGTGACGAGTCCAAGAACAATCATCACAGAGAAAAGAATGGCCTTAGCTAGAGCACCTACAAGAAATCACGAAACGCACACCTGAAGAGATCACCAGGTCCTCAGAGGGACGTAACAAGACACATAATATCATGCCGATAAACTGAATAATAAAGCTCAACAGAAAAGTATGCATGAGTAAAGGTTCCTAACCATTCTAAGTGATATGCACTTTGAAGACAACGTTCTACGCAGGGGCTGTAACGGATTCACGCAAGCAAGTAATAGAGAGTGGTCGTCAAGTAGTGCTCATCCGAGACACTATCGGCCCTGGGCAGAAGGTAGTGCTCACAAGAGTCACCCTCGGCCCAAAATGTGTAAAAATAAATGTAACCCCTACGCTAATAGCTGTCCCCTCCCCCCAATGATACTATACATGTGTCGACTCCACGACACTGTTTAATCCTTAATAACTGCCAAGTCTTCTACACAATCTATTGGCAGTTATACCCTAATGCACGGCCTGTACGCACCAATGATCAGTCAGCACGCAAGTCCGCATCTATATGCGACTCACAACTCACACACAATCCGTGGCACATCGTGACAGTTTAAGAGATGCCCTAAACATACGGTGGTCCCTTAACTCTAAGCCAATTGTATAAAGTATAATAATTTGCATCTATATATAGTTTTGAACGAATAACATTAAAAAAAAAAAGCATGCATGATATTGAGCAAAAAATTAAACAGTAAAGGCAAGGTGTCTTGCCTGGTATATCACCTGCCGTCGTACGATGGTCTGTCAAGTCCATTTTGTCCAAAAGCCATGAATGATATGTCGGGGTCCGATATTCAAAAAAATATGATTATGGAATTAGTCATGGTCGAAGTTTGACAAAAAGTGAGAATTTGCGAAGAAAAGTATTTATACTATTCTTATAATACCTAAATATATATTTTGGCAATTAAGATAGTTTTAAGAGATTACTTTAAAATCAAAAATCTTTTTAGGCTAAGAACTAAGTTTACCAAAATAAAGATTGCAGGTAGAGATATTATATTTTGTTGGTGAAAACAATATTTTAGAGATCATTTTATTATTAGGAAATCATATTACGGGTAAAATAGTTCTAGTTAACTGTTAATAATCTAGAAATTTTGTTTAGGGTTTAAAACCATATTTTGAAATTTAGGCTAAGTTAAATATAATATTTATTTTTACAAGATAATTTGAAAAGATTTTTGCTAACTAGGATAAAGTACCATAAACCCAATTAATAAATAATAACTAACAATAAATCATAATCTTAGTACTGAATAAATAACAGAATCTATTTGTAATAATAGAAATACTTATGTTAAAAATTACATATTCATACCAACTGCTAGTAGCAATTTATAAGACAAGTATTATTAGAAATAAGAGCGGGCTTATTGTAATAATACCTGTCATAGGTGGGTTCAGCATAAGATGTTGCTTACCCATTCACGTTTTTCGAGGGGATAAAGCAAAGCCTTCCTTTTGATTGTATTAATTCTTTGAGAGCATTACTCAAAAATCAGAAGAAGAGCTGTGAAGTAAAAGGAGAAAAAGACTATGGAGTCAGGAGCTAGAAGGAGGGGGTCGGTGGACTTACCCGAGGGTTCGGTGGAGTGGAGCAAGTGCGCGGAGGCGAGTCCGCGCCTCTAGTGCTGTATTGAAGGGTCGCGGAGGAGCTCGTGCTGGGCGCCGGCGACGTCCAGTCTTTCGGGGAAGTTTGCCGGCTGCACAACTCTGGTGGCGGAGGCAGAGCGGAGCTGGTGCGGCGCTCGGCGTGAAGTCGATTGGGGTGGCGCGGTCATTTTGAGCGTCGGGGTCATCCGTGAGCAGCGCGACGGAGCGGAGCTCGTGAAGACGGAGAGCGCCGGTACGGCAGAGGCGGGCGGAGAATGCGGCTCTCACCAGCGGGCGCGCTGGAGGCGGAGATGGGTTAGCTTCTCTCTCCCTCTCTCTCTCTTCCGATGATGGTGGTTTTGTGTGTGGCGGTGAAGTTGGGAGTGGCGGTGACCGGAGTTAGGGCTCATGAGGGCGGCGTTGGCGGTGAAGTTGATGACGGTGGTGGTGGTTGTGTCTTGGCCGGGGAGGAGTTGGGGATTTGGCTTGAGACGGTGGGCTGTCGGTGGCGGATGTAGGTTGATCGGAGGGTGGCCGTGGTGTTGGTGGCAGAGAGGGTAACAATGGTGGTGGCGGTACTGGGGTCGACGGAGGAAACTTCTTAGGGTTAAGGTTTATGCGTTTGTATTGTCGGATTGATTGGGTGTGTCCGATACGACGGGGACGGAGATTCGGATCTGTCGGACCCTGGGTGGAGAAAATGTAGTTGTACAATATAAAATATAGTGGATGGGAAAGGAGGTCACCGACACGATGCACAATATTGTTGTGGAGGAAATATGGATGAGTACCTCTCCTTATATAGTAGGTGGGAATTTCCAGTTGGATAAAGATTAGGAGGATTTAAATCCCCCCATAGATAACATATTAAATTAAATTTGATTTAAACTTTAATTGTTCAAATCCAATTCAAACTTTGATAAAATCTTCATTTAATTCAACTTCAAAAAAATATCTTTTCTAATTTAAATTATCAAAATAATTCAAATATTAAATAAAACAAAATCTTAAATATCTCTTACATAAATATTAAAATATAATATTAATTAATTTCGAAAATCAAGGTAATTACTTAAATATTTGAAATATTTTTTTATAAATAATTAAACTAATTAGAATTAGTTTTCGAAAATCGAGTGGGCATGAAGTAAATTTCATGTCTCTTGAACAAAATAATGTGAAACAATAGTTTTTCAGAATTACTACTCATATTTGCACCATTTAATAAAAATAATTATTTTTAAATAACGCTTGCCAATACGCAACGCGATGCAATAATACAAATATTTAAATACTATTTTTTCTATATGGAAAAATCTTTTAATGATTATACATACTATCTCGCAATTTCGCACGCGACGTACAAATACGAATAACGCGAACTCGTATGCGACGTACAATTACGAATACAAAATAAATACCAAATTAATTTAGAAAAAAATCATAGTAGAAATTTAGGGATTTTACATCCTACCTAACTTAAAATAATTTCGTCCTCGAAATTTAGGAATAACTAGGATAGGTAGGGTGGAGGAGAGGGAAAGAGGTATTTGATAAGAGATCACGATTTAAATCGTTGGCGAATGGAAGAAAACGACTTTCAACAGAAAAAATTGACAAATTAGATTACTAAAAGAATAAAACAATGGTGTGGTTTTGAAATGATAATGTGCATGACATCCTTCTGTGTCTAATTCGATCATGCTACCATCAATACTAGGATCGATAAAATCACAAAGATTGTTAATAACTTCATCTATCTCATTCCAAGATTTAATATTTAAGTCGTGTTAAATATCGTCATGATCTTCGAGTCATCACTATTGCCTTTATTAATAATAATTCTTCAAAGCTTCGAATTTTTTTTTCCTCAAGTTTCATATTCCATAAACTTAAAAGGCATTTTTTTTCTTCTCTCTTTTTGTTTTCTCCAAAATCTGAATCCCCTCCAAGATTTATATTGAATAATAACATATTTTCATTCCTTTATAGCTATCCTCAAATAAATCTCATGAACTATTAGAAATTCTTCGATGCATACTTACGTATATATTCGACCTTCAAACTGATATTTATTCTCAAAAATCCAATTCACAAAATTTGATTCCTTAGAGATATGTTTAAATCCTATATCTCATAATAGAAATTTTGATAGGTTAAAACTTTCGATTTAATAACCTCTAATCTTCTTTTAACATATCTATTTATATACCTCTTTTTCCTCAAGCTAAATTTTTGTCTTTTGTAATCCTTTTGAATTTGAAATTCACTAAACCCCCAATGAATTTAGTCTAAGAAAAAATCAAACTCTTCACATACTCAATTAATAACGTAAAAATTTATCTTTAAGGTACCATCATAGAAATCCATCTTCAATATTCTTGATTACTCTTGAACCTGTTTGTCACTCACAAGTATACCATCTAATTAAAAATAATATACTTTTCTCAATTTCATCAAAAAACTTAACTTATGTCAAACCTTATATACCTTGTAATCACCTACTCATCTTAACCAACTATACCATTAGTCTCCTCTATGGAATTTTCTAATTTAGTCCCGTGTGACTGAAAGGGGTAGTGATCTGGTCTCCATCTTTGCACAAAATCATATACGAACCAAGGTTGCTTGAAGGAGTTAATGAAATCCTTGAGAGGAAGCTAGTCGAAAGGAATATATATATATATATATATATATATATATATATATATATATATATATATATATATATATATATATATATATATATGGTATATATATATATGGTTAGGTATATATATGTGTATATATATATATATATATTTTATATATATATATATATATATATATATATATATATATATATATATATATATGGTTAGGTTCAAGGGTCGTGGTGAGGGTTATGAAGATGTTATTGGTCTAAGTAAACCAAGAATAAACACAAAGTTAAGCATTTATGGAATTAAGTAGGTCGCAATCATATATCGGGTCGAAAGGCTTGAGTCCGAATTTGATCTCTAACCGAAGTCAGAAGGGATCATAGTATTATGGTGGGCTTTATAGCTAACCATTTTGACTTGAAAGTCGCATCATAAAAAAATAGAGTGCAAGGGGAGTTGTTTTAGCGGGACATGATATACCTACATGAAGGTGGGCTCGTCTAGGTCTTGCATATGGAATTTGTTGGCAGAAAAGTCTAGTGTTGTACTCCAAATATCCAAGCCACGGTAAAGGACACAAAAGAATTTAAAATAGAAAGTAAAAGTTCATGAGATAATGACTATCACACAAAATATTTGACAAGTTAAAAGCATGAAATAAAGATAATTCAGATTCTAGTAGATCAAGGTAAAATAAGTTAGGGATACATTTTCTAGAGATATGATAGCCACTTAGATGAAGTACGATCAAGGAAAAATCTAATCATTTCTCAAGTTTCAAATGGTTAGAAGGTCACGATAAAATCTAGATTTGAGAAAATGTCGAGTGAGTCAAGATTGAGATATCTTCACAAAGTTTGGCAGATGACTTAACTACACTCGAGTATATACAACTATCATGGCAATTAATGAGGAATACTTGTATCCCATTAGGGTGACTTGCTTGCTTCTTGGTCCTCTACCAATATATGATCTAATTTCAAATCTTAAGTTCCTCAACAGTTTCGAAATAAAATCTCAAAATACTCCATCAAGTATTTAATCATAACTTAAAGTTTAATTTCCTTTATATAAATTCCAAGTAACCTTCATCATATCTAATGCAGCACAACTAAACTTTCATAATAAGTTATCACTTTTAAAATTTCCCAATTCTCAAATGTACCTCGAGATAAACTCTTAGCCTGTTTCATCAATCGCAAATCATGTAACTCAAATTAAATCCTTCTTTTTTTCTTTTTTTTACCAAAATTTAAATATCCATAATCAAGGCTTTAAACTTGAAATCTAATTAACTTTTTAAATCATAGATCATATGTCAAAATTTAAAATTTAAATTTTTCCTTCAAAGTTGCTTTCATATCCTCCAAATATTTAAACAAATTTCTACCATCATTTCTTCAACTCAAAATTAAATAAACTTATAAATCGTACGACTCAATTTTAAACCTCAAGCTTTCTCAAACTAAACTTTCGTCTTCTCTAGTTGTCTAAAAATCATAATTAAAATTCCTTAAATAATCTCGAGATAAACTTTATAATATTATAATCCAATCTTTTAAAGTTAACCGTAAATCATGCGTCACAATATAAAAACATTAGTTATTCTCAATTGATTTCATATTCCTAATAAATTATCACTATTTCACCATTTCAAAAAAATTTGTAAATCAAAATTTTATTTTCTCGATCTAGCTATCATTTTGTGTATACCACCTTGTAATAATAAAATTCTAACTATCCTTTGAAGGCGGTAATATGCTACTACCCAACTTGAAATTAACTAATCCTTAAGATCATATTTCTAGGAAAATAAATGCCTTTATACTCAAATATAACCTCAATGGATATTATTTGTCAATATAATCCTTCTAGCCATAGGGTTGACCAATAAGTATATAGTAGTGTAGTCATCTTTCTAACCATGTTTAAGCACGAGGTGATAGGGTGTTGCTAGAAGGAGTTCAAGCAAGATGCAAAAATCAAGGGAAGCCACGGGAGTCGGAATATGGAAATCAAGGAAGGTGATATATATGTGGATGATATTCCTAGATTCTAATCCTATATTGCAGGCCCGCTCGGTACAGTCATGTAACCGAAACGGCAAACTAGACCTGCATGGGCCACCACAAAAACATGTAACACCCCAGTCCCAAATACTTGAGACTAGATACGTATCATGCCAGCTGTATACATACGAGTAAATATACGACTCGTATACATACATAAGCTGTAAATATAGAAAGCCAAGACACTAAATCTCATCCACAAAGATAAATAATAATATAAAAGCAACTTTGAGTTTGTCATGTACACAATAGTTGAGAGGAGACAAAGTCCACTACCAACCAAATTAAATATGGAAAAATATACAAGAAAAGAATTTAGCCAGCGAGAGCAAGTGACGAGTCCAAGAGTAATCATCACTGAGGAAAGAATGGCCTTAGCTAGAGCACCTGCAAGAAATCACGAAACGCACACCTGAAGAGATCACCAGATCCTCAGAGGGACGTAACAAGACACATAATATCATGCCGATAAACTGAATAATAAAGCTCAACAGAAAAGTATGCATGAGTAAAGGTTCCTAACCATTCTAAGTGATATGCACTTTGAAGACAACGTTCTACGCAGGGGCTGTAACGGATTCACGCAAGCAAGTAATAGAGAGTGGCCGTCAAGTAGTGCTCATCCGAGACACTATCGACCCTGGGCAGAAGGTAGTGCTCACAAGAGTCACCCTCGGCCCAAAATGTGTAAAAATAAATGTAACTCCTATGCTAATAGTTGTCCCCTCCCCCCAATGATACTATACATGTGTCGACTCCACGACACTATTTAATCCTTAATAACTGCCAAGTCTTCTACACAATCTATTGGCAGTTATACCCTAATGCACGGCCTGTACGCACCAATGATCAGTCAGCACGCAAGTCCGCATCTATATGCGACTCACAACTCACACACAATCCGTGGCATATCGTGACAGTTTAAGAGATGCACTAAACATACGGTGGTCCCTTAACTCTAAGCCAATTGTATAAAGTATAATAATTTGCATCTATATATAGTTTTGAAATAACAACATTAAAAAAAAAGCATGCATGATATTGAGCAAGAAATTAAACAGTAAAGGCAAGGTGTCTTGCCTGGTATATCACCTGCCGTCGTACGATGGTCTGTCAAGTCCATTTTGTCCAAAAGCCATGAATGATATGTCGGGGTCCGATATTCAAAAAAATATGATTATGGAATTAGTCATGGTCGAAGTTTGACAAAAAGTGAGAATTTACGAAGAAAAGTATTTATACTATTCTTATAATACCTAAATATATATTTTGGCAATTAAGATAGTTTTAAGAGATTACTTTAAAATCAAAAATATTTTTAGGCTAAGAACTAAGTTTACCAAAATAAATATTGCAGGTAGAGATATTATATTTTGTTGGTGAAAACAATATTTTAGAGATCATTTTATTATTAGGAAATCATATTACGGGTAAAATAGTTCTAGTTAACTGTTAATAATCTAGAAATTTTGTTTAGGGTTTTAAAACCATATTTTGAAATTTAGGCTAAGTTAAATATAATATTTATTTTTACAAGATAATATGAAAAGATTTTTGCTAACTAGGATAAAGTACCATAAACCCAATTAATAAATAATAACTAACAATAAATCATAATCTTAGTACTGTATAAATAACAGAATCTATTTGTAATAATAGAAATACTTATGTTAAAAATTACATATTCATACCAACTGCTAGTAGCAATTTATAAGACAAGTATTATTAGAAATAAGAGGGTGTTTATTGTAATAATACCTGTCATAGGTGGGTTTAGCATAAGCTGTTGCTTACCCCTTCTCATTTTTCGAGGGGATAAAGCAAAGCTTCCCTTTTGATTGTATTAATTCTTTGAGAGCATTACTCAAAAATCAGAAGAAGAGCTGTGAAGTAAAAGGAGAAGAAGACTATGGAGTCGGGAGCTAGAAGGAGGGGGTCGGTGGACTTACCCGAGGGTTCGGTGGAGTGGAGCATGTGTGCGGAGGCGAGTCCGTGCCTCTAGTGCTGTATTGAAGGGTCGCGGAGGTGCTCGTGCTGGGTGCCGACGACGTCCAATCTTTCGGAGAAGTTTGACGGCTGCGCAACTCTGGTGGCGGAGGCGGAGCGGAGCTGGTGCGGCGCTCGGCATGAAGTCGATCGGGGTGGCACGGTCGTTTTGAGCGCCGGGTTCGTCCGTGAGCAGCGCGGCGGAGCGGAGCTCGTTAAGACAGAGAGCGCCGGTGCGGCAGAGGCAGGCGGAGAATGCGGCTCTCACCAGCGGGCGCGCTTGAGGCGGACACGGGCTAGCTTCTCTTTCCCTCTCTCTCTCTCCCGATGATGGTGGTTTTATGTGTGGCGGTGAAGTAGGGAGTGGCGGTGACCGGAGTTAGGGCTCATGAGGGCGGCGTTGGGGGTGAAGTTGATGACGGTGGTGGTCGTTGTGTCTTGGCCGGGGAGGAGTTGGGGATTTGGCTTGAGACGGTGGGCTGTCGGTGGCGGATGTAGGTTGATCGGAGGGTGGCCGTGCTGTTGGTGGCAGAGAGGGTAACAATGGTGGTGGCGGTACTGGGGTCGACGGAGGAAACTTCTTAGGGTTAGGGTTTATGCGTTTGTATTGTCGGATTGATTGGGTGTGTCCGATACGACAGGGACGGAGGTTCGGATCTGTCGGACCCGGGGTGGAGAAAATGTAGTTATACAATATAAAATATAGTGGATGGGAAAAGAGGTCATCGACCCGATGCACAATATTGTTGTGGAGGAAATATGGATGAGTACCTCTCCTTATATAGTAGGTGGGAATTTCCAGTTGGATAAAGATTAGGAGGATTTAAATCCCCCCATAGATAACATATTAAATTAAATTTGATTTAAACTTTAATTGTTCAAATCCAATTCAAACTTAGATAAAATCTTCATTTAATTCAACTTCAAAAAAAAATCTTTTCTACTTTAAATTATCAAAAATAATTCAAATATTAAATAAAACAAAATCTTAAATATCTTTTACATAAATATTAAAATATAATATTAATTAATTTCGAAAATTAAGGTAATTACTTAAATATTTGAAATATTTTTTTATAAATAATTAAACTAATTAGAATTAGTTTTCGAAAATCGAGTGGGCATGAAGTAAATTTCATGTCTCTCTTGAACAAAATAATGTGAAACAATAGTTTTTCAGAATTACTACTCATATTTGCACCATTTAATAAAAATAATTATTTTTAAATAACGCTTGCCAATACGCGACGCAATGCAATAATACAAATATTTAAATACTATTTTTTCTATATAGAAAAATCATTTAATGATTATACATACTATCTCGCAATTTCGCACGCGACGTACAAATACGAATAACGCGAACTCGTACGCGACGTACAATTACGAATACAAAATAAATACCAAATTAATTTAGAAAAAAAATCATAGTAGAAATTTAGGGGTTTTACAAACGAACTCCGAGTCATACAATTGATGCTATTATCCAAACTGGATATTCCATAATCTCTTCGATATTCGAGATCAAGTTCGATCGCTATTCCTCAAGCTAGTATCAAGATCGTTGTCCAAACTCAAGTCACATTTAATTTGACTCAATTTGAATCGTACGTATGATTTACTAGATTTCCTCGATCAAGACATTCACTTTTTTAATCGTTCCAAATTGTTTTCTAACTCGTATTGCTCATTCACAAGTTGTCCGAACGATATTTCGTTCAGGACATACGAAGTCACGACCAACTAAGCGTGACGCGTTCTAAGGCTTTGAGCGATCGCATCGCCTCTTCGACATACTCGTTGTTATTTATAATCCTCAATCTTCGCTCGAATGAGTTCCAAAACAAACCATACACCACTCAGGATTCGAGCCATCCGATCTAGTCCTCAATCTCGTTCGCATCATTCACTAAGACTTCTTTCAGATTCGTTCGACGAATCTCTAATGTAATCGCGTACGTCGTCTCGACGTACTAATCGTTCGCACTATTCCTTAAAATCCAAACCAATCTTCCGTGCATGCCTAAGCATTAGTTCGATAGCGTTCCTATCGATATACACTCTAAGTGTATCTCCGTTCCTGACCGAGCGATACTTAATATTGCTCACGACTCGTTTACACGAAAAAGTTGGGGTGCGCGATGCGCGGCACAACATAGCCAAAAGGTCGTATGCATAACCATCCCGTGCGAACTATATTCAAGTTTGCACGCTCACTTTCTAAGGTCGGTGTAGGACTATTCGGTCACACGTGCGACTTTGCTAACTTTAACATGTGTTCTCTGTCAAGTCAAGTTTGACACCGTTCGACATAAAGGCCTACCGATGCGTTTGATTGAACGCTTGTACGAGCTTTCAAAAATATTTAGACATATTGTATGGACATGCCGGAGGACATTTGAGAGAGAGCGCACACTTCTTTATCCAACGACGAGCTTTCAAAACTGAGAGATCGACATAAAGTCCAAGGACATAAAGCCGTGCTTTGTTACCATTATGTCACACCCCGCTCCCATAGAAGCGATCGTCCTCGCTAAGGCGTGATGCCGCACGAGCCTAGATTGTGCTCGTACAAGGCAGTTCCATAATGGTCGATTACAGCGATGGCGACGGGGTCATCGTACAGAAGTCCCAAGCAGAAATATTAAACAATGTAGCAGAAATTTAAAGACAAAACACAAGTTATTCAAAAGAAATCTTTATTGATATTGAACTATCAGATTACAATAGGCACAAGGCCATGATTACAGTCTCTCAGGCTCACTTTTCTCTCATTTTACAAGTCACTCTGCTCTCTCTCATCTCCCAGTACAATGCTTGAGCCAGCGGAAGCTTCGGAAGGCGATGTCCATACATTATATCCCATATAAGTCTTGAGTTCGCGCATCCACATGCTTCGACTCGCCAAGGAACTCCGGGCCTCGACGCATCCAAGTGAGCTCTGCGTCACGAGCTTCTACATGTGCCTGCACATGAAAACTGTATGGGTGTCAGTACTCAACTGTACTGGTGGAGTGAGCTCCTCGTCTACCCATACAAAATCGACACGTTCATTTACTTTGTGCAATACAAGTTCCTTTACGATTGTCTTTCTAGTCTTGCCTTACGATCCATTTTTAAGACTACGACGCTTGACCCAACCGATGCGCAACGACATGGTCGTGCTATAATGCCAACGTGTATTTCGATCAAGGCAGTACCTCATCGCTTATGTACTCGATCGAACTTTGACTCAGGACGGCAGGGTCGTGCTATACTCTATTTGCGACTTCAACGTATTCGAGATAGTGCTTCGTCGAGGAGCAACTTTATACGAACTCGGCCGTGCCAAGACTTTCATTTTAACTCAAGTGCCACTAGTCCAATACTTGTGCCAGTGACGTCAAGGGGACGACTCGTGCAGGTCGTGCCTCTAGACCTTTCTTAGACTTGTTCGTGTATTAAGATTGAGGCCGTGCCTCGCAAGTACCAACCAGACTTAACCAAGTTGCCTTACGGCCCTTCCTGACTTTAACTCGAGACGAGACCACATTCATGCCGAAGTACGTATCCTTGCTATAGCCATCTCTTAGGCTCTAGATTGGTGATGCAACCATGTACACCCTAACCCTTGCCGACTCAAGACTTGTGCTTGCAATAAGCATGACTTGATAACCCAACTAATAACTTGCCAGTACTCAACGCAATCCAAAGGCATACACGCGGATAGTCGCTCTTGCCGACACATCTATATGAGTGGTCACTAGCAATGTCAAGCTATCTTAGACTCGGATCGAGATATCGACTCGTCCCTCCGCAGGTAGCTAGCCCCAAAAGTGCCAAGTATCTCCCGTGCGGTTATCCAGCATCCTACCGTGAGCCGCCTCGCTTCTTCCGGGCCGACATGATCCCGGTGCCCCAGCGATCATTCGAGAAGACTACACCTTGTCGACAAGTTGTCTAATGACCATGCATACTCAACTCGATCTACCACGTCCTTCCTTAACATGACCATGCTTTCCAACTTCTATCGAGACTCCCAAGTAGCGGGACCGATCTCGCGTGATTCCATATCCAGACTTATCGAGACTTAACGAGACTTCCAAGTAGCGGGACCGATCTCGTGCGCGAGACTTATCGAGACTCCCAAGTAGCGGGACCGATCTCGTGTGTTTCCTTGTCGAGACATAGCGAGAGTCCCAAGTAGCAGGACCAATCTCGGCGACAACCAGTCGCGTGGACTTCCTTTGTCCGTGGCATGCTTTTTACTAAACCGACCGTGGCTCGTGCCTTAGACAGACCTTGTTCTCTAGGCGATGCTATCGCTCAAGTCGTATACTTTATACAACGAGCCTTGTTCTTGAGGGACTACGCGACTTGATAACCGCAGCTAGAGCGGGATAGTGCTAGAAATGGCTTCGATAGCCCAACACAACTCTTCTCTAACTTATTCGGCAACGACTCGACGAGCAAAGGCTACGTCGAGCTTTGCATCGAGAGGAACGTGCGTGCACGCGATCGAATTGAACAACCAAGTTCTCGGGTTCCTAGACTTAAGCCAAAAGCCGTGCAAGACGACTTAACTCACGGGACATGCGAAGGCTATGCCAAGCCTTGGACGACGGGACCGTGCATGTTTTATCAAGCATTCATGCAGGCGACGCCTATGACTTAGTCTATTTCGAGCATCGTGGCAACTTAGCAACTTAGGCCAACTTCCTTCACCTAAGTCACGGGACGAAGGACCGAGGGACATTTGAAAGCACGCTGAACCGACTTCTAAGAAGACCGTGGGACCCTTTTCCATGTTCTAAGACATTTTGACCCGTCGGGATTATTCCCTTAGCTAAGTGGATGCGTCTCTTTCATTATCAAGCCTAACTTGTGCAAGTTGAAAACATGAAAGTTATTAAGTGAAGGCTAACATGAGGCGAGTTCACCGAAACTACCCACCTGAGCGAGTAGTCGCCTCGACCGAGCGGGCCTTCAAGCAGCCGTTGCAAGGCTAAGTCCGAACGTCGTCAGCGTTTCGATTCCTCCGATTGACTTTGCGGGACGGGGCACTACAGGCATAGTCCCCATATAAGGCACTAGAGGCTTACGTCCGTAACGTTCGAAGATCATCAGAGGGCATCATGTGTAGGGGGCTACGTCCATAACGCTCTAAAAAACTTCAGAGGGCACCTGGAGCCTGCGTCTCCGGAGGAGCGCACAGGTAATCAGGGAAGTACAAAGATAACCATACGTCAGGTAATGTTCTCTCCACCCAATGTACCTATCATGTCGCATCCACGACCATGTAACACTACTAACCGTCAAGTCTTCTAACATACAACTATTGACAGTTAGACCTAACGTACGTCCTATACGTATCAGTGATCAGCCAACACGTAAGTCCGGATGCTATATGCTACTCACAACTCACACATCTCGTGGCACATCAGTGTCAAAGTTTATGTAATGCACTAAACTAGTGGTAATCCCTTACTCTAGGTCCACATGCAATCAAAGGATAATAACAAAATACATCTAATATCACTGAGCAGGCACTAGGTCAGAAACTGTAATAATGGTACAGTTAAAGAAATGAAAATAAATACACAGTGATATACAATAAATAAAATATAGACAAATTATAAACAGTAAATTATGGCAAGGTATCTTGCCTGTTGTTACGCCTGGTGTTACGCCTGGTGTGGTACGAGAATCCAACAAGTTTTGATGTGTCCAAAAGCCATGGTCGACGGGCAAAGGTCTAAAGTTGCGAGTAAAAATTTTGGGGTTAGTCACGATCACTAAGGATGGTTGAGGAGAATTTGGAGTAAACGGATACTTATACTATTTTTTGGAAAATTATTTTATAATATAGGAAAATAAATTTTATAGTGAAAAGTAGTTTAAGATATATATCGATTTTTTTAGGCTAAACTCTAGGTTTGTGAAAGAATTTTGTTAGTACATAACTATAGTTTTATTAATCAAAATATATTTAATAATTATAAACTAGAGGAAAAGTTTTAGGGCTAAAACCGAAATTTGAAATTTACTAAATAGCTCCAACTCCTATGTTATATATATAGTTTTCAAAAATATAATATAAACTTCTCCAAGTACAACTTTACAAATTGTGATAATAAGTATGACAACAACTAAGAATAATAATTATTGATAACAGTATAAATAGTGTTAATATTTATAATGATAATAAACAGCCTATTATTAACAGTAGGTATATTAGAAATAATTATTATTATTATACTAATAATGAAGCCTTTAAAACATACTCTGTTTACTCCTTTCTCTCTCTCTCTCAGGTGAAGAAAGTAACAAACCAACCAAAAATTAAGAGGCAACAATATAAAAGAGGAAAGGGGCTGAGAAGAAATGAGTGAGTAAATAAGAGAAAGGGGAAGAACGAGAGAAGAGGGACGAAGAGGTACTCACTGGAGGGGCTGCGCCGGAGGTGCTCAGACGGCTGGCCGCGTTGGGCGGCAAGACGGAGGGTCGCGACTGACCGGAGTCTTGGGAGGGAGCACGGCTGTGCAATCCATGCGCCGGCGGCGTGGCTATTCTCCAGTGGGGGCGAAGGGCGCGACGGTTCGA
Source organism: Iris pallida (assembly GCA_029216955.1). Taxonomy (NCBI): domain Eukaryota; kingdom Viridiplantae; phylum Streptophyta; class Magnoliopsida; order Asparagales; family Iridaceae; genus Iris; species Iris pallida. The sequence continues at coordinate 33,904,624 of JANAVB010031617.1, forward strand.
GGGAAGCGAGAAGTCGGAAGGATTATCGGAGTGCTCGAGCCCGGTGACCGTGGGCTCGCCAAGGCGGGTGCTTTGGTCGGTACGTCAGCGACGGGCGTGAAGATGATGGGGTCGCCGGATCTGGGGCTGCTCGTGGTGGCGCGATGCCGCGGTCGGCGCGCTGGCGCCGGTGGTGAAGACGATAGGGTCGGTGCCCAGCTCGACAGGCAGAGGGAAAGGAACGGACGGCGCGTGAGGACGGGACACTCCCCCCCACGGTGGCGGAAGATGCCGGGATGCGACGGCACTCAGGTTATGGTTTCTTTCCTTTCTTCTATTTCTGGTGGTGGTGCTTGATTTGGGGATCGGCGCCGATGGTGGCTGATGACGGAGGCGGTGGTAGTTTGGGGAAGTCGCCGGCGATGTTGGTGGTGACGGTAGCTTGATGGCTGGATTCGCGGTCGGTAAGGAGTGACGGCGGGGACAACAATGATAGTGGTGAGACGGAGACGGTGGGGGCGGTGTGGTCTAGAGGTGGTGGTGGTGCCGAAGATGGTGGTAGCGATGGTGGGGTTCAATTTTGGTGTCCTGGTGTTGGCCGTGATGTAGGCGGAGTGGCCGATGGTGGCTGGGATGAACGGGAATGTCGGGATGACAGGGACGGCTGGTGGCGGTGATGGGGGTGGTGGTGTTGGCTACCGCGGTGGTGACGTAGGAGTCGGATGGAAGCTACTGGGTGGAGGTTACGTCGAGAAGGGTCGTCGACACTGCGGGAAGAGCAGGGGCTGCAGGCGGCTACAGAGTCAGGACAGGGAACTCGGCTGACGGGATGAACTAGGGTTAGGTTTTAGAGTTGAGTCGTGTCATCGTGTCGAGAGTGTCCGACACGACATGGATGGACGTCCGAGATTGTCGGACGGGACGAAAAATATTGTATTTGTAATGGAGAAAAATATAGTGGATGGGAGGCACAAACACGATGCACAATCTGTGGATGTGGAGAAAATTATGGAAGAGTACCTCTCCTTTTATTGGAGGTAGGAATTCCCAGTTGGATAGAATTGTGAGATTTAGATCCCTTATTAGATAATTACTTCATTTAATTAAATCACATTTTGAATCAAAAAGGAATATCTTTCTAATATATTTAAACTAGATAAATCTTTCTATTAAATTCAAAAACTCATAAAAATTTGATAAAACCAAATACCAATTTATTCAGAATAAACTAATTTAAACATAAATTTTCCAAATAATAAAATAATAGTATTTAATAATTTCAAAAATAAATTTAAATTTGTGTACTTCATATGCAAAAGAATATTTGCCTCAAAACATAGTTTTCAAAGCCACCATTTATATTTGTATAATAAAATAAATATCCTTTACGACATGAAATTATACGAATTTGAAAAATTCTATTGTGGCGCCCTTTTACAATTTCAAAAAAAATATATTATTGAAAGCTATATTTCTATAAAAACTAATTCCAAATATATGTACCTCACACATATTCGCACTCGACGAGCAAATACAAAACGTAATTCGTGCGTGACGTACAAATACGAGTATGCCAACTTGTACGCAATAAATTTCAAAATAATTACCAAATTTATAAAAAAAAAACTATAGTAGAAATTTGGGGGGTTTACACGCATTTTTCAAGCTTTCAACAAGAAAGTCAAACAAAGGACTTTCTAAATTGGTGCCCTCGTTCTGTCAGTCAGAGGCTAATGGTGATGGCTCATAAAACACCAAGAAAGTTCAGACCCAAGTGGGAAGGCCCCTTTATTATATAGACGGTATACTCGAACGGTGCCTACTGACCCACAAAACCTAATAGGAACTTGTTCATGATGCCAATCAATGCCAAATTCCTAAAGAAGTACTATGTTTAAAGACCTCCAATATATACTTCCATCTCCCCAGCAAGAGAATCTACGAATTCAACAACTGAATTCTCCCTTTTCATCGTGATATGTCTTCAGAGCCCAGCTGCTCTAATGCATTCCCTAATCATTTTCCAGTAGAAAACATCCAAGTCCACATTACCTCTGAGTTGTTCTCCGACATATCCATAGAGCTTAATCTTACCTATAAGTAAGACGTCGTTAAAAGAGGTGTTTACCATGTCCAATTTACCTTTGAGTAAACATCCTTAACCCTGGGTTGTCACGCTCTATCCACAGAACATGCATGTTTATATTACCTCTGAGTTATTCTCTGCACCCCTACAGAGTCTACTCTTACCGTGTCCATATCATCTCTGAGTAAGAAAACTCTACTACAAACCTTATGTTTACCATATCTATGTTACCTCTGAGTAAACAAGTCAGTTCACCATCTCAACTTATTATCTGTACCTAAAAAACCGTAGCGCACCAAAGATGGTAATTTCACAAAATCATAAGTTCATGACAAATGAGCAAACAAAGTTCTTTATTTCTTTTTCATCAAAAGGAGACAAAGAGACTACATTGCAAAAAGAAAACAACCACAAAACAACAAAAGCAAATAACAAAAGGAGAACACAAGCTAAGGGTCAGTGGACAGCTCATTGATACGATGCTTCAAAGCCTCGGCCATGACTTTGACGATCGCCAACACTCGGTGTTCGGCCTCACGGTACATTGCTTCTTTGTCTTCGACAGCAATGGCGACAGCTTGCTTGGCGTCCAGCTTCTTCTTCTTGCGAAACAAATCAGCCACATGTCGAGTGAGTTCAGCTGCTTCAGTTTTGAGTGTGAAATATTCAGCTGTAGCCGACCAGATTCCATCAGAAGTTGGGACCGATGTTCCTGCAGTATGCGGATACTATTATCGATTGTTGCCATAAGGTTGTTGCCCAAAGCTCTCATAGACTGGCCCCGTCCTCCATGGTTGATGCAAGTTCTTGCTTCTTTACCTCAGCGTCAGCCAAACTCTGTTCTAAAACGGCTAGGCTGGACAAACAAGCTGATTCATCCTCGGCCTCCAACCTATCCCGTTCTGCCTCTACTAGGACAGAGAGATCGTTCCATCAGATACTTTAAAGCTCAGTAAGATAGCGGTCGAGTTCAGCAATCGACGACTCCAAGATCTCGACCACTTGATCATGGCGCTGGTGAGAGCGAATCAACTCAATTTATGAGAGTGCCATTCTCTTGGTTGTCGCAAAGCTTCGGCCTTCTTCCAGCACGACAGATATCCCCTTCCTTAAAATAATATACACAACCTTGACGAGAAACTTCACATACTCGTCTGCCTCGGACAAAGCTTGAGGCGTCATAGGAGGAGCCATCAGGATTCCCATAAGAGTCGGACGGATGTTAGAACTTGACAGTGACACAACATCTTGGCTCGGAAGAGAAGCTACCATCTCGCTCGTCGAACCCTCGTCTACCAAAATTCCAGGATTCGATTCTTTCAAAGGAGATCCAGACCAAGGCACTGTCGAAGCCTCAGCGTCTGTAGGCTCCGCCTGACTCCCAGCAGTTTCAGGGTCAGGGTTTTCAGTAACCAAACTCTTTGAAGAACTTATCTGCACAGAATTCGACGAATAGATGGCAGATGTCAGACCCGATATAGTCCTAAAAGAAAGTGCACCCGATAACTTAGGGTCCCTCAAAGGGACAAATATTCCATAGCTAGTACCAACTAATGACGAGCTAGCCGAAAGCTTCGCTGGAGCCAAAGACGATCTCACGGCAGAAGGATCTTTCAACATGATGTCACCTTCCTTAAAGGATGATTCACTCACAATAGGAGGCAATTTGGGTTGTCTATCCGAAGTAGGGTCCTTTTTTGAGCCAAAGGCATTTAAGTCAATTATCATGGTGTCGGTAACAGGGATCAAAGCGTGACTGTACCAGATGGAAGAGTGCTACCGCCCTCTTCTCCTGTACCAGAAGCAAGAGGCTCGGGAGCAGCCTCCCTTTCAACTTCGATGATATCATGGAAAGCAGACTCATCGCTATCCCATTCCTCGTCTTCTAGAACGCCTATGGCGGCCTCGCCGCCCGCCGCAATAGGCCCAACCACGATCTTTTCTTCTAAAATCTTCTCCCTGAATGGACCCAGGGTTTCCTATGAAACTAGAGCAAAAGAGGAGGCAATCTCGACCCCAACTATAGGCCCTTTCACGGGTAAGGAGGACCCAAGTTGCAAACCTGCAAAGTTGGAAGGTTCAGAAAAGTAACTCTATCAAAAAGATAAAATTCACACACCAGAAGGACCAAAATGGAGTAACCTTTGGTGGCAGCTCTCCATCAAGTCCGAGATCAGCCCGATCGAGTAGTCGAATGCGGGCTCATCATCCGCTACAGCCTCTACGTCCATGAAAGGATTATCCTCATCAAGGACCGGAGGATCTGCGGGAGGTAAATTTTCCCATGGCTGGACGAAGATGCAGGACTGGGTGCCCTCTGCTTATGCCTGGATCTCTTCCTAGCCGTCTATAAAATGGAAGAAAATCAGAGATAACACAATTAGTGATTTTACTTTCTTTAAAAGCTGAAATATAAATTGACATACCGGGTAAGTCACAACAGGGGAGGAGTCTCCCTTCTTCGAAGCAGCCCGCTATTTCATTGTCGTCATCTTCCTTGTTTTTTCTTTGGAGATGACTGACTCGCCTCCACAGGGGTTGGCCACTTCTGGCTAGAACCACTTGCCGGGTCCGGTAGGCATCAAACGCTAGTTCTACGATCAAACTAGCACCAGGAGGCAGGTATGACTGTGATGAAGTAAGAACCTCCTTTGAAGGCTCGTAACAAGTCCCCAAAAGAAGACTCTGCTCTCGGTCATAATCTGGAGGATAGGTATTCGTCGAACTGTAAAACTTGATGGCAGAATACAAAATGTGTGTCTCAGGTCTCCATGAAGGAATTACAAATCGAGCTTTGGTACAACCAGTATTATAGTAATGCCAAGCCCGGATACCATCAAGAAGCATCCCTTTAAATTCAAGAGACGTGCTAGCATTTGTCTACAGCAATTGGCTATAACCAAATTGGCGAGCGAACCGACTTGGCAAGTACGGCTCAAAAATTACGTCATTGTGATTCTGAAGCAACAGGTGAGACGGCCATATTGATTGTAGCCAACGAAAAGCCTTCTCGGAGAGAGTGGAGAAACAGTTGTTACCATCTACCAACTCATCCCCCTCATTAAATTCTACGTAAGAGGGAGAGATCTTGAAAATCTGGTACCCATCCCCGTACGCTAGCGCCTTTCGACAAACCGGAACCTTGGTGACCGACCAAGGTTGCTTCCGATAATGACAAAGAAGAGCATCTTCCGGATAGATAGATGCTTCAGTACCTGGGTTCATCAAAGAGGAATAACGCAGCACGAGCTATCCCAATAGATAATGGAAGGGAATCTCTACCCGGGGAAACTCACCCTTGCCATCATAATTTATCGTCTTGTCCACAAACGTTCGCAGACCCTGCTGCAAGTTGCATACCATTGCAGGAAGAAAAGCCACCTTGTGACCAAAGACAAATCGAACGGCCGAAAATATTAAAAATTTTCTTAGACGCTCGAGTGAGCCTGAACCACCAGGAACCACATAATTGCGCAACCATATCATTATGTACACGGCCAATAGTGCCTTTGAGGACAATTGGTAAGCGTCATGATAAAAAAAGATGTAGATAGAGGAAGTGTTAGGGTTATATACTAAAAGCATCACTTTTGTAATAACCTTATTTCCTTAAATTTTGAATAAGAATCATATGGGCAAATGTTTGCATATTATATTTGTTACAAGTGTTAATACAAATGTCTGATATTTTATATTGTAGATAATATGGTGTGTGGTGTCACACAGAAGATCATATTATCAGTTCCCTATGGAATATATAAATAGTTCACAACCTAGATGGACTTGGATAATCTATTGAAAATGTTGTAGTGTAATCTGGTATTAGTCTATTTTGACTATAGGTTTACACTAGTACACTTTGTGTGTATTGAATAGGGCCACTTGAGGTTGTTCTCTTTGTACTGAATACATAAGAGAACAAACACCTCTGTTATTATGGATGCTTGTGCTCTTAATCCGGATATAATAACAGACATGTATATGCAGTATGCATTATATATAACAAAGATTGGGTGACGCATGTTTCCTACGGAAGCATAATTATGATCCATTTTCTTGCGATCTAAGGGTGGAGCAACAGTGCGATCAGAGGCGGAGCCCATCATGGGCATGGGTGGGCTGTAGCCCGACCCAAAATTTGAAGAAAATTTTGTAAATTTTTTTATGCATATATGAGCCTGCAGGAGCCCACAATATTTGTTCATTATGTTCACCAATTCACCTCACCTGCTCACAACCCACTCCATTCGCCCTAACAAAGAAAAGAGGTGCTGGCCAGCTGCAGCCGTCCGCGCGTCCGGTCTTCTCGCCGCAGCAGTCCGAGGTAATTTTTTTATGGTTTTTAGAAAAAATTTCTTTGTATGAATCATCTTTAGAAATGATTAATTTGTTCTTTGTCTTTAGTGAAGAGAAAGGATTTATTGCAAAAAGGTTTCATATGTGGTCTTTAGAAATGATTTGTGTGATTGTGTGCAAGCCTAAGTTTTTCGATAGGGCTTAGAGTTCTAACTCAACTGATGTTGAGCTGGTTTGGTACTATTTACAGAGAAGGATTATGGGAAAGTCTTTCCATTTTGAAGCTATTCCAGAGGTTGAACTATGTAAGTTTGCTCCTTGGGATCTTCCAGTAAACTATTTATTGTGACATTTTTGTATTTCAATTTCATGTCATGAGAACTTTGTATAAGCAATCTGTATTTTTAATAAACGTTTGGCTTAATGTTGGAACTTTTCTTATCTGATATGAGTATGATGAGTATTCTTGCTTCTTTTTCTTTGTTGTAAGAATTCATCATACCTTTACCTAGCTCTAAGCATTTGCTGCTGTCAATCATTTATCTCTTAATTGATTCCGAAGCAGTGTTATGTTTCTTTTCCTTTTATCTTTTGCTCTATTTTTAAATTGTTTGAAAGATTGGTTTGGGTGCTCTTATAATCCTATATTTGAAAGAGAGTTCAAAGGTCCTTGGCAGGTTTTTTTTTTGTCATTAGTCTTTTGAAGATTAATATTATTATAATTCTCTAGTAAAAGCCAAACAGTGCGCACATTTGTCTAAGGGACTTGAGAAATTGATGAGGAGGCAACTGACATGAATGTATCATACTCTTGTAGCATTCATTATTCCTAGTTGTCAATTGGTTTGTCTTGGAAAATATGAATATATATTTGTTATAATAATAATATCAATTTTTTCTATCAACGAATCTATGAAAAGGTGTACGAATCTTTTCATTGGAAAAGGTGTACGAATCTTTTCATTGGAAAAGGTGTACGAATCTATTTATTGGAAAGGTGTGCCATTTCCATCGTGTCTCTTTATTTCTATAAATACACATGTGTTTGGAGCATTCAAGCATTCATTCAATTTATCCATATTGTATTAGTTAGTCTAAGAGAGAGAGAGAGACAACCAACGTTGCTTCGACGAGTTTCTACGGTGTGAAGTGCTGCTACCGAAGGAAAGAACCGTTGTATCCTGGGAGACTAATCGCCATTAAACCGTAAGCGCCAGTATGGGGCGAATATTATCTTAAGGACATTGAACCAAGTTCAAGCCTCGGTATCATTTTATTTATTTTACTGATATTTTAATTTCAGAGTCTAAATACAGAGTTTGAGAATTTATACTAACAGTTTATTTCAACATTCAACTGTTACCTAATTTTCTATATGTATCTTAAGAAAAAGAGCAATATGCACAATTCAGGGGACCCCTAATTCTCAACTGACATGAATGTATTTTTCTAAGTTGGCATTTCGGTTCAGAAAAAGAGCAATATGCACAATTCAATTTCATTTTTTATGTGATGTATGCAAGTTGTTAACAGGGGACCCCCCAGTCTGAGCAATATGCACAATTCAGGTTGATATATATACTTAATATTTTCATTAACATAAATTGTTTCATGCATGCAGATCCTCTCTATGTTGCTTACCATGATGAAGGATGGGAGTTCCTGTTCATGATGACAAGTGAGTTCTTCATACACATATGCTCCCTTTGTTTTGTTTCAGTATGCTATTTGAGCTACTGTGCTATCAGGACTGCAAGTAGGTCTTGATTGGACAACAACCCTGAAGAGGCATGTTGCTTGAAGTGAGCTAGGCTAAAACTGGTTTTTTTTTCCAGGTCAGCCTTTGCTAGATTTGATGCAGAAGTAGTTGTCAGCTTCTTCCATCAGCACACATTATGGGATGGATTTGGGGAAGGTTCGAGGAGTTGTGGACAACTCTAACAGAATTCTCGAGGTATCTCTACTGTCTTTTGTCATAATATTCTTCAGAATTGTAATATTTACACAAAAGTGTTTATATATATAAGTTGTTATTTTTGGATGACTTATTTTATTACTGAGTTAGTTGTCAGTCAAACCAACTATTTGGAATAACAGCTATGGGCATGTGGATTTCACATGCAGGTTTAAATTAGTGAGATTTATGCAAGCTCATGTATTCATTTATTCATTTGAGATATTGTGTTTTTACAATACTCCACAAAATTATTCTTAACATATACCTAAAGTTCAGCCCCCCTCAACTTTATAGGCTAGCTCCGCCCCTGAGTGCGATAGCGATCAGCATCTCAAAACTTGTGACATGACTCGGTCTCTTGGGGAGCTATCATATTGGCGGCCCCACTTGGGATTATCACAGTCCGAAGGGGATGTTTTCTAATGCATAGATTACCTCTCTTGATATCGAGGACCACGATATTCTCTGGAGAACTGTTCGTGCCGCGAAGAGCAATCTCCGTCATATCACTTCTCGGAGAGCTACGCGTGCTGCAAAGTGTCATTTTTTTTGAAGGCTACTTTGGTTCCTAAGAGCATCATTAGTAGTTGGGACTCTCCAATGCAATTTGGAGCCCAAAATTTCAAAAAAAAAAAGAAGGTAAATGTAGAATGGGTTGGATTTGTATGAGAATAGTAGGAAATGATAAAGTGAGCTCCGGTCCCAAAAATTGTGTGGTCAAAAATTAATGTAGGAAAAAAATAATATAAAGTTTAGAATCTAGAAAGTTGGGCTCCAAATTGGAACTTACTATTCTACAAAACGAGTTTCTACAATGTAGAATCTATAAATTGGAAGGCCTAACCCTTAGCACCCATGGATGGGTTGGGACCGAAATTGTAGAAATTGGGACTAGGGATGAGACTTATTATTCTACAAAATGAGCTCCTACATTCTAAATCTAGAATCTAGAAAATGGGATGGACCTTACTAATGATGCTCTAAGGAACTCGGCGAGCCATATTGGGGAGGGACTTGGCATGCTTCGAAGAACATCATTGTTGCATATGGCTGCGACACTTTTTAAGGAAACCGGTACGACAACGGTAGCAAACTTGGCAATTATGGAAGACATGAAGTTTGCAACAATATAACTGGTCGCGCCATCGGTCGTATTCAACGAGGCTCAATCGATGCCTGCTACGACCAGTGGGCTTGGACAGCCCGGAGAGAGTATCTTCTCCAATATTGTTGATCAAATTCTATGGCCAAAGACTTTGACAGTGATTCCTATGATCTTAATGTCGGATTGTGACACAACATTCTTGTTAATGGAAAAGAAAATCCCCAGCAGAGTCACCAACGTATTCTCCATGGAAATCCACACAAGTATTAACACATAAAACTTGTTTTATGTTGATGTTGACGAATTCCTATTTACACTCTTCACTGAGATTTACAATGCGATCTCTATACAATTATAGAGAATATATGGAAGTGTGCCAATATAAGCCTCACTAGCGCGTGGTCATGTGCCTTATTATTGATCTGATCTGAGCTACAAGAAGAAGAAGAAGCAGCTTTTCTAATGCTCTCAAGAGCGCTCTTGTCTTTATTTTAAGAATAATTCTATAGAGACGCACTTTTGTTGACATACTTTATTGACACACTTATGTGGCAGATGATTTGGCATTCCATGTCACCCGAAATAAATGAGAGCTCACCCGAAATAAATGAGAGCTTATTAATTGTTTTTGGCAAGTAAATGTATTGACACACTTATGTGGCAGATGATTGTGAACTAATTAATTTGACATGGACAATTTTGGCAAGTGAATAATTAATTGGTCATGCAAAATTGTAACACATGAACTAATTAAATGGACATGGACAATTTTAGCAAGTGAATAATTAATTGGCCATACAAAATTGTAACACATGCCAAAGATTGGAAACCTTCCATACATACAAAATTGGACATACCAAAAAAAAATTAATAAGCCCTCAATTAATTCGGATGACATGGAATGCCAAATTACCTACCACGTAAGTGTGTCAACAAAGTATGTCAATAAAAATGTGTCTCTATAGAATTATTCTTATTTTAAGTCTGGGATTTGTATGCACCAAAATTCCTTCCTCAATAGCCAGTGCACTAGCCATTTATAGCATTCTTAGGGGAAAGACCTTGAGTGGCATGGAATTGCTCATTAATCCCACGATCACAACGAAAATAGAAAATGATCTCCGTTATTTCCGTGGTGATTGGGCCACACTGACCACGTCTAGGAAACTGAGGTCTTTGTGGTCTCTGTGTCCCCTCCATTAAGTTAGGAGTGAGGACATGTGATGTGGTTTTGACGGAGATAATGGAGTCACAAACGGGCCACGATTGTTGAGTTTTTCAATTGGTCATGTCCGATATGCAGGTATAAACTCTGGAATGCTTGTTCTGTGAGGGTTATGACAAGGTTGACTCCTTGCTCACGGGGACCACCACTCGAAGTTGATTGTAACCCTGCTGGCGAATTGCCATTTAGGACCATGGGAGGACCTTTGTGTGTTCTCTTTTGCTATGAGACTCGTCAAAATCCCACACTCTATTTGTTCCATTTTTAGGTGTCAACACCTCTGAGGAACTGATTTCCTTCCAGGTTATGCTGAGATTCTTCCGAAAATAGTTGGTGTTTATCTTTTCAGGATCCAGATATTTCTAGTTAATACTTGCATAGTTCTTCCGCAGTTATATTTCATCATGTACTACTTCATACTGCTTATATAGTCTAGTTTTTGCAAGCTTCAGTGTTCACTTTTCGAACTTGATGTATTATTGGAGGCCTACTTTAATGCATTATTCTATTCTTGATATTTGTGTTCATGTGGATTGAGACCTAGTATAGATAGATCATTCATAGAGATTATAGATAGAGTTAATTGTCCGACTCTGGACATATATATCGAGTAGCATTGGAGTCTACTTGATACATAGCTAACCATTGTCACATAATCTGGTTCTCAGTATTTTTTGGATGGTACATGACACGCTCTTGTCTTTTGACTAGCTTTCCAATTCTAATCTATGAACTTCTTTTTAGTTTGAGCATCAGAGAGATTTCTACTGAGGAAGCACCCACCTCAACGTGATTAATTTGTGCACATATGAGGGGTCACAAACACGTCCAGCCCATTCAAGAAGTTAACGTCCAGCCCATTCAGAGTCGTATAAACGTTTCTCATCTTCCACTCGTAAATTTGGGCACAAACTGTTATTGCCAGGGCACAATTTTTCGATAGAAAACTGAGAATATGAAACAATTGTAAAAATAATGTTCCAACGCAACACTTCTAGGAAGTTGCGCAAGTATAACGAAGATCTAAAAAGATATCGTTATGATATTACGAGAATCTAAAAAGATTTCGTAATCACAGCAATCAGATCGCAGTACTTCTAAAAAGAAGATACAATCAGAGTTACTGGCAGCAACGAAGAAGGTGACTGGCGAAAGATGGAAGAACTCCTGCTGGGGTGAATGATCACCGTTGCTCAAAGCTTTATTCGCCCTACACGAACAGCTTCCAGGAACCAGCAAGTTCGTCGGAGAACTTGGAACACTCCTGCTCTTCTGACTCCTCGGATGGACACGAACTCCCGTGCAAAAGCAACGCAGGTGCGGCGCCTTTCCTCTCTCTCTCGAAGGCTGCAGATCAGAACTGTGTTAAAGAACACGTCTGAATTTTCTGTTTACTTGTGCTAAAGAACACTTCGTAAACTTTCTGGTGGCTTCTCTTTTTCTTCTATATGAGCCTTGAGAGAGAGGATGCCTTATATAGGCCCTGTAGCAACTGGTCGGTTGTCACAAAGGTAGGGACGTGGTAATAACCACCCCGAACATGTAGCAACCGTCCAGAACATGCAAACGCACGTTCTGCTGCCAACTGCGCACACCCAGCGCTCCTTGCACTTTGCGCGACAGAGCGCGCACTGAACTGCGCACACTGCGCGCACTGCGCACACTGCGCACACTGCGCACACTGCGCAACCAGCGCAACCCAGCACAACCCTGCGCAACCCAGCGCACCCAAGCGCAACCTGAGCGCAACCTGGATGCGCACCTGGGCAGCGCAACTGGGCTTGCGCACCTGGGCATGCGCAACTGGACTTGCGCAAGTGGCTCGCGCAACGAGTGCAACTAAAGCGCACTATGCGCCTAGCGACGATGCTGACGTGCTAAGTGCAAAGTGCGCCAACAAAATGCCACATTACGCCTCATGAGCCCATGAGCCCGAGTCCGAGTCCGAGTCGCTAAGCCCCTACGGGGCTTAGCTCCTATGGAAATAAATTTCCCAAGAGCAAAAAGCATGAATGCTTTTATTGTTGATTTTAGCCTTTTTTCCATTAGAAAAATAACCCTACATGGTAAGCCCATGTACACCTCCACACCACATGTGCATCTCCAATAATAGCAAAGCTAATATATAGAGATACAAACTCTTTGGTCTATCCGATGTGGGACTAAAGTTTCTAAAGGAAAGGCCAAAACTCCAACAATCCCCCACATATCTCTATATATGGGTATAAGTGTTCCCCACAGTAACTGTCCATCATGCATTAGGAGAGATGTCGCTGACGACTTGAATCTTCCCGCATGGATAAAAAAATCAGACTATAATACAAGAATGGACTAAGCCTTGAATTCTGCATCATAGCTGAAATTCTTTCCACTCACATAATGTAGTTACATGTGCTTCTGGCTACACATTAAAGGCCCTGTGCCAGCCTGGTTTCAGTGTATAATTTTGGACGTCTACAAGTTTACCCTCAAGAGACGGCCTGATATCTCTTTGTCCATACACTATAGGTGAGTTCATTATAAAGAGACATGGCATGAAGCGCTTTGTGTTCCCCTTGCGGTGCTACGCCGCTATGACATGGCTTAAAGCCGAGGTCTTATCCCGTACCGAAAACCTCATCGTAGTGTCATACTACTGTAGCATGAGGCAACCGCCTCTTTGAAGTGCCAAACTACCCAGCATGAAGCCTTAGTCTTCCTTGCGGTGTTACGCCGCAACGACATGGCTTGCAAGGCCGAGGCTTTATCCCTAACAGAGTACCTCATCGTGGTGTCGTGCCACTGTAACATGAGGAACTCCTCCTCTTTGTAGTGCTGACTACACCCCTCTTTATTTTTATCATACAGCATTAGGCTAACTGCCTATTTGTGGTGCTATGCCGCTGTGACTTGGCCTGCAAAGCCGAGGCTTTATCCTATTACTGGGCAGCACCCCACATATAGGAACCTCATTGTGGAGTCACCCCACTGTAGCATGGAGTTTCACTCCTTGTAGTGCTGCTCTACCGTGCCTCCTGTAAAGCACACCAGGCATTCACTCTGCCTGAGAACTCATTAAGGCAATTAAGCCAACCTTCTCACAGGAACCGTTTTCCGCAGAAAATAACAGTAGACAACAGTAGTTATAGGTCCGTAACCTCTCCATGCCCAAAAGAACATATACCCACCGTTTCTGATATTCTTCCGATTAGTGGTCCTCCCTTGAACCAAAAGCTAGATGCCTAGTAGATAAATCTTTGAACTAATAGCATAAAATTTTATGGTAGGAATACAATAATACAATATCATAATGCCTTCAAGCCCATTTTACAAGCTGTGTCATCGACCAGCTGGCGCTTGAGGCCCTTGGTGAACGGATCCGCCAGGTTCTCCTGACTCCTGTTTGCCATTAAAATTCTTTGATTGTAAATTTTAATACAAACAGAACAGTATTACGATATAGGACTTAGATGTAGTCCTAGGAGTACACTTTTGTTTATCTGGGTTCCTTGTGCCGATGGAGTGAGTGGTAATGCGTTGACCCCGTTGATGATCTGACGACGGTTATCGGTTCTCTGAAGGTCTGGATTGCTCTGGGTGCTGGAGCTTGCTGAGAGGAGGAAGACGTTGAGTGTCTGTATCTGCCTCTCTGGTGGTACGAAGTCTCTGTGTGTTCGTTGTGGAGGTTGGTATGTGTGTACGTAGCTCTGGAAGAAGGAAATGGTCCCTCTCTTTATATAGTCTGCAGGCTGGCTGCTCATACGCGCATGTAGGATGTGCCTGTACGCGGGGATGCCATGTGTTGATTGCTGATGGAGGTGCATGAACGATGCACCCTGATCGAGGGGTTGAATTCTTTATGCTGCTGTTGTGGACTGGCACGTAGCAGAGGAGAAGATCTTTCTGTTGCTGAGATCTTGGGTGAGTCGAGTCAAAGGACATGTGTCATCGGCCCATGACTCGGAGATCTCGGATTTGGTGGGGAATGATCTGGTAGGATGCGCCTGAGATTGGGCGCATGAGGAGACTTTGGCTCGTAACCTTTAGGAGTCACGAACCATTCTGGGCGCATGGCTTTTGAGGCGCATACAGAGCTTCAGAAGTGACTTAACTCCTGTCTTTCGGGATCAGAGAGCAGTCTGAGGCGCATGGCTTTTGAGATACATGCAGAGTTTTAACAGTGACTTTCCTTCTGTCTTTAGGGATCAGTGAAAAGTTTAAGGCGCACAGCTTTTGAGGCGTATGCAGATTTGGGTGCATGGCTGCGGAGGCACATGCGAGTGGTTGAGTGGCCACGTGGCAGTAGCCGTCGGAGGGAAGTAATGATGATGCTAACGTTGGCGATGCTTCGTCTTCTGAAAAAGCTGCCGACTGTTCAAACTTCGGGACGCGTGCTGCCAACTCTGTCAGTTCAGCATTTAATGTTTGTGATATTTGATGGACAGCTGAGTGGACGCGTCGGTTGGCGTTCCACTAGGCGTATAGGGATGCATGGGGCGGCGTATCCCTGTGATGTGCTTGGTACTGAAGGGCGCGTCTGTGTGATGCGCTTGATGTTGAAGGCCGCGTCTGTGTGATGCACGATCTGGCCGGCACATCCGCTTCGTGACACGTCTTTAATGGTGCGACTGTTACATTCTTCGAGTGCTTTAATTAGCTGAATTCGAAGCGTCCGGTTCATTCATTTAATGCAAATTCGTTGCACAGAATTCGGAGCGCCATCCACTTGGCGTATGGGTTTGATTTGCCTGGCCTATAAATAGTGGCATGGAGAGAGTTTGCTTCTCGTTCTCTCACGTTCTTCCAATATGAACTTGTTTACTCGGATGCATTCTGTTGACGAGATGCTTCCGAGGGTGAAAATGCAACGCAGTGTCTTCGTTGATGCACTTGAAGGTGACTGTTACATCCAAAAGTCGAAGTCGAGGGTTTCTGAGACAGGCGAAAGGTGCCTGTTGCATCCAAAGATAGGGATGCTCGAGCCTCGTCTTCGTTGTGCAGGAAGAGCCGTAGATCGGAATGGCAGTGCTGCGGCTTTGGTGGCTCTTTCTTCCTTCAAAATGGGTGTAGTCCATTCTGGTTGTGTTGAAAGATGCTCCTTTGGCCGCGGTTTCGATCACGGTCTTCCTTGGTGTTTGGAGGCTCTTTCGAAGCCTCCCCTGGCCACAAGTTGGCTTGTGGTTCTTTTCCCTTCCTTGGCTAGAGGGTTGATTGCCACCCTCGTTCTGCTCAATAAATACTTCATTAGTCGAAGCATTTAGATGGCGGTGAGCCTGGCTGGGAGAGCGGCACATAACTGGGCTGCTGAAGGGATGCACATAACTGAGCTGCTGAAAAGGATGCGCCTTGCTGAGGACGCATGGTGGGATGCGCCTGGCTGAGGGCGCATGTTGATTGCTGCGCCTACTTGAGGGCGCATGTTGGCTGCTAGCTATAAACTTAGGATCTTTTCTTTGTAGAAATTCTCCTTTGTACAGTCTTTCTTAGACATGTAATAGACTTTTATATGTTAAATAAAAAGTTCTCTTTCAATGTTTATATTTGTTGCTTTTTGCTGTGATGTACTTTGTCCAAGCTTTGGCACATGTAGTCTGGCGCATAGACTTTCTGGATCTGAAATCCCATGCTTCTACAAGACCCCATTCAAAGTTTTCAAAACTTTTGGATAAGTTTTGGAATACTTTGAATAAGAAGCATGGTAGTGGAGACGCATGACCGTCGGGGCGCATAGATACTCCGCGCATCAGTGATGGGGCGATGCTCCGCTCAGTTAATGCAAATGATGATGCCTCGGTAACCGAAAAAGATTAATGATGATCTTTTTGGTTTTATTTGTGGTTATCTTTTCACAGAACCCTAGGCGACGGCTGAGATCACACATCATCGGTTCATGCGTGCGACCAAGCACTATAAATAGGTGAGAGATGGAGAGAGAGAGAGAGTTCTTCTTCTCCTTGCTTTTGCTTTCTTTAGAGTTCTTCTTCAAAAACCCTAACTTTTCTTCTCTCAAAGAATGGCTTCCAAGACTCCTCGCGGCGGTGCTGGCAAGGACAAAGGAAAAGAACCGGTGAAAGTTGCGACGGCTGATGTTCCCCGTTGGCCTGTCGAAGTTCGGCCGGAGGTGGTTGGTAAGTTTTATTTTACGTACACCAGCGCACATAGACCTTGAGTCTTTAATGATGTACCGAGGTTTTTGCCGCCGACGCGCATGGATTTAAGCCCTGAAGATGCGCCGAGGCTCTACTGCTGACGCATATAGGTTTAGACCCTGATGATGCGCCGAAGCACTACCGCTGACGCGCATGGGTTTAGACCCTGATGATGCGCCGAAGCACTGCTGACGCGCATGGGTTCACACCCTGGTGACGCGCCGAAGCTTCGCTGCTGATGCGTATGGGTTTACACCCTGATGATGCGCCGAAGTTTTTTTTTCAGACGCGCTATGCGCTTTTGATGAGACTCAGATTCTTTTGTTATTTCTAACATTTTTTCGAATCTTTGCTAGTGTCGATGCCTATCCCACTCTTGAATGAAGTGCTTCTGGACGCTGCCCTCTACCAGACGGGAGTAGACTATAACGAGGAAGTGATAAACCCTGCTCAAGCCGCTATTATGCTGGATCAGAATCCCGAGAGAATGACTCAAATCTGGGAGCAGCAGTATGGGTTCCTCAAACGGATGATGGAGCACGGTGTTTTGAAATCTGCCACATCTGATAAAGTGACCTTCTTGAAGCCTGAGTTCCTGTTTGGGGACCGCCTTACTTCTACTGAAGCAACGGTGTTGAAGGTCAAGAAAGACTGGTTTTTTACAGCCAAGGGAGTACATATGACTGTTAAGCAACTTGAACGTCAATGGCCTCTGACGGCCTTCTGTCGTCTTGCTTCCAAGAGGAGGATGTCTTGGGATCTTACTCCCTCTCAGGGGGGAGCGGTGACTGGCATCATCAAAATTGATTCTACCTCCGATCAGAGAGATACTTTGACCGCAGTGCAGTCTGGGTCTTCTTACACCTGGCGGACTCTACGTCCTGGGAGCATTTACAGTGATGTTCCCTTCGATACATTTGCTTATAGTGCCTTGACTTTTGCACATCGCATGCTGTTGATGGAACGCTCATACCCGAAAGAAGAGTTTCGGGTAGAGGGTTGGTGTCATTACGTTTCCAAATGGGATAAACTGACACTCTAGGTTTTGTCACGGTTTCGGACAGAGCTCCGAGAGATTGGGCTGACTGTCGTAATTCGTGCTACCCAGGCAGGTGTTGACATTAACAGGCATATGTTCCTCGCACTCTTGGAGATGTTTGATATCCATACCGGGACCTTTTTTACTCCGGTGGGGGAGTTAGGGCTCGCACTTCATGAGATGTATGAGGTATCAAAGCGCCCTTAGGGATCGAAACCCTATGAAGAGTATTTTCCGACCAACGAAGAGTTTCAAGTCCTGGGGGACAAGGCTGAGGAGATGACGGCCGTCTTTAAGGAAGTGGCGAGTCATCATTACTATATGCAGAGAAGGGATAAGAGTGGGTCACAGCCTCATATGACCGCTTGGAGAGATTACATCTTTAGGCAAGACAAGGGGGATCCCTCGCAGTTCTCCACTCCGCCAGCGCTCTCTCGTAGCGAAGTGCTCTCTGAGAAGAGCAGGTTAGGTGAGAAGAATCCCCGGGAGAACGAGGACCAGCAGTCGGATGAACGCTCCTACAGCTGTTTTTGGCATCTTACTCATCGGATGTCGTCGAAAGCAGTATTGGTCGCGTATCTTATGGTTTGGCTTCGGGATTACGTCTTCCCGGGCGGATCCGGCTTTGTAGAGAGGGTGACCCGAAACTTAATCATGCCAACTGTGAAGTTGTTCTTTGGCCGGCGCTTGGCTCTACTCCCCGCAATGGTATGTAACCTGCTGCGAGGTTTACGCGAGTTCGCGGGAAATGTGATTCATGACCGAGGTCGAAAAAATAACTTTCCGTGCACTGAACTGCCGTTTCACTATTTGATGGGGTGGTTAATTTTACACCATCCCAACGTAATGAGTCCGGTTCAGAAGAAGACTACAGGGCCGGAGATGCATTCCTCTGCCGTTTCCACCAGAGGAGTTGGTCGCACACTGGCGTCCCTGTTTGCAGAAGGGTTTTATCCCATCTTCAGGGATGGGAGATCACCAAGGTTGGTCCAATCTTCTTAGGTTTTGAGGCCAACGAAGACTTAAGGGATTCAGGTGAAGACGCCACTGCTCTGTCTCCATGGGGATTCCGCTGGTTGTAAAGTATTCGGTCATCCCATCTGGTGTACCGGAACAGGAATCAGTGCTTCCTGGAACCGTATTTACCGAGCCGCTTTGCACGACAATTCGGTTATGCGCAGCTGATGTTGGACAATCCCAGTATCACCCTGGGGTATGCAGGAAGTTTGTTGGATGGTGCACGAGCTTGGCATTACTACAATGTTGGATGTACCGGAGCTCGCTTTACGCTGCCCGTCCAGAATTCGCGGCCGCCCATTCTTTACTCGGCCGCCAAGTTTTACTGTGTTATGGCTGCCGCGCCTCCCGGGTATGATAGGGAGACAAGTCTTGTTGCAGGCACCCCGTTAGCGGTGACCGGGCATGTATCGGCTAGGGCTCGATTGCACCGTCCACCAGAGGTGGGTCATCAAGGTGCCCCTGCCGCATCCCCAGGGGGTCAGGCCGAACCTTCGGTTGATCAACCGAAATGACGTACAGATGCAGGGGCTGGATCTCCTGCGTCAAAGAAGCCGAAGAAGACATCGTCACCGACGGTGTCATCGGATTCAGCATCTGCAGAGGTAAAGATGTCCCGCATAGTCTGGTTTGGGTTCAATATTTCATGTAATCAATGCTTCCCCTTTTTATAGGAGCCGCTAAAAAGAAGACCTCGTACTCCAAAATCTGGTGGAAGCAAGCCAAAGGAGATGGCGGGCTCGTCTGAAGTGCACATCCGGCCGACTATGATGTCTCCCATGAAGGAGAATCCGGAGGATGTGTTGTCGTAGAGATTCCAACGTCCCCAGATTATGTCAGAAAGGAAGCTGAGGATGTAGCAGCTTCCGAAATGATGAAGGCCGCCGCGGGGGCCTCGAATACTGAGGGTCCAGCAGGCGTACGGCTTTCTGGTGATGAAGTGGAGTGGAGTTCGTCGTCTTCGGATGACGCTGCTCCGGAGTCGCAAGAGCCTGTTGCGGAGGCAACAGAGATGGTTGGAACAGAGGAGAGGGTTGATTCCCCTCCTTGTCATGATGATGGGAGGTCGGCTGCAGCATTGCCGAGCCCTATCCTAGACTCAGCGACGGAAGCTGAGGTGGCTACCAACCAGGAGGTAGCGACAGATCCTGTCCCTGTAGAGGGATTTGATGAAGAGACTCGTCTGACGGTCCCGACTCCTGGGACGGGTCAGGAGACAAGTGTTGATCTCTCCGTTCTGCCAGGGGAGGTATTGGCTGCTGATAGCACGTTGGGGACTGGAGAGGTGGTCACTGACGTCGGTGGTACTTCCAAGTTCGGGAAGGGTAAGGGTGTGATGGAACCCTCTGTTGCTCCTTCCACTTGGTGTACTATCTCGACACCTATGCCGGCTTCTTCTGCTTTCTTGGCTCCTCGGGCTAGTAGCCCAGCCCCTGTTGATGAAGAGCCTGTTGATATCGAGGTTCCAGTCTCGCAGTTCGAGGTCGGCGGGTCTTCTTCCGGTCCGCCAACTGGGGTAGCTCCTCCAACCCCTGCTATGACGTCACAGGTGTTGGCGGACGCAGATGAATATGTGAAATTCATCATGGAGGCAGTGTATAAAATGCTGCAGAGGGGTGGGTGTCGATAGTGATGGATGCCAATGGGAGCTTTGCGACAGCAAGAACTCTGGCACTGCCTCATATCAACCTGATCCGTCTTCACCAGGGCCACGATCATATGGCCGTCATTCTGGAAGCCACAGTGGCTGAGTTGGACCAGCGGCTTTCTGAATTAGGGCGCATCCAGCGAAATAACCTCTCCGTCCTGATAGATGCGGAGAAGGAGAAGCTGCTAGCCGAGACTGTGTCTTCCTACCAGGCCACTGTGAGTGTCTGGGAACGCGAGGTGGCTGAGACTGAAGCTGCAGTGGCACGGTTATCTCAGTCTACACGGGAGACAGTGGAGACGCGAGCTGCGTTGGACGCTAATATAGCGGAGATTGACGCCCAGATCTACCGCCTTGAGGATCAGCGGGCCTGACTCCTATTGGACGCCGAACGTGTCTAGGCTGAACACATAGCATTCAAGAAGGAGGAAGCGGCTTTCACTCATCGGGCTCTTACCCTGGCTCAGCAGAGACAGCAGCTTGATGAGAAGCACGAGAATGAAACTTCTGCTGAGGCTGTTGAAGCGATGCATCAAGAAGCTGAACGTCGAATCTTGGCGACTGTGGAGACTCGGGCGGCAGACTTGAAACGCCGAACTGCAGAGATTTCCGCCAACCCTGGGGATATTTAGGGCTTGTAGTCTCTGCTTTTTTTATGTATTTGCAACTCTTGCTAGGGATAGTGTAATCCTTTACCCTCCTTTTCTAGAAATAAAGAAGTACACCATTTTCTGTGATGTATTCATTTTTGCTTGTCATAAACTTTGATGGTTTGTGTGGACCTATTATCTTTTGCGTACCTTGGTTTTAGGTACAGATAATAAGTTTGAGAGAACCCTCATGTTTGCTCAGAGGTGATGTGGACGTGGCAAATATGGGGTTCAAATGATAGAATCTTCCTACTCAGAGGTGTTATGGACGTGGTAGGAATGACTCTGGGGGATACACGGAACTACTCAGAGGTAATGTGGACGTGGAAGTTCTGCAATTTATGTACGGCAACGCAGGGGTTGTCTGTACGGGAGGTTTACTCAGAGGTAATATGGACTAGGTAAACATGATGGGTAGCGTAGTCTTATGGGATGTAAGATTCCGCTTTGTAGGGTGTAGGGGGAACAACTCAGATGTGATGTGGACGTGGTTGTCCTTCTACTGGAGAATGCTACGGAACAACTGGGTTCCGGAAGTGTATGATTTTGTGGAAGGGAATTGTCTGTGAGCCCTGATGATTGGGTCCACAGATCCCCTGGTGGAAGCACATGTCTGAAAGATGTCAAGAGTAGTACTTTTTTAGGAACTTGCCATTGATGGGCATCATGAACAAGTCCCTATTGGGTTTGGCGAGGCGGTAAGCACCGTTTGAGTATACTGTCTCGATGATAAAAGATCCTTCCCACTTGGGCTCGAACTTTTCTGGTGTTTTGTGAGTCAACACCATCGACCTCCTGACTGCCAGAACCAGGTTGCCTACTTGAAAAGTCCTCTGCTTGACCTTCTTGTTGAAAGCCTGTGATATACGGGCTTGGTAGAGTTTGATGCGTTGTTGAGCTAGGAGACGCTTTTCATCAAGTGCCTCCAATTCCCACAGACGAAGACGTTGATTGTCTTCTTCTGTGAGTTGGTTTGTGATTGCTACACGGAGTGAGGGTATCTGAATCTTGAGAGGCAGTACCGCTTCGCTCCCGTAGACCAAGGAGAATGGTGTGTTGCCTGTCAGGGTCCATACCGTTGTGCGGTAGGCCCAAAGGCATTAGCCGAGCTTTTCGTCCCAGTCGCGTTTGTTGGATGATATGACCTTTTTGAGTAGCGTGACAATAGTCTTGTTAAATGCCTCTGCTAATCCGTTTGCTGCCGGATTGTAGGCGGTTTATGCCACGTTTTGAATGCGATTCTTGTCACAAAATCGGCTGAAAACATGGCTGATGAACTGAGGACCATTATCGTGGATGATCCTTCGGGGTACCCCGAAATGGTAGATGACATGGTGCTTGATGAAGCTGATCACCCTGGAGCTTTTCACTTCTGCCAGCGGAACTGCTTCTGCCCATTTGGAGAAGTAGTCGATGATCGCTAGGATGAAGCGGTGTCCTCTCGATGAAGGAGGGGTGATCGGTCCCACAATGTCCATGCCCCAAGCTTCGAAGGGCCAGGAGGCGACTGTAGGATGTAGTGGTTCGGACGGTGTATGAATGAAGTCTGTGTGAAGCTGGCACGCATGGCACTTCTTAGCATATTCGACAGCGTCAGCGGCCATGGTTGGCCAGTAGTAGCCCATGCGTCGCAGTCGATCCTGCAACTTAGGGCCAGGTTGATGGGCCCCGCAGGTTCCATCATGAGCTTCTCAAAGGGCTTCGGCTGCTTCTTCGTTAGACAAACATCGAAGGAGAAGTCCTTCGTAGGAGCGTCGGTACAGTATTTTAGTAGCCGTATCGTAGTAGAATCGAAGAGAGCATCTCCTGACTGAGACAGCTTCTTTCGGGTCCTCTGGAAGAATTTCGTAGACAGCAAAGTCGATGAACGGGAATCTCCAATCTCGGACGTTAACACCGGCACCCGTTGACATGGCGTGAGCCACTTGTGAGCGCAGGTTATTTTTAGGGCAGACCAAGTCTCGGCCCACTATCGTGACATAGTGTTGAGTCCCGAGGGGTGCCGCCAAGGAGGCTGCAAGGCCAGCCAGAGCATCAGCCTCCAGATTTTGTAGGCGAGGTACGTGTTCGATGAAGAACCCGGTGAAGGTTGAAACGATGTTTAATGCAACTTCATGGTAGGGGATCAGGTCTTCATGACGAACCTCGTACTGTCCTCTGATCTGGTTTACGACGAGTTTTGAGTCGCCATAGGCTTCCAGATGATTCACCTCCAGCTGTTGCGCTAGCTGGAGTCCCATAATGAGCGCGTTGTACTCGACAACGTTGTTGGAGCACGGCTTCGAAAGGGAGTAAGCACGCTGGATGACCAGTTGATCGGGGAAGACTAATACCACCCCCACTCCCGCGACGATTTGGCCTTTGGGGCCTGTTCTTGAAGCGCCATCGAAAAATGTCCACCAGACTGAGCCTTCTTCGGTGACATTTGATTCTTGGACCTCATTCGGGATGTCTTCATAGAGCTTTGAGGACTCTGGGATGGGGTGTACAGCTAAAAAGTCAGCCAGAGCATGACCCTTAACAGCTTTTTGTGGAACGAACACCATGTTGTATGGCGTTAGCAAGATCGCCCATGTGGCTAGTCGGGAGTTCAATGATCCTGGCTTCGTCATGTGGACTCTGAGTGGATTGACTCGGGAAATGACATGAATTGTCTGCCCCGAGACATAATGTCGAGTCTTTTGGATGGCAAATACCAAAGCCAAGCATTCTTTCTCAACGGGGTTGTACCGGTGTTCGGCCCCGATCAGAGTTCGACTGAGGTAGTAGATTGCTTGCTCATAACCTGTATCGCTGTTCTGAGCCAGCAGAGCACCGAGGGAGTGATCCATGGCTCGGACGTAGAGGAGAAACGGTTTGCCGGCGACGGGTGCCACCAGGACTGGTGGGCTCGTCAGGTAGGCTTTGATATCGTCGAAAGTCTTTTGGCATTCCTCTGTCCAGACGTAAGAGACTCCCTTCTTCATGAGCTGGGTGAAGGATAGGCATTTGCCGAAAAGGTTTGCTATGAACCTCCGGATGTATGCCAGACGTCCCTGTAGTCCTCGAAGTTCTCGAAGGTTCTTCGGAGGGTCCATATCAAGGATAGCTTTGGTCTTCTCGGGATCGACATGAATGCCTTTCGCCGTGATGATGAAGCCCAAGAACTTTCCGCTAGAAACCCCAAGAAAGGATTTAGCGGGGTTCATCTTGAGTTGATGCGCCTGCATGAGATCGAAGACTGTCTTGAGGTCTTGCAGGTGATCTCCTTTGAGACGGCTCTTGACTACGATGTCGTCGACATAGCATTCGACTGTCTTGCGAAGATGCTGACAGAAAATGGTGCTCATAGCTCGTTGGTATGTCGCACCAGCGTTCTTCAAGCCGAAGGGCATCACTGTGTAGCAGAAAACGCCCTTTGGAGCCCTGAATGACGTGTGTTTTGCGTCATCAGGGAACATCTTGATCTGGTTGTAGCCCGAATATCCGTCCATGAAGGACATGCGCTCGAAGCCACATGTGTTGTCGATCATCACGTCGGTGATTGGAAGCGGGAACTCGTCCTTCGGGCAGGCAGAGTTGAGGTCCCTGAAGTCGATACAAACTCGTATCTTCCCATTCTTTTTGGTGACGGGGACGACGTTGGCTATCCAGTCTGGGTGTTGTTCTTCACGGATGAAGCCGCTGGTCAAGAGCTTGTCCACCTCCTGATCGATGGCATTCATGATGTCCGGACGGAAGAGTCGCTGTTGTTGTTTGATAGGCTTGGCATCAGGTAAGATGTTCAGCCTATGTATCGCGATCTGGGGGTCAAGCCCCGGCATATCTTCGTAACTCCAGGCGAAGACATCGATATACTCTTTAGCCAGCTGGATTAAAGATTCTCGGTCTTCTCCTTTTAGGCTTTTGCTGATGAAGATGGGTTTGGAATAAGATCCATCCCCAAGGTCGATCTGCTCAACTTTGTCTTCGGTAGAAGGTTCACGTAATTCAAAACGAGACTCCCATTCTTGTCCTAGGCGTTGAGCCCAGGGTTCTTCTTCGAAGAATTCCGGTGCTTGGTCTTTGTCACCCCCATTTCCTGTATTTCGTATTTGTACTCGTAATTTGATTTTTGGTACGTATTTTATTTTCTCGACTTGTGGATTCGGGTTCTCGTAAATGGGTTTTGGACCATGGCTTGGTTTTATTTTGTGGAGTTGGTTTGAATTGGTTTCGTTCATCATGAGTGGAACACCTTAGCCTATTCTCTACCTCCATTCCATCACAACCACCCTCATTAAAACCTACCAACCTTTTCTCTCTCCTCCATAAACTCCATTAATTTCTTTCTACTTCTTCTTCTTCCTTCTTCCACAAAACTCCCCAATCTATAGGCAAGTGCACCTTGCCATCAAATAAGCACCACTTTTTATTTGTCCATTAACTAGATTAGGCCATGGAGAACAACTTTAGAACTTGACATTTTGTGATTTGGAGCTTTCATTCTTCTAGATCTAGGTTTTAACCATTTTCGAAAATCTTTGGTTTTGATCTATTAAACTTTGATTTTTGCATGTTTTGATGCTTCCATGTGGAAGAGAATTCGATTTTACTCAAGTTAGAACTTTGAAAATCTAGATTTGGTTTTGATTTGACTAAGTTATGAAGCTTTGAACCTTAGAGTTCTTGGAGTCTTCTTCTCGGCCTGGAGAAGAAGACAGCAGCCTGCGCTCTTTAGCGCAGGGCTGGAATGCGCATTCTCCCTCGGCCAGCGCTCCTTAGCGCAGCGTCGACCGCGCAGCTTGTCTCTTGGCGAACTGCGCTCAACCCGAGTGCGCATGGATTCATGCGCAGTCTGCTCATGCGCAGTCTGCTCATGCGCAGTCCGCTCATGCGCAGTCTGCTCATGCACAATCTATCCCTGCGCACTCCACTCCTGCGCAATCTGACCCTGCGCCATCTATTCCTGCGCAATCTGATCTAGCGCAATCCATCTGCTGCGCTGCTCACCCGGCGCAGTTGGTACCCTGCGCAGCTCACCCTGCGCAATTGACACCTGCGCACTTGGCACCCTGCGCAGTACATACCCCGCACAACCTACTTGTCTATGATGAATTATTTATTTCTTGATCTTGGCTCTTCTATAGTCCTATTTATATTAGTATTTTATTAGATATTTTACGCCCATTTTATATCCTTACGCCTTTTGACATGAACTTGATTTTACTTAATATGTTTGGAATGACTATTATACATGGCATGGAAAATAAGGAACTAGCATAACACGACAGTGACCCGTAGTGGTGCACTCCTGACATGACCAACCTGACATGATAGTGGCCCGTCGTGGCGCACTCCTAACAAGCACCCTGACATGATTTATCTTGATAACTTGATAGTGGCCCGTGGCGGCGCACTCCTGACTTGACTTGACTTGTAACTTGTAACTTGACTCATAAAATCAACTTGACACCATGGGTGTTCCTGCTTGCTTGCTTGTACAATCCACTTGTCTTGTCTCACATCATGTCTAGGACGTGACTTCCTGGGTACCACGGCCAGGAACTCGCGCTAAATTGGATTAGGCTAATGATTAGATCAAACTAGAACATGGAGAATTCCCAGTCACAGGCAACCTCGTTATCTGGGCACTTTAATGGACTTGTAGCTTGCCGACGAGTAGAGCACATTTCCAGCACACTGTCATGTGTTGCACCCTCTAAGTCACCTAAGGGTACATTTGTCTCCCGGGCAATGTACCCACCTATAACTCTCAACCCGCGGAAGGATAACTGGATAGTCTGCAGGGCTTGGGACTGGAATTCTTACTTGCATCTTGTTAGTAATTAGGTTTGTGATAACCCTAGTTAGTTAAAGTAGTAAGCCGTAGTATTTGTTTGGCCGATTGCGAATGGATGGTGTCCAGCCTTGTCTAAGTCTTGTCTAGCTCTAGTACCTGCTATCTCCTGAGCATGTTTGTTTTACTTATCTTAACGATAAATGAGTAGAGACAGTGAGCTATTCAGGCGAAGGGTTACAACCACGGTCTTTGTCTGGTTTAAGGATTGTAACCTGGCTCCCGGAATAGTTCCACGTCCCTAGTCGTTTATCGCCCTGTGTACTTTACTACTACTTGTACTTCTTTTATTCTTATGTTCTGATATGCTGGCTTTTGTTCTTATTTGTGGCACTTGCTCTTTCTGGGGTTTGACCCAGCTGGTTTTGTGTGGCCAGATTTCGGAGCAGCTCCCGAGGATCTACCGAGCTTCCAGCCCAATGGTGACAACTAGACGGAACCCGGGCCAAGAGTGGGTTTTTCTTTTTGTTTCACCCACTTATATGTAAATTTATTCTTTTGAGGCGTTTAGCCGACGAGCACCTGTTAGCTCGATGCACATTTACTTACTGTCTGCCTACGGGCTGTAAACATGATTAACAAATCCTAGGGTTGATCATGTATGACTGAACTCTTGCTAGTCCCATCATTTTGTACGACTAGCTTCATGATCATCCAATATGTAATATTTGGGACGCCTTATATATATATATATATTTGATGCTCTAATATCTTGTAACTCTGTTGATTGCTTGAGATTGAGACAATAGGCTTGACCTTAAGAGACTGCTGGCTTGTAGTAAACCCTCATATCTAGACAGCCGTGACCGTATAGTTGAGATGTATTCTATTTCAATATACGTAGCTGGCTATGTCTGTCCCCGCTCTCCAGTATTCTGGTTCTGGGGCATGACATGGTTTAAGTGGTGGCCCATGCAGGTCTTGGCATTCAAGAAATGTGAGGGTTTACCGAATAGATTTCTCAATCAATATTCGTCCTTGATCTCTGCTCGTATCTTCAAATCCCTGAGAATCTCGACCTGATCACATTGCTTGTATCATTGATCTGTCCTGGTCCTTTTCTTATTGTTTCCTATGTCGTCTTCTTCAGCGACATTACTTTCGGACCTGCCAACCAGCCAGAGGGAGCTCGACAAGCACCCCAGCGCCAGGAAGATCAAGCTCAGCACTCTGGAGTAGCCTCTCGAGTTATGCTTTCTGGAGGCTCAGAACCTCCAGTTCAGGCAGCTCCGCCCACTCAACCAGCTAGACAAGATGAGGGACCTTTGGTAGGGCTTATCAGAGAACTGCTTGCATCCCAAGATCGTCGAGGCGACGCCTTGCACCAGGAAGTTCATGATGCACTAAACCGAGGAGGTCCCCAAGGGAATCAGGCGGCCAACAGTTTCAAGCGCTTGAACCCTCCCTTCTTTGACGGCAGTGAAGATGCGATTGCCGCGGACGCTTGGCTTCAGGATACCGAGGTGGTTCTAGAAGCAGCTAGGACACCTGAGAATGAGAAGGTGGCGGTGGTACGCCTACAGTTGTTAGACTTGGCTCGCGATTGGTGGGCAGCTCAGGCCATAGGATTAGCAGTACCGGTCACTTGGGCGACGTTCAGAGAGAGGTTCCAGACAAAGTACTTCAATGCGGTGGCACGGTACGACCTGCAGACCAGATTCACCAACTTGAAGCAAGGAGGTAGGACGATCGATGGCTATGCGACCGAGTTTTCCAGGCTGAGTAGGTTTGCCCCCACTTTGGTGGCGACCGAGTTCGATAGGGCTCAGCGGTTCCAGCAAGGGCTGCACTTAGAGATATTATTGGCTGTGAAGCAGTTCGAGCACCGGACATTCGATGCAGTGTTGAAGGCAGCAAGGAGGCATGAGTGTACCTCCCGGAGAATTGTGGACAGGACCGGAGGCAGGAAGCGGTCCCACAACCAGATGCACCAATCTTCAGCTCCAGCCCCGGCAGCTAGGGGTATAACCATTGGAACTCCGAGGCGGGCGGCCTCAGTGACGTCAGTTCAGCATTCAACCTCGACGTATCCGCAGCAGCAGAAGCAGAAGCAGTCTTCCGCGGTGGGATGTTCTCATTGCGGGAAGCCGGGCCATGTAGTGGCAGAGTGTCGTAGGGCACAGGGATTGTGCCTGGCTTGTGGAGGAGCAGACCACCAGATAGGGACCTGCCCGAATAGGGGAGGTCCATCATCATCCAACCTTTCTAGTTCTTCGGTGAGAGGACCAGCCCCAGTTCCAGTCCAGCACAGCAGCAACAGCAGTACCCGAGGCCATTGTTGCCCCAGGCCCAGGCCTTCCAGTAGCAGTTCACCCAGGCTCAAGCACAGAACCGACAGAGGGGTTTCCAGCAGAGAGGACCCGCAGCTAGAGGTCAGGCTATGATGATGACCATGGAAGAAGAAGTTGCACCAGGTGAGGTAGTGGCAGGTACTATTCTCATCAACACCTTTCCAGCATCTGTATTATTTGATTCTGGTGCATCGCATTCATTCATGTCTGCACGATTCGCGACACGGATAGGATTGGAGCCCGAGTCATTATCAGTGAGGCTCAATATACTTACTGGTAATGGTCTTGTGGGAGTAGATCGAGTGTTTTCCTCGTGTCGGATCGTAGTTAGCGGTAAAGAGTTCCCCGCTAGGTTCATAGAATTCCCTATGGCAGACTATGATATAGTCCTAGGCATGGATTGGTTGAGGAACCATTATACTAGGATAGACTGCCATGTTGGCAGAGTTGTCTTTAGTATTCCCGGAGAGCCAGAGTTTTCATTTTCCAGAGGCACAGTAGAGCCATCTCCTCCAGTATTACGGATGGCAGTAGCAGCAGTGCAGTTGCCCCGGATAGTTGAAGAGTTTTCAGATGTCTTTCCAGAGAAACTTCCAGGGATGCCACCAGAGCGAGAGATCGAGTTCACCATTGACTTGATTCCCGGGACAGCACCAGTATCAGAGTGAGTCTATAGAATGGCGCCTTCAGAGTTAGAGATTTTGTACAAGATGATTGAAGAACTCAGGACCAAGGGATTCATTCGTGCAAGTGGATCGCCTTGGGGAGCCCCAATGCTTCTTGTGAAAAAGAAGGATGGTACGTCCAGGCTATGTGTTGATTATCGTACCTTGAACTCAGTGACAATCAAGAACAGATACCCTCTTCCGAGGATAGATGACTTGTTTGATCAACTCAAGGGAGCTTCAGTTTTCTCGAAAATAGACTTGCGGTCAGGATACCACCAGATCAGAGTCAGAGAGCAGGACATCCCAAAGACGGCGTTCAGATCTAAGTACGGGCATTGGGAGTTTCTAGTTATGTCCTTTGGAGCGACCAATGCGCTGGCAGTGTTCATGGACATCATGAACTGTATTTTCATGCCTTACTTGGATCAGTTTGTGATAGTGTTCCTTGATGACATCCTGGTCTACAGCAAGAGTGAAGCAGAGCACGAGCAGCATCTCAGAATTGTCCTCCAGATTCTCAGAGAGCACCAGTTGTACGCCAAGTTCAGTAAAGTTCTGGCTCGATCGTATTTCTTACTTGGGTCACATCATTACCAGAGGAGGAGTGGAAGTGGATCCCCAGAAGATTATGGCTATCGAGGCATGGCCAGTACCCAGCTCAGTGGCAGAAGTTTGCAGCTTTCTTGGATTGGCCGGCTACTACCGGCGGTTCGTCTCTGATTTTGCAAGGATTTCAGCGCCGATGACCCAGTTGACCCGCAAGGATGTGCCGTTCGTTTGGACAGCAGAATGTCAGGAATCATTTGAGAAGTTGAAGCGAGGTTTGATAACGGCTCCCATTCTCACCCTTCCAGATGGGACCGGAGGATTCACAGTTTATTGCGACGCTTCAGACAGAGGATTGGGATGTGTTTTGATACAGCATGGGAAGGTAATTGCTTATGCGTCACGTCAACTCCGTGATCATGAGAAGAATTACCCGACCCACGACTTGGAGCTAGCAGCAGTAGTGTTTGTACTTAAGTTGTGGAGGCACTACTTGTACGGAGACAGAGTAGAGATCTTTACTGATCATAAGAGCCTGAAGTATGTTTTCACCCAGAAGGATCTTAATATGCGGCAGAGAAGGTGGCTCGAGCTACTGGTGGACTACGATGTGGATTTGCAGTATCATCCAGGGAAGGCCAACGTTGTAGCAGATGCGTTGAGCCGGAGAGCCGGAGTTTATTTCCTGACGGCACAACCAGAGTTATTGTCGGATCTTCAGAAGATGGAAATTGAAGTGGTTATCCCTTCCAATGTGGCCTTGATGGCCAGCCTACAGATTCAGTCCACCATAGTTGAGAGGATCCGGACAGCACAGTTAACAGATTCCAAGATTCAGCGGCTCAGAGCAGAGAGCGAGGCAGGGAGAAGGCCAGAGTTATGTATTCATGAGGATGGTACACTTCGACACGGCACGCGTCTTTGTGTACCCAGTGGAGATATCAGACAGGAAGTCATGGCAGAGGCTCACAGTTCACAGTATTCCATCCACCCAGGCAGCACGAAGATGTACAGAGATATTTGTCAACACTTTTGGTGGAATTGTATGAAGAGAGAGATAGCCCAGTATGTCTCTCGATGTTTGGTTTGCCAACAGGTCAAGGCTGAACATCAGAGGCCAGCTGGACTTCTTCAACCCTTGCCGATCCCAGAATGGAAATGGGAGCACCTTACCATGGATTTCGTGACTGGGCTACCCAGATCTCCGGCAGGCAGAGATGCTATTTGGGTTATTGTGGACATGCTTACCAAGGTGGCACACTTTCTTCCATTTAGAGTTGGACAGTCGACGGCGTAGCTAGCAGAGATGTATCTCAGGCAGATCGTCAGACTTCACGGAGTGCCAGTCAGCATAGTATCAGACAGGGATACGAGATTCACATCGCACTTCTAGCGCAGTCTTCATCAAAGTTTGGGGACTCGTCTCAAGTTCAGCTCAACATATCATCCGCAGACAGATGGGCAGTCAGAGCGTACTATACAAACTCTCGAAGATATGTTGCGGTCGTGTACCCTTGACTTCGGTGGTTCGTGGGAGGATCACCTGCACCTGGTGGAATTCTCGTACAACAATAGTTTCCAGGCCAGTATCCAGATGGCACCCTTCGAGGCTCTGTATGGTAGGAAGTACAGATCCCCGTTAGCATGGGACGATGTCGGAGAGAGGCAGATGCTCGGTCAAGAACTGATTTCTCAGACGGTTGAAGTGGTCAAGAAAGTCAGAGATCACCTCCGAGTTGCTCAGGATCGCCAGCGCCATTGGGCCGATGCTCATCGGCGTCCCTTAGAATTTGCCGTCGACGACCATGTATTCCTTAGGATCTCGCCTACCCGCGGCATCATTCGTTTTGGCGTACGGGGAAAGCTTAGTCCTAGGTATATAGGGCCGTTCAATATTCTAAAGCGAGTAGGCGATCTGTCCTATCGTCTCGCTCTTCCGCCGTCGCTAAGTGAGGTACATGATGTATTCCATATATCCCAATTAAGATGGTACATCCCGGACCCGAGCCATATCCTAGATCATTCGGAATTGGTTGTTGGTACCAACCTTTCGTATGAGGAGAGGCCCGTGTCTATATTGGACCGGAGAGAAAAGGCGCTCAAGAACAAGACTATTAACTTAGTCCGTGTTGCTTGGGGTCATCACTCTCTAGGTGAGTCAACGTGGGAGCGTGAGGACGACATCCGATCGCGATATCCCTATCTGTTTGACTCGTGAGGTATAATGCCTTTCTTATGCCTTACGCTTTTCCTTTTCTTGCTTGTATTGTATGATTGTATGATTGAACTGCTTAGTGTAGCTTGTCTGTGCCTAGTATAGCTTGTCGTGGCAATCTCTAGCTCCTTGATTAAATTCCGAGGACGGAATTCTTTGAAGGTGGGTAGAGTTGTCACCCCTATTTTCTGTATTTCGTATTTGTACTCGTAATTTAATTTTTGGCACGTATTTTATTTTCTCGACTTGTGGATTCGGGTTCTCGTAAATGGGTTTTGGACCATGGCTTGGTTTTATTTTGTGGAGTTGGTTTGAATTGGTTTGGTTCATCATGAGTGGAACACCTTAGCCTATTCTCCACCTCCATTCCATCACAACCACCCTCATTAAAACCTACCAACCTTTTCTCTCTCCTCCATAAACTCCATTAATTTCTTTCTACTTCTTCTTCCTTCTTCCACACAACTCCCCAACCTATAGGCAAATACACCTTGCCATCAAATAAGCACCACTTTTTATTTGTCCATTAACTAGATTAGGCCATGGAGAACAACTTTAGAACTTGACATTTTGTGATTTGGAGCTTTCATTCTTCTAGATCTAGGTTTTAACCATTTTCGAAAATCCTTGGTTTTGATCTATTAAACTTCGATTTTTGCATGTTTTGATGCTTCCATGTGGAAGAGAATTCGATTTTACTCAAGTTAGAACTTTGAAAATCTAGATTTGGTTTTGATTTGACTAAGTTATGAAGTTTTGAACCTTAGAGTTCTTGGAGTCTTCTTCTCGGCCTGGAGAAGAAGACAGCAGCCTGCGCTCTTTAGCGCAGGGCTGGAATGTGCATTCTCCTTCGGCCAGCGCTCCTTAGCGCAGCGTCGACCGCGCAGCTTGCCTCTTGGCGAACTGCGCTCAACCCGAGTGCGCATGGATTCATGCGCAGTCTGCTCATGCGCAGTCCGCTCATGTGCAGTCTGCTCATGCGCAATCTATCCCTGCGCACTCCACTCCTGCACAATCTGACCCTGCGCCATCCATTCCTGCGCAATCTGATCTAGCGCAATCCATCTGCTGTGCTGCTCACCCGGCGCAGTTGGTACCCTGCGCAGCTCACCCTGCGCAACTGACACCTGCGCACTTGGCACCCTGCGCAGAACATACCCCGCACAACCTACTTGTCTATGATGAATTGTTTATTTCTTGATCTTGGCTCTTCTATAGTCCTATTTATATTAGTATTTTATTAGATATTTTACGCCCATTTTATATCCTTACGCCTTTTGACATGAACTTGATTTTACTTAATATGTTTGGAATGACTATTATACATGGCATGGAAAATAAGGAACTAGCATAACACGATAGTGACCCGTAGTGGTGCACTCCTGACATGACCAACCTGACATGTTAGTGGCCCGTCGTGGCGCACTCCTAACAAGCACCCTGACATGATTTATCTTGATAACTTGATAGTGGCCCGTGGCGGCGCACTCCTGACTTGACTTGACTTGTAACTTGTAACTTGACTCGTAAAATCAACTTGACACCGTGGGTGTTCCTGCTTGCTTGCTTGTACAATCCACTTGTCTTGTCTCGCATCATGTCTAGGACGTGACTTTCTGGGTACCACGGCCAGGGACTCGCGCTAAATTGGATTAGGCTAATGATTAGATCAAACTAGAACATAGAGAATTCCCAGTCACAGGCAACCTCGTTATCTGGGCGCTTTAATAGACTTGTAGCTTGCCGACGAGTAGAGCACATTTCCAGCACACTGTCATGTGTTGCACCCTCTAAGTCACCTAAGGGTACATTTGTCTCCCGGGCAATGTACCCACCTATAACTCTCAACCCGCGGAAGGATAACTGGATAGTCTACAGGACTTGGGACTGGAATTCTTACTTGCATCTTGTTAGTAATTAGGTTTGTGATAACCCTAGTTAGTTAAAGTAGTAAGCCGTAGTATTTGTTTGGCCGATTGCGAATGGATGGTGTCCAGCCTTGTCTAAGTCTTGTCTAGCTCCAGTACCTGCTATCTCCTGAGCATGTTTGTTTTACTTATCTTAACGATAAATGAGTAGAGACAGTGAGCTATTCAGGCGAAGGGTTACAACCCCGGTCCTTGTCTGGTTTAAGGATTGTAACCTGGCTCCCGGAATGGTTCCACGTCCCTAGTCGTTTATCGTCCTGTGTACTTTACTACTACTTGTACTTCTTTTATTCTTATGTTCTGATATGCTGATTTTTGTTCTTATTTGTGGCCTCCTTTGTGGCACTTGCTCTTTCTGGGGTTTGACCCAGCTGGTTTTGTGTGGCCAGATTTCGGAGCAGCTGCTGAGGATCTACCGAGCTTCCAGCCCAATTGTGATAACTAGACGGAACCCGGGCCAATAGTGGGTTTTCCTTTTTGTTTCACCCACTTATATGTAAATTTATTCTTTTGAGGCATTTAGCCGACGAGCACCTGTTAGCTCGATGCACATTTACTTGCTGTCTGCCTACGGACTGTAAACATGATTAACAAATCCTAGGGTTGATCATGTATGACTGAACTCTTGCTAGTCCCATCATTTTGTACGACTAGCTTCATGATCATCCAATATGTAATATTTGGGACGCCTTATATATATATATATATTTGATGCTCTAATATCTTGTAACTCTATTGATTGCTTGAGATTGAGACAATAGGCTTGACCTTAAGAGACTGCTGGCTTGTAGTAAACCCTCATATCTAGACAGCCGTGACCGTATAGTTGAGATGTATTCTATTTCAATATACGTAGCTGGCTATGTCTGCCCCCGCTCTCCAGTATTCAGGTTCTGGGGCATGACATGGTTTAAGTGGTGGCCCATGCAGGTCTTGGCATTCAAGAAATGTGAGGGTTTACCGAATAGATGTCTCAATCAATATTCGTCCTTGATCTCTGCTCGTATCTTCAAATCCCTGAGAATCTCGACCTGATCACATTGCTTGTATCATTGATCTGTCCTGGTCCTTTCCTTATTGTTCCCTATGTCGTCTTCTTCAGCGGTATTACTCCCGGACCTGCCAACCAGCCAGAGGGAGCTCGACAAGTACCCCAGCGCCAGGAAGATCAAGCTCAGCACTCTGGAGTAGCCTCCCGAGTTATGCTTTCGGAGGCTCAGAACCTTCAGTTCAGGCAGCTCCGCCCGCTCAACCAGCTAGACAAGATGAGGGACCTTTGGTAGGGCTTATCAGAGAACTGCTTGCATCCCAAGATCGTCGAGGCGACGCCTTGCACCAGGAAGTTCATGATGCACTAAACAGAGGAGGTCCCCAAGGGAATCAGGTGGCCAACAGTTTCAAGCGCTTGAACCCTCCCTTCTTTGACGGCAGTGAAGATGCGATTGCCGCGGACGCTTGGCTTCAGGATACCGAGGTGGTTCTAGAAGCAGCTAGGACACCTGAGAATGAGAAGGTGGTGGTGGTACGCCTACAGTTGTTAGACTTGGCTCGCAATTGGTGGGCAGCTCAGGCCATGGGATTAGCAGCACCGGTCACTTGGGCGACGTTCAGAGAGAGGTTCCAGACAAAGTACTTCGATGCGGTGGCACGGTACGACCTACAGACCAGATTCACCAACTTGAAGCAAGGAGGTAGGACGGTCGATGGCTATGCGATCGAGTTTTCCAGGCTGAATAGGTTTGCCCCCACTTTGGTGGCGACCGAGTTCGATAGGGCTCAGCGGTTCCAACAAGGGCTGCACTTAGAGATATTATTGGCTGTGGAGCAGTTCGAGCACCGGACGTTCGATGCAGTATTGAAGGCAGCAAGGAGGCATGAGTATACCTCCCGGAGAATTGTGGACAGGACCGGAGGCAGGAAGCGGTCCCACAACCAGATGCACCAATCTTCAGCTCCAGTCCCGGCAGCTAGGGGTATAACCATTGGAACTCCGAGGCGGGCGGCCTCAGTGACGTCGGTTCAGCATTCAACCCCGACGTATCTGCAGCAGCAGAAGCAGTCTTCCGCGGTGGGATGTTCTCATTGCGGGAAGCCGGGCCATGTAGTGGCAGAGTGTCGTAGGGCACAGGGATTGTGCCTGGCTTGTGGAGGAGCAGACCACCAGATAGGGACCTGCCCGAATAGGGGAGGTCCATCATCATCCAACCTTTCTAGTTCTTCGGTGAGAGGACCAGCCCCAGTTCCAGTCCAGCAGCAGCAGCAACAGCAGTACCCGAGGCCATTGTTGCCCCAGGCCCAGGCCTTCCAGCAGCAGTTCACCCAGGCTCCAGCACAGAACCGACAGAGGGGTTTCCAGCAGAGAGGATCCGCAGCTAGAGGTCAGGCTATGATGATGACCATGGAAGAAGAAGTTGCACCAGGTGAGGTAGTGGCAGGTACTATTCTCGTCAACACCTTTCCAACATCTGTATTATTTGATTCTGGTGCATCGCATTCATTCATGTCTGCACGATTCGCGACACGGATAGGATTGGAGCCCGAGTCATTATCAGTGAGGCTCAATATACTTACTGGTAATGGTCTTGTGGGAGTAGATCGAGTGTTTTCCTCGTGTCGGATCGTAGTTAGCGGTAGAGAGTTCCCCGCTAGGTTCATAGAATTCCCTATGGCAGACTATGATGTAGTCCTAGGCATAGATTGGTTGAGGAACCATTATGCTAGGATAGACTACCATGTTGGTAGAGTTGTCTTTAGTATTCCCGGAGAGCCAGAGTTTTCATTTTCCAGAGGCACAGTAGAGCCATCTCCTCCAGTATTGCGGATGGCAGTAGCAGCAGTGCAGTTGCCCCGGATAGTTGAAGAGTTTCCAGATGTCTTTCCAGAGGAACTTCCAGGGATGCCACCAGAGCGGGAGATCGAGTTCACCATTGACTTGATTCCCGGGACAGCACCAGTATCAGAGCGAGTCTACAGAATGGCGCCTTCAGAGTTGGAGATTTTGTACAAGATGATTGAAGAACTCAGGACCAAGGGATTTATTCGTGCAAGTGGATCGCCTTGGGGAGCCCCGATGCTTCTTATGAAAAAGAAGGATGGTACGTCCAGGCTATGTGTTGATTATCGTACCTTGAACTCAGTGACAATCAAGAATAGATACCCTCTCCCGAGGATAGATGACTTGTTTAATCAACTCAAGGAAGCTTCAGTTTTCTCGAAGATAGACTTGCGGTCAGGATACCACCAGATCAGAGTCAGAGAGCAGGACATCCCGAAGACGGCGTTCAGATCTAAGTACGGGCATTGGGAGTTTCTAGTTATGTCCTTTGGAGCGACCAATGCGCCGGCAGTGTTCATGGACCTCATGAACCGTATTTTCATGCCTTACTTGGATCAGTTTGTGATAGTGTTCCTTGATGACATCCTGGTCTACAGCAAGATCGAAGCAGAGCACGAGCAGCATCTCAGAATTGTCCTCCAGATTCTCAGAGAGCACCAGTTGTACGCCAAGTTCAGTAAATACGAGTTCTGGCTCGATCGTATTTCTTACTTGGGTCACATCATTACCAGAGGAGGAGTGGAAGTGGATCCCCAGAAGATTGTGGCTATCGAGGCATGGCCAGTACCCAGCTCAGTGGCAGAAGTTCGCAGCTTTCTTGGATTGGCCGGCTACTACCGGTGGTTCGTCTCTGATTTTGCAAAGATTTCAGCACCGATGACCCAGTTGACCCGCAAAGATGTGCCGTTCGTTTGGACAGCAGAATGTCAGGAATCATTTGAGAAGTTGAAGCGAGGTTTGATAACGGCTCCCATTCTCACCCTTCCAGATGGGACCGGAGGATTCACAGTTTATTGCGACGCTTCAGGCAGAGGATTGGGATGTGTTTTGATGCAGCATGGGAAGGTAATTGCTTATGCGTCACGCCAACTCCGTGATCATGAGAAGAATTACCCGACCCACGACTTGGAGCTAGCAGCAGTAGTGTTTGCACTTAAGTTGTGGAGGCACTACTTGTACGGAGACAGAGTGGAGATCTTTACTGATCATAAAAGCCTGAAGTATGTTTTCACCCAGAAGGATCTTAATATGCGGCAGAGAAGGTGGCTCGAGCTACTGGTGGACTACGATGTGGATTTGCAGTATCATCCAGAGAAGGCCAACGTTGTAGCAGATGCGTTGAGCCGGAGAGCCGGAGAGCCGGAGTTTATTTCCTGACGGCGCAACCAGAGTTATTGTCGGATCTTCAGAAGATGGGAATTGAAGTGGTTCTTCCTTCCAATGTGGCCTTGATGGCCAGCCTACATATTCAGTCCACCATAGTTGAGAGGATCCGGACAGCACAGTTAACAGATTCCAAGATTCAGCGGCTCAGAGCAGAGTGCGAGGCAGGGAGAAGGCCAGAGTTATGTATTCATGAGGATGGTACACTTCGACACGGCACGCATCTTTGTGTACCCAGTGGAGATATCAAACAGGAAGTCATGGCAGAGGCTCACAGTTCGCAGTATTCCATCCACCCAGGCAGCACGAAGATGTACAGAGATATTCGTCAACACTTTTGGTGGAATGGTATGAAGAGAGAGATAGCCCGGTATGTCTCTCGATGTTTGGTTTGCCAACAGGTCAAGGCTGAACATCAGAGGCCAGCTGGACTTCTTCAACCCTTGTCGATCCCAGAATGGAAATGGGAGCACCTTACCATGGATTTCGTGACTGGGCTACCCAGATCTCCGACAGGCAGAGATGCTATTTGGGTCATTGTGGACAGGCTTACCAAGGTGGCACACTTTCTTCCATTTAGAGTTGGACAGTCGACGGCGTAGCTAGCAGAGATATATCTCAGGCAGATCGTCAGACTTCACGGAGTGCCAGTCAGCATAGTATCAGACAGGGATACGAGATTCACATCGCACTTTTGGCGCAGTCTTCATCAAAGTTTGGGGACTCGTCTCAAGTTCAGCTCAGCGTATCATCCGCTGACAGATGGGCAGTCAGAGCGTACTATACAACCTCTCGAAGATATGTTACGGTCGTGTACCCTTGACTTCGGTGGTTCGTGGGAGGATCACCTACACCTGGTGGAATTCTCGTACAACAATAGTTTCAGGGCCAGTATCCAGATGGCACCCTTCGAGGCTCTGCATGGTAGGAAGTGCAGATCTCCGTTAGCATGGGACGATGTCGGAGAGAGGCAGATGCTCGGTCCAGAACTGATTTCTCAGACGGTTGAAGTGGTCAGGAAAGTCAGAGATCACCTCCGAGTTGCTCAGGATCGCCAGCGCCATTGGGCCGATGCTCATCGGCGTCCCTTAGAATTTGCCGTCGGCGACCATGTATTCCTTAGGATCTCGCCTACCCGCGGCGTCATTCGTTTTGGCGTACGGGGAAAGCTTAGTCCTAGGTATATAGGGCCGTTCGATATTCTAGAGCGAGTAGGCGATGTGTCCTATCGTCTCGCTCTTCCGCCGTCGCTAAGTGAGGTACATGATGTATTCCATGTATCCTAATTAAGACGGTACATCCCGGACCCGAGCCATATCCTAGATCATTTGGAATTGGTTGTTGGTACCAACCTTTCGTATGAGGAGAGGCCCGTGTCTATATTGGACCGGAGAGAAAAGGTGCTCAAGAACAAGACTATTAACTTAGTCCTTGTTGCTTGGGGTCATCACTCTCTAGGTGAGTCAACGTGGGAGCGTGAGGACGACATCCGATCGCGATATCCCTACCTGTTTGACTTGTGAGGTATAATGTCTTTCTTATGCCTTACGCTTTCCCTTTCCTTGCTTGTATTGTATGATTGTATGATTGAACTGCTTAGTGTAGCTTGTCTGTGCCTAGTATAACTTGTCGTGGCAATCTCTAGCTCCTTGATTAAATTCCGAGGACGGAATTCTTTGAAGGTGGGTAGAGTTGTCACCCCCATTTCCTGTATTTCGTATTTGTACTCGTAATTTGACTTTTGGCACGTATTTTATTTTCTCGACTTGTGGATTCGGGTTCTCGTAAATGGGTTTTGGACCATGGTTTGGTTTTATTTTGTGGAGTTGGTTTGAATTGGTTTGGTTCATCATGAGTGGAACACCTTAGCCTATTCTCCACCTCCATTCCATCACAACCACCCTCATTAAAACCTACCAACCTTTTCTCTCTCCTCCATAAACTCCATTAATTTCTTTCTACTTCTTCTTCTTCCTTCTTCCACACAACTCCCCAACCTATAGGCAAGTGCACCTTGCC
Organism: Iris pallida; assembly: GCA_029216955.1. Taxonomy (NCBI): domain Eukaryota; kingdom Viridiplantae; phylum Streptophyta; class Magnoliopsida; order Asparagales; family Iridaceae; genus Iris; species Iris pallida. The sequence continues at coordinate 33,945,458 of JANAVB010031617.1, forward strand.
ATCAAATAAGCACCACTTTTTATTTGTCCATTAACTAGATTAGGCCATGGAGAACAACTTTAGAACTTGACATTTTGTGATTTGGAGCTTTCATTCTTCTAGATCTAGGTTTTAACCATTTTCGAAAATCCTTGGTTTTGATCTATTAAACTTCGATTTTTGCATGTTTTGATGCTTCCATGTGGAAGAGAATTCGATTTTACTCAAGTTAGAACTTTGAAAATCTAGATTTGGTTTTGATTTGACTAAGTTATGAAGTTTTGAACCTTAGAGTTCTTGGAGTCTTCTTCTCGGCCTGGAGAAGAAGACAGCAGCCTGCACTCTTTAGCGCAGGGCTGGAATGCGCATTCTCCTTCGGCCAGCGCTCCTTAGCGCAGCGTCGACCGCGCAGCTTGCCTCTTGGCGAACTGCGCTCAACCCGAGTGCGCATGGATTCATGTGCAGTCTGCTCATGCGCAGTCCGCTCATGCGCAGTCTGCTCATGCGCAATCTATCCCTGCGCACTCCACTCCTGCACAATCTGACCCTGCGCCATCCATTCCTGCGCAATCTGATCTAGCGCAATCCATCTACTGCGCTGCTCACCCGGCGCAGTTGGTACCCTGCGCAGCTCACCCTGCGCAATTGACACCTGCGCACTTGGCACCCTGCGCAGTACATACCCCGTACAACCTACTTGTCTATGATGAGTTGTTTATTTCTTGATCTTGGCTCTTCTATAGTCCTATTTATATTAGTATTTTATTAGATATTTTACGCCCATTTTATATCCTTACGCCTTTTGACATGAACTTGATTTTACTTAATATATTTGGAATGACTATTGTACATGGCATAGAAAATAAGGAACTAGCATAACACGACAGTGACCCGTAGTGGTACACTCCTGACATGACCAACCTGACATGATAGTGGCCCGTCGTGGCGCACTCCTAACAAGCACCCTGACATGATTTATCTTGATAACTTGATAGTGGCCCGTGGCGGCGCACTCCTGACTTGACTTGACTTGTAACTTGTAACTTGACTCATAAAATCAACTTGACACCGTGGGTGTTCCTGCTTGCTTGCTTGTACAATCCACTTGTCTTGTCTCGCATCATGTCTAGGACGTGACTTCCTGGGTACCACGGCCAGGGACTCGCGCTAAATTGGATTAGGCTAATGATTAGATCAAACTAGAACATGGAGAATTCCCAGTCACAGGCAACCTCGTTATCGGGGCGCTTTAATGGACTTGTAGCTTGCCGACGAGTAGAGCACATTTCCAGCACACTGTCATGTGTTGCACCCTCTAAGTCACCTAAGGGTACATTTGTCTCCCGGGCAATGTACCTACCTATAACTCTCAACTCGCGGAAGGATAACTGGATAGTCTGCAGGGCTTGGGACTGGAATTCTCACTTGCATCTTGTTAGTAATTAGGTTTGTGATAACCCTAGTTAGTTAAAGTAGTAAGCCGTAGTATTTGTTTGGCCGATTGCGAATGGATGGTATCCAGCCTTGTCTAAGTCTTGTCTAGCTCCAGTACCTGCTATCTCCTGAGCATGTTTGTTTTACTTATCTTAACGATAAATGAGTAGAGACAGTGAGCTATTCAGGCGAAGGGTTACAACCCCGGTCCTTGTCTGGTTTAAGGATTGTAACCTGGCTCCCGGAATGGTTCCACGTCCCTAGTCATTTATCGCCCTGTGTACTTTACTACTACTTGTACTTTTTTTATTCTTATGTTCTGATATGCTGGCTTTTGTTCTTATTTTTGGCCTCCTTTGTGGCACTTGCTCTTTCTAGGGTTTGACCCAGCTGGTTTTGTGTGGCCAGATTTTGGAGCCGCTCCCGAGGATCTACCGAGCTTCCAGCCCAATGGTGACAACTAGACGGAACCCGGGCCAAGAGTGGGTTTTCCTTTTTGTTTCACCCACTTATATGTAAATTTATTCTTTTGAGGCATTTAGCCGACGAGCACCTGTTAGCTCAATGCACATTTACTTACTGTCTGCCTACGGGCTGTAAACATGATTAACAAATCCTAGGGTTGATCATGTATGACTGAACTCTTGCTAGTCCCATCATTTTATACGACTAGCTTCATGATCATCCAATATGTAATATTTGGGACGCCTTATATATATATATTTGATGCTCTAATATCTTGTAACTCTGTTGATTGCTTGAGATTGAGACAATAGGCTTGACCTTAAGAGACTGCTGGCTTGTAGTAAACCCTCATATCTAGACAGTCATGACCGTATAGTTGAGATGTATTCTATTTCAATATACGTAGCTGGCTATGTCTGCCCCCGCTCTCCAGTATTCTGGTTCTGGGGCATGACATGGTTTAAGTGGTGGCCCATGCAGGTCTTGGCATTCAAGAAATGTGAGGGTTTACCGAATAGATGTCTCAATCAATATTCGTCCTTGATCTCTGCTCGTATCTTCAAATCCCTGAGAATCTCGACCTGATCACATTGCTTGTATCATTGAGATTGTGCAGACGTCATGTTGGCTGAAAGCACCCTCTTGAAGACTGAGTCGATACTGGTATCGGAGTCCCACGTCGATGCTTCGGACGATTGAGAATGTTCTACCTCTTCCGCGTCTGAACTCTCTGGAGTTGACAGTGGCGTGACATAGCCTACCCCCCGTCGAGTTTTGTTGTAGTTGTCCTGCGGCTTTCCTTTAGGAGTTGGAAGCCGGAGAGGGAGATGTCGACCCTTGCCGTAGTTCAGGCCTTTGTCGCTTTTTAGGTCGTAACCCATCTTTTGGATGAGGTACTTTACCTTGTCCGTGTACCGATAGAGTTGCATTCTGCCGGCATCTGGTTCTGGTTCGAGTGGCGGGAGGTCTTGATGACGCTCAACCTTGCCGAAGATGGTGGATTTTTCATCTCGACTCTATGGTGGGTCTATGTAACAAACCCCTTGGGACGGGACTACTCGATTTACATGATGGGCGGTCGTTATTTGTGTTTGCAACGACCGTAGAGCGTTATCTAATGTATACATGGCATTCCAATGTGGAAGACTAGAATAATTAAAAGACACTCTGTTATTGATGAAATATGAGATTTTATCCCGCGGGATTACATTGTCTAGAGAAGGGGCATCTACATCAGCCGAGATATATTCCTCCAACTCTTCATCTGTAAGCACTGGAGTGAGATCGGGAGAGTCCACCACAGCGTTGGCTTTGGAGTCCGAAAGGACTACGTGGGCCTTTTCTGGCGGCTGGGATGGCGGCGGCTTGTCCTTAAGACGCACCTTCAGAGGTGCCTCTGCTGTGCCTCCGGTGATTGGAGCCTTCCCCTGTAGTTTTGCCACAAGGAGAGCCAAAGTTTGAGACGGCTTTCCCTTGAGACGTATCTTCAAGGGAGCTTCAGGAGCAGCTGGTGCTTTCCCGGGTAGCTTAATGCTCATGGGAGGTAACTTTTGAGGCAGTTTGCCTTTAAGTCGAATCTTTAAAGGAGCGTCGAGGGTGACCTCAGGCTCCGTGTCTGGCCCTGCTGCCGTTTCTGCTTCGTCGTCAGCATCATTGGCTTCCTTCTCGTCAAATGACTTGTATAAGTCGGCATCGGTGAAGTAGGCTTCAATCCCTTTGAAAGGGTCGATGTCCGCAAACTCTGTACGGATGACGTTGTTGGTGGACACGTACTTCATACATTGGTGGAGCGTGGATGGCACCACCATGTACTCGTGCAGCCATGGGCGACCCAACAGAATGTTGTAGTTGATTTTGGCATCCACGACATAACAAGTGACCTCGGTTCTGAGGTTACCGATGTGGCACTTTAGTCGTATTTTGCCCAGTGGTTCGCTTTTACTGGCATTGAAACCACTGATTGTTGTGTTGGAGGGTGCCAGTCGGTACATTGGGATCCCCAGTGTTGAGAGCAGCATCTTCGGGATGATGCTGAGGGAAGACCCCGGATCGATCTGAATCCGCTTCACCTTGACTGAACCGATGTACCCTGTATAATACAGCGGCCTATTGTGTCGATTGTGCTTGAGCAGCATGTCCTGTTGGGTGAAGGTTATTTTGGGGATAACCTCCTCCGTACAGTGACAATGCATGCACACAGTCGGGAGATCTTCAGGCTGCTTGACTTGACTGAGAAAGGATTCAGCATCCTTTAGAGCTTCACAGAGAGCTTCTCGGGAGTCTTTGGAAAGACGAAGGAGCTCGAACAGTGATAGGCGGGCAGGAGTACTGGCCAATTATGCCAGTATATCGAAGTTGTGGGGCTTGGCTAGCCCCGAAGCATTCTCCTTTCGTAGAGGCCTGTCAAAGCGGGTCTCTATCTGCTTCTGCTTATTGGCTGCTGGGGGCTTAGATGGGCCCTTGTCCTGGACAGCAGGGACGGTGCCCGGAGGCACCACCTCGATGGCAGCTTCGTCGGGTTGGACGTTCTGTTGTGAACGTATCTGCACAGGAAGTGCCTCTTCCGCTGAAGAAGAGACCATGCGGCAAGACTTGATCTTCCTGTCTTTAGATTTGGAGGTAGGGCGTACCTCCGGTTGAGTCACCTCGGAGACGAGATCGGGGTGAACCCATAGGATCTCTCCCCGAGATGTGGTGAGTGGGATGAGTCCACTCACGTTGTCACGGGTAGGTGGTAGGTTAACCACCTCCATTGTCGTCTTAGGGATGGGGACGATGCCATCTTGTGTTGTAGTCGGCGGCAAGGTGCCAAACTGGAGTGACACCACGTTGGATGACACCGTCTTTTCTTCGTAGTCGACGGATATTACATCCGTATTGATCATGCGCTGGATGTAATTCTTGAGGACATAGCAGTCCTTGGTTGGGTGTCCGACGAACCGATGGTAGTGACAGTACCTCGGGTTGTCCACTTTCCCAACCTCATCGGGACGCTTTGGGTCCGGAAGCTTGATCTTGTCACCCTGCTTCAGTATCTCAAAGAGTTGCAGGGTGTCTTCGTCGTTGAACGAATAAACCTCCTTCGGCCTTGGTGTAAGTGGAGGTTTCTGAGCAGGTGCTGACGCACCTTCGGAGGTATTGACAGTCAATGCATGTTTTCCCTTTGTCTCTCGTCCGGGGTTGTTGGATGCAGGCCGTTTCCCCTTGTCTTCGAAGGCGGGAAAACTGACTCCCAGAAGACGAGCATTGGCCGCCTTCTTCTCTGCGGCTTCTGCTTCAATGATCAAGGAGCTCCAGTCGGGAGGAGGAGTAGAGTTGAGCCAGAGCTTGACTGCAGGCAGCATGTTCATGCTGCAGGAGGAGAGGAGTGCATGTTCTGGCATGCCCGGGGGCAGTCTGAAGCAGGCCTGTCGGAAGCGTTCGATGAACGCTCGAACTGTTTTCTTCTCCTTCTGGCGTATCTCTATAAGGGACGCCATTGTCATGTCCTTCCCGCCGTCGTAGAAACGGTCGAGAAAGAGGCACGTCAGGTCGTCGAAGGAAGATATTGAATTGTCGGGAAGACTGCAGTACCAGTCGTATGCCGTTCCTTTCGGTGCCCCAACAAATATGCTGGTAAGTAGTGCGTCCTCCTTCGGGAGATGTCCCGTCTGAGACTGGAAATACGTCAGATAGCGATGCGGAGAGTCCTTCCCGTCGTATGGCGTCAGTGTTTGTAGTTTATACTTAGGAGGATAAACCACCTTATTCCATTCGAGGGGATAAGGTTGGGGGATACCCATCTTTTGGCGCTCCTCTTGTCTTGTCTTGGACTCAAAGCGTTCGCGCAGGTCCCTGATCATCTCGACCACGTCTTCCGTGGAGCTGGGAGTCGGGGAAGGTGGTACCACCGGGAGTTGAGCATTTGAGGGCTCCGACGTTCGAGGTACTTCGCGGCGATCTAGGTCCGAGGATACCCGTTGAAGGGGTACACTCGATTCTCCGTTATCCCCTGGGTCGGGACCGACAGAAGGTGTCCTGGTCAAAGCTGACCGTATCTCAAACACTGCTTGAGTCAGTGTTTGCATGGAGGCAGAGAGGGTTTTGAGTCCTCCCTCCAGGGTATCTATGCGCTGGACGAGGTCTGTTGGCGGCGCATCAGACTCGACATCAGCCCCAGTCACGTTTACTGTCATGATGCGGCCGGGAGTGGATGGATGGGTTGAGGCCTCACTCTCGGCCTCACTCTCTTGTGGGTGAGTTGCCTCTCCTGAAGCCTCGTCTTGGCTACCTCCGGCTATGTTCGGGAGAACATTCACCATGGGTACATCTGCAAGGGCCTGATTACCTTCAGCTCCGTCTTGAAGGGCCTCTGCGTCTCCGGAACTCGGGTCCGCAGATGCGAGACTACCCCCAGCTATGTTCTGGAGGATATCCTCGTCTTTAGGGGCTTCTGGGAGGCTGACTTCGCCTCGAGGATCTGCCCAGGTGTGCTTTGGACACATTCATCTTCGGAAGGAGGCTCGACAAGGGTCTGACTACCCCCAGCTTCCTCCAAGATCTTCTTCCTCCCTCGAGTGCCTTCGAACACTCCGGAGGACGAGACAGCTGTCTTGGTTTTCCTCGGCTGGCTTTTAGACAAAGAAGAGGAACTGCCAGTCGCTTTTCGGACTGACGAGGAGTTGGAGATCACGTTGCATGAAGCAACCATTGGTTCTTCTTCTGTTGACACCTTCTTTCCGAGGCGACGTCGGAGGGGTGTCGATGATTGCAGCCGCTGGAACACCGACTGCCTTGGTGGGACTGCCGCTTTGCAACAGCAGTTGATGGTGACCACAGCACAAGTATACCCTGTGAGAGGTGCGTCGTACTTGTCAGTCGACTCTCCTAATCGGCGCTTGTGAGTGATCACGTTGCGCAGATCGTTGGAGGAGAGTGCCACCTTCGCACCCCCTTCAGGCGCATGGCAAGGCCAAGCGCCGGGGTGGTCAAGTGAGTGTTGCGCCCCCTGATCTAATACCAAACAGGCATCCCGATCAGTAGTGGGAGAACCACAACATTTGGAGTGACTTGAACGGACCTCAAATGCACAACCAGAGGAGGCGCGGGAGTTCAAGACCACTGGATTTATCTTACTCGACTTGGTTGTGCACGCAGTAGATGTGCCCAAGTGAGACAAGGACTTTGAAGGTCGGCTCGTTTTTGGCACTGTAGCACTCGAGTCGACCTTGTACAACTTACCATCAGCAGCGTACATGATTGTGAGCGTATGCTTCTGGCTTGTTGCTGGCATAGCACGTTTGGGGCGTATGGCCCGTGCTGCCTTGGATTTCTTCGTACCAGACCGCTGGGGCGCGTAGTACTCAGAATCCAAATTCTTCTCGCCACTACAGCAAGTGAGTCTGTCAAAGACAGAGACCTTCTGTGGCACATCAGAGGTGATGCGCGGGGCACTAGCTGCGCCCCTGCTCCGTCGATGCATCTTCCTCGCCTGAGAGGGAGACGGCTGGGGAATGTGGTTAGCCGCACGTTTTCCCGAGAGATGCACTGCACCAGCGGGCGCATCTTGGTTGCTGAGGACGTCAGCAGGAAGGAAAGGCTGGATTGGCGCATCCCCTTCGGTGGTGGTGCCCGAGGCGTCGACCTTGCGCACCCAGACTCGACGGGTCTTCTTCGGCTTCGGCAGCCGCTTCGAAGGACTCGCACTTCCTTCAGAGATGAACTCCTCATACGCCTGTTGATTGAGGCGTACGACCAGCGTCTTGTGGGAGGAGTCCACCTTCACGTCGTCGGATTGCGACACAGCTTTCTCGATGGAGGAGAAAGAGGTCCCCAGCAGAGTCGCCAGCTTGTTTGCCATTAAAATTCTTTGATTGTAAATTTAAATACAAACAGAACAGTGTTACAATATAGGACTTAGATGTAGTCCTAGGAGTACACTTTTGTTTATCTGGGTTCCTTGTGCCGATGGAGTAAGTGGTAATGCGTTGACTCCGTTGACGATCTAACGACGGTTATCGGTTCTCTGAAGGTCTGGATTGCTCTGGGTGCTGGAGCTTGCTGAGAGGAGGAAGACGTTGAGTGTCTGTATCTGCCTCTCTGGTGGTGCGAAGTCTCTGTGTGTTCGTTGTGGAGGTTGGTATGTGTGTACGTAGCTCGGGAAGAAGGAAATGGTCCCTCTCTTTATATAGTCTGCAGGCTGGCTGCTCATGCGCGCATGTAGGATGCGCCTGTATGCAGGGACGCCACGTGTTGATTGTTGATGGAGGCGCATGAACGATGTGTCCTGATCGAGGGGTTGAATTCTTCATGCTGCTATTGTGGACTGGCACGTAGTAGAGGAGAAGATCTTTCTGTTGCTGAGATCTTGGGTGAGTCGAGTCAAAGGACACGTGTCATCGGCCCATGACTCGGAGATCTCGGATTTGGTGGGGAATGATCTGGTAGGATGCGTCTGAGATTGGGCGCATGAGAAGACTTTAGCTCGTAACCTTTAGGAGTCACGAACCATTCTGGGCGCATGGCTTTTGAGGCACATACAGTGCTTCAGAAGTGACTTAACTCCTGTCTTTCGGGATCAAAGAGCAGTCTGAGGCGCATGGCTTTTGAGGCGCATGCGTTTTAACAGTGACTTTCCTTCTGTCTTTAGGGATCAGTGAAAAGTCTAAGGCGCATAGCTTTTGAGGCGTATGCAGATTTTGGCGCATGGCTGCGGAGGCGCATGCGAGTGGTTGAGTGGCCACGTGGCAGTAGCCGTCGGAGGGAAGTAATGATGATGCTAACGTTGGCGATGCTTCGTCTTCTGAAAAAGCTACCGACTGTTCAGACTTCGGGAGGCATGCTGCCAACTTTGTCAGTTCAGCATTTAATGTTTGTGATATTTGATGGACAGTTGAGTGGACGCGTCGGTTGGCGTTCCACTAGGCGTATAGGGACGCATGGGGGGGACGCATCCCTGTGATGTGCTTGGTACTGAAGGGCGCGTCTGTGTGATGCGCTTGATGTTGAAGGACGCGTCTGTGTGATGCGCGGTCTGGCCGGAGCATCCGCTTCGTGACACGTCTTTAATGGTGCGACTGTTACGTTCTTCAAGTGCTTTAATTGGCTGAATTCGAAGCGTCCGGTTCATCCATTTAATGCAAATTCGTTGCACAGAATTCGGAGAGCCATCCACTTGGCGCATGGGTTTGATTTGCCCGGCCTATAAATAGTGGCATGGAGAGAGTTTGCTTCTCGTTCTCTCACGTTCTTCCAACATGAACTTGTTTACTCGGATGAATTCTGTTGACGAGATGCTCCCGAGGGTGAAGATGCGACGCAGTGTCTTTGTTGATGCACTTGAAGGTGACTGTTACATCCAAAAGTCGGAGTCGAGGGCTTCTGAGGCAGGCGGAAGGTGTCTGTTGCATCCAAAGATAGGGATGCTCGAGCCTCGTCTTCGTTGTGCAAGAAGAGCCATAGATCGGAATGGCGGTGCTGCGGCTTTGGTGGCTCTTTCTTCCTTCAAAATGGGTGTAGTCCATTCTAGTTGTGTTGAAAGCTGCTCCTTTGCCGCGGTTTCGATCACGGTCTTCCTTGGTGTTTGGAGGCTCTTTCGAAGCCTCCCCTGGCCACAAGTTGGCTTGTGGTTCTTTTCCCTTCCTTGGCTAGAGGGTTGATTGCCACCCTCGTTCTGCTCAATAAATGCTTCATTAGTCAAAGCATTTAGACGGCGGTGAGCCTGGCTGGAAGAGCGGCACATAACTGGGCTGCTGAAGGGATGCACATAACTGGAATGCACATAACTGAGCTGCTGAAAAGGATGCGCCTTGCTGAGGACGCATGGTGGGATGCGCCTGGCTGAGGGCGCATGTTGATTGCTGCGCCTACTTGAGGGCGCATGTTGGCTGCTGGCTGTAGACTTAGGATCTTTTCTTTGTATAAATTCTCCTTTGTACAGTCTTTCTTAGACATGTAATAGACTTTTATATGTTAAATAAAAAGTTCTCTTTCAATGTCTATATTTATCGCTTTTTGCTGTGAAGTACTTTGTCCAAGCTTTGGCGCATGTAGTCTGGCGCATAGACTTTTTGGTTCTGAAATTCCATGCTTCTACAACTCCGAACATCAATAACTGCAATAACACCTCGCTTGATAAGTTCATGTACTGCCCTGTGCTTCAACCGCACAGTCCTCTTCTTCCCGTTGAAGAGGTCATTTGATGCCACCGTCGCAGTCTCCTGGTTGTCATAGTATATCGGTATCGTCGGTATTTGCGCCCCAACCATTGGAAGATCATACATGAGCTCCCGAAGCCATTCTGCTTCCTCGGCTGCGGTATCAAGTGCAAAGAACTCAGATTCCATGGATGACCGCGAGAGCATAGTCTGCTTCTTCGACTTCCACGATATAGCAGCTCCACCCATTGTGAAAATGAATCCACATGTGGACCTCTCGCTCTCCACCTCTGAGCACCAGCTGGCATCACTGAAGCCTTCCACTACCGGCGGATCTCCGCTGTAGTACAGTGCATATGTCTGAGTCTTCTTGAGATATCTCATAACCCGTTTCATAGCTTTCCAGTGTTTAGCACCTGGGTTGCTCGTGAAACGACTCAGCATTCCCACGGCGAAAGCTATGTCAGGCCTTGTAGCATTAGTAGCATACATCAAACTTCTGATTACGCTTGCATACTCCAGCTACCTGACGCTTTCTCCTGAATTAGGCTTCAGCTTCAAATCATACCTGTACGGCGTATCGATCCCTGGAAGATCCCGATACCCATAACGAGTGATCATTTTCTCAATATAATGAGACTGTAACAGCGCTAGTCCAGTGTCTGTCCGGATGATCTTGATCCCTAAGATCACATCAGCTTCCCCCAAGTCCTTCATACTGAACTTGTTTGAGATGAACTTCTTTGTCTCCGTGACATAGCTAATATCCGTACCTAGGATAAGCATGTCGTCCACGTACAGACAAACGATCACACCTCTTTCATCAGCGAACTTCGTGTAAACACACTTGTCCGTATTGCTGACCATGTAGCCATTTGACCTTATAACTTTGTCAAATTTCTCATGCCACATCTTGGGAGCCTGTTTAAGACCGTACAAGGATTTCACCAACTTACAGACTTTGTCTTCAAGACCCCTGATGACAAATCCCTCTAGCTGTTGCATGTAAATCTCTTCGATCAGCTCGCCATTTAGGAAAGCCGTATTCACATCCATCTGATGTATCACCATCTTATGTATTGCTGCGAGAGCAATCAACATTCTGATGGTGGTCATCCGGGCTACTAGAGCATACGTGTCAAAATAGTCAATCCCCTGCTTCTGAGAAAACTCCTTGGCTACCAACCTAGCCTTAAACTTGTCAATAGTTCCGTCTGCTTTCATCTTTTTCTTGAAGATCCATTTGCATCTGATGGATTTCGCTCCTTCAGGAAGATCAACCAACACCCAAGTGTTATTTGAGGTGATGGAATCAATTTCATTGTCAATCGCCTCCTTCCAGAAAACCGCGTCTCTGGTCTTCATCGCCTCATCATAGGTAAGCGGATCTGCTTCCACATGATAGGTGACAAAGTCACTTCCGAAGTCCTTCGGCCTTCTCACTCGCTTCGTTGACGGCTCAGCGAGATCTGGTTCAACCGTTGTTTCAACAACAACATCTTCTTGGACCACATCTTCATTGAAGACCTGCGTACCCTCATTGTTCTCTGGAACATCCGCAAGAACAATATTCTTGTGTCTTGCAAATTTGTCTTCAAAATATTCTGCGTCGCGAGATTCAATGATATGATTTGCCTCATTATCAAGAAATCTCCAAGCATCACTCTTTTCGGCATACCCCAAGAAGATCGTCTTAGTAGTCCTTGTCCCAAGCTTCTGAATCTTCAGATCTGGAAGCTTGACATATGCCAGACACCCCCACACTCGAATGACATTCAAGTTAGGTCTGACCTTGAACCAGAGTTCATGAGGAGTAACGTCTGAAGTTGCATGAGGCACTCTATTTAGAATAAAAGTGGCCGTCAATGCAGCTTCTCCCCAGTAGCACTTAGGAAGACCAGCAGTCAACAACATTGAATTTATCATTTCTGTCAATGTCCTGTTCTTCCTCTCAGCTACTCCGTTTGATTGAGGAGAGTACGGAGCCGTAGTCTCATTGACAATTTCATGTTCTTTGCAGAACGATACGAATTCATGAGACCTGTACTCCCCACCTCGATCACTTCTTATCCTTTTGAGTTGTTGTCCAGTCTTCCGCTCAGCTTCGGCTCTGAACTCCTTGAACTTCTCGAATGCTTCGTCTTTAGCCTTCAGCAAGTAGACGAACGCATACTTTGAGAAGTCATCGATGAAGGTTATGAAATACTTCATCCCAGCCTTTGTAGAGAACTGTTTGAAGTCACAAATATCGGAGTGTACCAACTCCAGAAGATCTGTACTTCTATTAACCCGAGGAAAGAGTTTCCTTGTGATCTTTGTTTGAGCACAAACTTCACATTTCTCTACCTTACCCCCACACTTGGAGATAAGTCCTAGACTAGACATTCTGTTTATTCGTTTACAATGAACATGTCCTAGCCTATTATGCCACAACTCAAGAGTATAATCAGAATGAGTGACTTCATTAATCACATTAATTACATTGGACTAATTTACAAGCTGAATTTTGAACATTCCTTCGGTATAAAAAGCTTTCCCGAAATATGTTCCTTTGATAGACATCACCATCTGGCCAGCATTGATGTCCATCCTGAGGCCTGCTTTGCAGAGTAGGCCTCCAGAGATCAGGTTCTTGGCGATAGCAGGTACGTGCTTCACGCCTTGAAGCGTCAGAGACTTCCTCGAAGTCAGCTTCAACACCACCGTCCCGATCCCGAGCACTTCAGCTTGCGCCTGGATCGCCATCATAACCACTTCAGAAGTAGGTGTATAGGTGGTGAACCACTCCTTACTGGAGCAGATATGGCAGGAGGCTCCAGTGTCTACCCACCAGTCAGAGCCAGTCGTTACCGTATCAACCTGTGTAATCATAGCAACAATGTCAGTGATCATAGATACCTTACTAGGCTCTTGGTTTTTGCTTTGCACTCATTCTTAAAGTGGCCCTTCTTGCCACACTTGAAGCAAGGCATTTGAGACTTTGGCTTCTTTTTTTTGATAGAAGTTCCCTTGACTTTTAGATTGTCAGGGTCCTTCTTCTTGCTGTGGAAAGCCGCCTGCTTTCCCCTTGGTTCCTTGGACTGAACCAGATTGGCGTTAGCCAATTGCTTGGACAGTGCGTCCACCTTCAGTTGAGCCCGCATCTGGTCCTCAACATATATTTTCTGCAAGAGATCTTCAAGGCTGATCTCAAGCTTCTTCCTATGCATGTTTGCATAGAACTTGCTCCACCCAGCGGGGAGCTTTGAGACAATCCCTCCAACAATAAACTTGTCGGGGAGGGGCATCGCCTCGTCTTCCAGCTTCTGTCGCAGTTTCAGGAACTCCTTCACCTGCGGCAGCATAGACTTTTCGTCCTCAAAGAACCACTTGTGATATTTTTCAACCACAAATATTTTACTGCGGTTCTTGTCTTCTTCGTAGAGTTTTTCTAGAGACTCCCATATGTCTCTAGTGATATTCTTCTTAGAATAGGATTCTGCAAGGGAATCCTCCATAGCATTCAGGATAAGCAGCCTACAAATACTATTTTCTCTTCTCCACTTGGCCTGAAGTTTAGTAGCCGCAGAGATTGCGGCAGCAGACCCAGTATCTGGAACGGTAGGTTCCTCTTCAATAAGCACGTGATCTACGTCTCTGAGTTGAAGAGTGAGAAAAACCTTCCTCTTTCAGACTTGATAATGCTCTCCATCAAACTTTTCTAATTTGTAAAAGTCAGTATTGAGGAGTGAAGCATTAACGTTTTCCATCGTAGCAATAAAGCTTTGAGATTGTTATTGCCGGGGCACAATTTTTCGATGGAAAACTGAGAATATGAAACAATTGTAAAAATAATGTTCCAACGCAACACTTCTAGGAGGTTGCGCAAGTATAACGAAGATCTAAAAAGATATTGTTATGATATTACGAGAATCTAAAAAGATTTCGTAATCACAGCAATCAGATCGTAGTACTTCTAAAAAGAAGATACAATCAGAGTTACTGGCAGCAACGAAGAAGGTGACTGGCGAAAGATGGAAGAACTCCTGCTGGGGTGAATGATCACCGTTGCTCAAAGCTTTATTCGCCCTACACGAACAGCTTTCAGGAACCATCAAGTTCGTCGGAGAACTTGGAACACTCCTGCTCTTCTGACTCCTCGGATGGACACGAACTCCCGTGCAAAAGCAACGCAGGTGCGGCGCCTTTCCTCTCTCTCTCGAAGGCTGCAGATCAGAACTGTGTTAAAGAACACGTCTGAATTCTCTGTTTACTTGTGCTAAAGAACACTTCGTAAACTTTTTGGTGGCTTCTCTTTTTCTTCTATCTGAGCCTTGAGAGAGAGGATGCCTTATATAGGCCCTGCAGCAACTGGTCGGTTGCCACAAAGTTAGGGACGTGGTAATAACCACCCCGAACATGTAGCAACCGTCCAGAACATGCAAACGCACGTTCTGCTGCCAACTGCGCACACCCAGCGCTCCTTGCACTTTGCGCGACAGAGCGCGCACTGAACTGCGCACACTGTGCGCACTGCACGTACTGCGCACACTGCGCTCCTTGCACTTTGCACGACAGAGCGCGCACTGAACTGCGCACACTACGCGCACTGCACGCACTGCGCACACTGCGTACACTGCGCAACCAGCACAACCCAGCGCACCCAAGCGCAACCTGAGCGCAACCTGGACGCGCACCTGGACAGCACAACTGGGCTTGCGCACCTGGGCATGCGCAACTGGGCTTGGTGCGCCAACAAAATGCCACATTACGCCTCATGAGCCCGAGTCCGAGTCCGAGTCGCTAAGCCCCTACGGGGCTTAGCTCCTATGGAAATAAATTTCCCAAGAGCAAAAAGTATGAATGCTTTTATTGTTGATTTTAGCATTTTTCCCATTAGAAAAATAACCCCACATGGCAAGCCCATGTGCACCTCCACACCACATGTGCATCTCCAATAATAGCAAAGCTAATATATAGAGATACAAACTCTTTGGTCTATCCGATGTGGGACTAAAATTTCTAAAGGAAAGGCCAAAACTCCAACACAAACATCCATAAACTAGGACAGCCAAAACGTCTATTTTCGCTGACATAGTTATCATCGTCGACATTGTTTCAACAGTGTCGTACCATCCACAAAATCTACTTCCACAACTATAGGGGAACCCTCCCTATATCAGAAACTTACAATTATCTCCTCATTTAAGGTTTGTGACATTTATATTTTTTTTTTTAAAGTTGGAATGGAGTATAGATGATTCATTAAGGGGTACTCAATTTGCTTGGAGCGCCAACCTAGTATGACACTACAGTAAATCCACGGAGAACTGGAGAAGTTGGTTGATTAACTCCAGATTCATAATCTAGGAAAAACTTCCAATTTTCATATCTGGGACTAGGAAAAGAGTCCCATTATTAAAGACATATGGACATGCTGGCAAAGTAGATCCTATGCACTAACACGTTGAACACCACTCGTAAATTTCACTGTCTGAGGCTTCAAATATTTCAAGAAGAAAAGAGCCAAGTTTGTACAAGAATTTCAATTATCAAAATCCAAAAGAACCCAATAACGACACCCTCAACCATATCTTATTGAAATATAAATCCAACTATGCAAATATAATCTATCTGTCTTAATTTCAACTTGATGCCCTCAAATAATCTATTTTTCAAGCTGATACCTGAAAATTTGATATGCATCAACTTGTTAATCTAAAAAGACAAAATTATTCCTGCCCATCACCCTCTTTCTCCCTCACCAGGCTGAACCCACCCCACCCCATCCCACCCCCCCCCCCCTCCGACTGCACCACCCCCATCCCTTTCCCTCTCTCTCTCCGTGCGTGCTGCTGCTGCAGCGCGCGTAGAGAGAGGGAAGGGGGATGGGAGCGTGGTAGTGCAGCCAGGGGCGGGAGGGAAAAGGTGTGGAAGGGGTTAGTTTTGTCCTTTTTTGATATCAAGTTGAAAATATTCAATAGTTGATGGTATCAAATTGTCGAATAAAAAAGTTTATGGTATCAAGTTGAAAAAGTAGAATAGTTAAAGGGTATCAAGTTGCAATTCAGTCTGCCTGTCTAGAAGAAAATATGTGTCATCTCAGTTAGGGGCTGTTTGGTTACGAGAAACTCGACTGCATCTCCAGCTTTTTTTGAAACTCAGCTTCAACTGTTTGGTTGATAGGAATTTGAAACTGTATTTGTAATGAAAAGACCTGTGTCAGAGTTCCTGTCTCCCCACAATTATACACTTTTGACATCCTTGATTTTTTTTGTGAAACTCTCTTAAAACTTCTTTGGGAAGTTTATTACATGGCAGACATCCGTCAGCTCTCGCCGGAGCCGACGCGAAGACTGCCCCGACCGCCAACACCCAAAGCCTCCTCTGTCGCCAGAAATCTCTCGCACGCAGCAGATCCGGATCCCCGCGATGCACCATCTTCTTCGTAGTCGACGGAGGTCGGGGCGTCCTCCCGGTCGTCATCGGCGGAGGTCATGACGTCTGGAGGTGGCGGCGGCGGTGGTGGAGTGGGTCGGAAGAGAGGGGGGGGTGGTGGTGGTGGTGGTGGTGGAGTGGGTCGGAAGAGAGCTGTTGGTGGTGGTGGTGATGGAGGAGGAGGAGGAGTTGTAGGTCGAAAGTGAGGTGGTGGTGGTGCTGGTGGTGGTGGTGGAGGAGGAGGAAGAGGTCGAGAGAGAGAAGAGAGAGAGAGAGGTGTTGGTGGTGGTGTGTAATGAAGCTGTTGTTGTTGCTGCTGCTGTTTCTTATATTTTTCTTTGTAAACGTAGACACTTGGCTTTTAAAGAAGTTGAACACGTGTGCAACTAATGTGTAATTAATTTATTTATATTGTAAAAAATTTATATTATGGTAATTAATTTAATTATAATAGTTAATGTATTTTTTTTGTTTAATTATCGTAATTAATTTAATTTTGGGTTATCATATTTTCAACTTCAATCTCTATTTACAACAATCATCCAAACAACCGAACTCTTTTTTTTTTTCCATTTTCAACAACCATCCAAACAACAATCTCATTTTTCTTCCACTTGCAGCAGACAAAAAGTAATGTAACACATTTTGGAAAGTGCCGCTTGCTGCAAGTGTCCTGCAACTCATCATGATGTAAGTGCCACTTTTACACTTTCAAAGAGTTATATTTATCCAAACAGCCCCTTACTGTAAGCAAACAAACCTATTATTTCAAGCCATGTTTACTGGTCTATTATTAGCATATAATTGATTACACTTGTATGCAAACCTATGTATAATCTAGCATATAAAGCATGTGATTAATCAAGGAAGGATGGATGAATCCTGCGCACTCTCACTTTTGGACAAGTAAATATTATAATCTCATTATGGATTGACAAGATAATGACCAACACGTGCCAATTTCTGATCTCCGAATCCTAATTCTAACTATAGAGTCTGATATTTTGTAGACATAATTTAGAATACACTGGTATTATTTCAAGTTTGATTTACAATACATTCTTGATACAACTGTTTTCCTCGGAAAGAGTTCACATCATATTCATCATTATTATGTTGCACTATGATGTGCAAGTTGTTATCCCCAAGTTATTTGAACCCTAAGTCACTTATCATAAAATATGACTTGGATTCAATAGTTATTGTCCAAACGGATCAAGGGTTTTAATCATAATTATAGCTAGTATAAACAAAATATGCAGTAAAAATGTGTTAGTCCCGAAGTAAACTAAGGAGAGGAAAGATCCAAGGTAGGTAAGAGTTTTCGCAAGACAAAGTCTGCATTCTTGTCAACACCAAGAGAGGCGTATAGTTTTCGCAAGACACAAAGTCTGCACTCTAGCCAACTCAAAAGAAGCACTAAAATCGGTTATAAACTGACTTCAAAAAAATGCAAAATATAACAACAAATGGAAAAGTGTTTTTCTCTTTACGTTCGAAGATGCTACAACGAGATAGAACAAAACAATAAAAGAAAGCACAAAGAGAAAGTCCTCGCTGGGGTGAACAAGTCACCGGTGCTCAAAGAAAGATTTGGCCTACTCCCGATCTGCTTTCAGGAACCAGCAAGTTCAAGAAAGAACCCTGGAATGCTCTTCGTCATCCTCGCATTGACTTCGAAACTCAAAATGAGAAGGAAAAGACCTATGCGCCCATAGGCTTATGCTGCAGCTGCTGCTGGAGGCGCATAGATACTCTGGATGGGATTTGTGTCCCTCGGTTCTCTCTCTTCTCTTGTGCAACTTTGAAAAGTGGTGCTCTATTTATATAGAGCGGGCTGGCACATATGGGCGCATAAGAATGCTTATGCGTCCATACGCGTCGGCCAACCAAATCCTACCAAATTTGGGTCTTTGCCGTCAACACAGCCGCCCACACAGCAGCGTGTCTCACGCCGACAACGCCGCCTACGCTGCCCATTAACAGAGCGACGTGCGCCGTCCATGCCGCACGTTGACAGCGCCGAAAGCTACCACACTTACGCGTCTAGCATTTAGATGCATAAACGCATAGCTCTAGACGCATAGCCGAGGCTATGAAAAGTAGCGCACGAGCGTCATGTGACGATGCTAAGTGCAAAATACGCCATCAAAGCACCACTTTGTGTCCTTCGTCCGAGTCCGAGTCGCTAAGTCCCTACGGGACTTAGCTCCTATAGGACCCAAATGTGGTGACAAAACAAAGGATTGTTTTTTATGATTTATACTTAACCCTCTAGAAAAATCGACCCATATAGACCACCACACTCAATGTGCATAGTCCAACACAAGGATAGCTATATGTTGAGGTATACACTTTGGTGGTTTTCTGGGACTAAAAGCTCCCAAAGAAAAGTATAAAAACCAACAAAATGTGTCAGAGTATATATAAAGGCTATGCATGTTGTGATAGAACTAGGGATTCCCAAGACCCTTCCTTTGGTGTGCGTATTGATCGATAGAAAGTTAAACAGATCTAATACGTGTTCTAACCCTTCATAGGCGAAAACTAGGGTTCACGAATTATACCTGCGGCGGAAATGAGACAAGTAATTCCTGGCAATCTAGAGCGGACGACCCCAAGATCTTCTGCACGTATTTTTTCCTCGAGTTGGACGTCGTGTGGGTGACGATCCCAACCTTTTCTTTTCCTTGACAGCCCTCTCTTTCTCTCCTTACGTGAATCACAAATTTAGAGAAAATTTCAGATTTCTTATCAGTAATCTGGCGGCCAGATAATAGAGGATATATATAGGCTACGGCAGGGACCATGAGGAGAAATTAGGGTTAGGCCACCTAACGGATCTGGATATCCCGTGTTCAGCCCGAACACACAATCCAGGCCCATTAACAATAGCTCGGTCCACTAATGAGCTATTGTTGCACTACCTCCCTAATCCCAAATTATGTTTGTGGGCTCCTTTTATTATATGCTCGTTTGGCTCTCCATGTTAAGATATCGTATGTCCGTCGATCAAATTAAGTTACTGACAACTATATTGATTCGACATCTTTTATCCTTAAGTAGTACCGCTCAACTTTATTTGTCATGTCGGATATAATCCACCTGTAGGGTTTACATGACAATCATTATGAGCTCCTTAAGGGGACATCATCAACCCGATGTATCAGGACATGAATTCCATTTATAATCAACAGCCCATCATACATACAATGTTATTCATAGAGGTTGTTGATCCATAATGAATCTCACTCTTTTATGAGTCAAAGTAATGCACACTGCATATACATGTCTGTTATTATATCCGGATTAAGAGCACAAGCATCCATAATAACAGAGGTGTTTGTTCTCTTATGTAGTCAGTACAAAGAGAACAACCTCAAGTGGTCCTGTTCAATACACACAAAGTGTACTAGTGTAAACCTATAGTCAAGATAGACTAATACCAGATTATACTACAACCTTTCCAATAGATTGTCCAAGTCCATCTAGGTTGTGAACTATTTATATACTCCATGGGGAACTGATAATATGATCTTCTGTGTGACACCACACACCATATTATCTACAATATAGAATATCACACATTTGCATTAACACTTGCAACAAATACAACATGCAAACATTTGCCCATATGATTCTCATTCAAAATTTAAGGAAATAAGGTTACTACAAAGGTGATTCTTTTAGTATATAACCCTAACAATCTCCAACTTATACTCAAAGCATTGCTTTTCAGTATACTGTTACAAATCTCTCACTTATACTTAAAGCCATGCTGCTACACAGCTGACTCACATTCCCTCAACATGACTATCAAAAGTCTTAGCTGGTAAGCTCTTTGTAAAGGGATCATCTAGGTTGTCGGCTGATGCTATCTTGATCACAGCAACTTTTTCATTCTTTACGAAATCTCGTATCAGGTGGTACTTGCGCTCAATGTGTTTGCCTATCTTATGGGCTCGTGGTTTCTTCGAGTTTGTAACTGTACCACTATTATCACAATAAAGTGTAATAGAGTTAGGCAAACTAGATACCACATCCAAGTCCAACAGAAAGTTTCTGAGCCAAACCGCTTATTTGGCTGCCTCAGAGGCTGCCACATACTCGACTTCCATGGTGGAAACAGCAATACATTTTTGCTTGATACTCCTCCACACAATGGCTCCACCTCCCAAAGTAAACACATAAGTGTTTGAAAAACAAAAGTTGATCTTTATTTCAACAAACTTTATAAGAAGATTACAAGAATTCTGGAAAAGTACAACAATAGGAATCTGATCTGAATGAAGATCGCTTTATTCCTTGGACGATGTGAACTTTGAAGACGGTAGCCTCTGAAGATTGCAGCAGCACTTTGGCAAGAACTCCTGATCTCTGGTGATGATTTTTGATGTATATGTGATCCCCCTAGGAAGGACTTGAAACTCTATTTATAGAGTTCTAGAAATAACTACTTTTTAGTTATTCTGGACTTGCGCAGGTTGGATTGCGCATGCATTGGACCGCACAGACATCAGACTGCGCTGGCAGTTATTTGATCGTGGGCCAACTGTATTGGACACATGGCATTATTTGATTGAAATACGCATGATCGTGTACAGACGGTTACCACGTAGTGAGTCATTGATGGCATGAAGGCCACGTGTACTTTGTCAGTTGTCTTGATAGAGTGCGCCACTTGAATTGTGCTGGCTTTAAATTGCGCTGGAATGGACCGTGCTGCAAAGAGTCTGGCCAATTGTGATGCATGTACAGCTGTCCTCGAGCGCTGTGATGCACGATAAACGAACAGTTTCCTCGTTCTCTGTCATGTCAGTTGTCAGAAGATCTGATTCACTGTCAGGTAATAATGACGAGGCCACGTCAGCTTGCGTACTTGGATGAGTGCACAATTCAGCCTGCGCAATCGAGTTGTTGCACAATCTGTGTCCTGCACAATTCACTTGAAGGATGCATAACTTGATTTTCATAACTTCTTTGATGAGTGCAACTTGATTTTTAGGACCTACAAGACCCCCTTCAAAGTTTTCGAAGTTTAAAAATAGTCAAAGCTTCGAAATACTTTGAATTTTGATTTTAAAATCAAGTTGCGCAAGTAATGACTTGTCTGCGCAATTGGAGGAGTTAGCTCCCATTTCTTTGGCGTAATCTAAGGCGACCGTTGCTCTCGAAAAACTATAAATAGTTCTCTTTGTTCTTCTTGTTATTCTTTACTTGTTTTTACTTGAGAGAGAAAAATTCTCGAGCCTCTTCTGACTTTCTTCCTTCTTCTCCGTCGACTTTCAGATGGCTCCGAAGCGTTCCGCCGCCGACAAGGGCAAGGCCTCCGCCGAGTCTTCGACTCGTGCTGTGTCGTATATTTCGCGACATGAAGTTGGTCATCCAGCTTTGCAAGATAGTTACTCGATCGAAAAACCCTTTTTAGGGTTCTTCGACATGATTGAATCCCCAAAACCTATCTCTTTTTAGAGATTTCGTTATACTGTGCTGCCCTGTTTAGGATTTCGGTTGCACAAACCCAATAGTTTTTATTTTTATGAAGACTATTTTTTTGCGCAATCGGTTAGAACGTGCTGGCAAAAGTCAGCACAATCTGCTGATTTGCGCAAGGCTGTCCAGCACAAACTGATGCTTTGTGCAAGTTTCTCAGCACAATCTGATGGCTTGTGCAAGTGGATGAGTTGGCGCAACTGGACAGTTTGCGCATAGAAGCTGTTGTTGCGCAATCTGATGCTTGCACAATCTGATGCTTGCGCAATTTGCTGACAGAATCTTTGATTTTACTTGTACTGAATTCTGTCTTTCTGTTTGATGCAGTTAACATCAGAGAGGACCCAGAGTATGAAATCTTTGCAGGGTCCCTTGCTGAACCAGAATTTAAAGAAGATTTATCCCATGTACTTTTTCCCCAATATGCTCTGCCATCCTCCCGCCAAGCCATCTTGGTAGCTCAGGACAATAAAACTTTATTAAGTCTGATGAATGGGCAGCCTCTGCAGACTGCCGATGCCATTACCCATAAGAAACCCCTGTTCTTATTTGGCGAAGCTATTGACAAGAGTTCTCAGCCGAGACCCCGTGTTGAGCAGAGACTCTTCCAGAGAAAGGAGAAAGTAATCCTGTTACCGGACATTGCCAGATGTCTCCCTCTAGCCCGCTATGCCCATGCAAGCCATCCCAGGAGGATGGACTGGGATATTACTCCCCTCCAGCAAGCAAGGACAGGAAATATTTGTGTAAAGAAAGGCCCAAACAACAGGGATATGTTCTATAGCTCTTCTGAGCGTCATAGCACTTTGCTCAGAGGGTTGAAGCCTGGCTGCATCCCTCCAGAGAACTCTTCCTTGCTGCTGCCGGTAAGGACGCCGATCTTTGCTAACGAATATGCAAAGGTTGAGGGCAGATACCCGGATCAGGACATCCGGCTGACAGGTCTGGTAAACCCAGACAACAAAAGGTGGAACTACATAACCAATTGGATATTGGTTCAGTTTGAAGACAAACTCAAAGACATCGAGCTATATCAGGCGGTATACGCTACCGTGTATGGATTCCTCCCAAACCCTCATCTGTTTCTGGCCTTGGCAGAGAGGTACAATTATAGGACAGGGACATTCATGACACCCTACGGAAAAATTGGATTAGCCCTTCATGAGATGAAATACATCTCGTGCTTACCAACGGGAGACTTTCCTTATGAGGAATATGTTCCAACAAATGACGAGTTAGACCGACTTCATCGAGAGAATGCAGAGATGGTGGCTATTTTTGACGAACTACTGTGCCACTACAAAATTTGCTCCATGTACTATAAGAGCGGTTCTTCCGGCACCTGTTATTGATCAAAGTGGTTGCCTTATCTTTTCCTTAATCATATCATCGAGAAAAAGACTAAGGATCATGATACGTGCAACCCGACTTTCTTCCAATCCCTCAGCCACAGTGAAGTAATAAGATTGATGGAAGAAAACAAGAAAATGGACATCAAAGTTAACGACGAACATCAATACCCTCTACTCAAGACCGGAGATTTTGTCGAGAGTTTTATGAGAATGGGCTACAAGCCCATGTCAAGGGAAGCCCAGCTGGCGAATTTCCTGACATATTGGCTCCGACGCTTCGTCGTACCCGGAGCAAGCGCCGTGGACTGCTTCCACCGTGGCGTGCTTTTTGCTGCTGTCCGGTTAGTCTTTGGCTACCGGATGGATTTGTTGTCGGCGATGACCTGTAGAGTGAACGCAGGTCTTCGTCTTTATGTTGACGCCATGCTCAAATGGAAGGGTGAGAAGGGGAACTTCCCTCGACTGGAATTGCCTTACACCTATTTATTTGGATGGTTACTTTTGCACCATCCGTCATTGATGAACCCCGACATGGGAGCAGTCGGCGGTAGCTATCTGCGGAGATTCTCCCAGAGCAAGTGGGTGTACACTAGTCTGAAGGATTGCAGACGTGTCTTGAACCTTGGGAAGGGATGGAATTTTTACTGCGTTGCCCCTCCAGCCGGTTACGAACATATGTCGACAAATCTAGTTGACCTTGGGAGGCAGCCGTTGGGTCGGGCAGCATTTGACTGGCTGAGGACGATCAGGCCGTCGCATTTGGTGTATAGATTCGAAGATGAGTGTTTCTTGGAACCATATCTGCCAAGCCGCTTCGCTCGTCAATTTGGTTATGACCAGTTCCACGTAGAAAATGCTATAACTTGCCTACAAGGAAAAGGGTATCTGATTGATGGTGCCAGAGCATGGGCCTATTACAACGCTCGAGACACAAGGACAGTGTTCTCGATGCCGACCAAGAATGATCACGGCCCTCGAATTTTATATACATATTCACTTTTTTACACAGCTGCAAATACATTCGCCGAGAACTTCAATCTTGTAGATAGCTTCGCGACGGCAACGCGTTTAAAGAAAGGAGCAACTGCTATGCTAGCTCCAGGAAATGATGAGCAACATGAGCCAGTGGATGATCCCTTGGAAGCCTCAAGGGAGGCTAACTTCCCTGAGGAGGTTAATGAACCACTGCGGGTTTCTTTGAAAGTGGCCAAATCTCCAACCAAGGAGAGAAAGAGAAGGATTAATGAACCTTCCTCTCCGGTTGCAAAGAAGAAACTTATCTTAGACCCCTCCGAGAAGGTCACCACCAGGTCGCAGTCTCGGCAACTGGCCGAGTCGACCCGAGAAAAAGCGACAACATCGACCTCTCTTCCAAAGCAGGTCGATGTAGTAGATGTGGAGAGTCCTGAAAGACCTCTTCATCGAAAGAAACTGGCCTCTAGAAGGAGAAAGAGGGTGATCACCCCGCCAAGACAAATCTTGTCTTCGGTGGTAGCCAGTGCTGTAGCTGGAATAACCATGTCATCCCCTACACCTGCCTCCGAGCCTAGGCAGGAGACTCCTTCCCCAGAACTAAGAGATGAGGTTGAACAAAGAGATGAAGCTGAGCTAGGGGCTGAAGCTGAGCTGAGAGATGAAACTGGGCAGAGGGATGATAAAATTTTGCGATCTCCTTCTCTTGCGGTGAGAACTACCCAGATTCCTGCTACACCAGGAGGGCTCCGAGAAGAAGAAGATCGTCTAATGATTGAAGCTTTAAATGATTGCGACTTCGGTCTGCAAGACGATGTTGATCAAGCCGCTGCTGTAACTGCCAGCGAGGAAGCTCCAGAGGATAGCATAAGCAATGAAGATACATCGACAGAAGATGTTGATGATACATTAAATCCCGAAGAAGGCACTGATATCCACATGTCTCCCGAAGCTGTAGATGACACACTGAATCCTGAAGCGGATGTGGAGGTATATGTGTCTCCGGAAAGGAATACAGATGTAGAAGTAGCACCTGCTGAAACTACTCCTACTGATCAAAAAGGTATTAAATGATTTTATCTACCTTCTTTTCATAGATTCAAATAGCTGACATTTATATATTTTTATCCATACAGAACTTGAATCGTCTCTGGTTCCTTCAGTGTGCACAGACATAGTGCCAGTAATGGCTATCGCTAGCGTTAGCCGACATTTCTCGGGTGGTTCTGAGGCCGGAAGTAGCCAGGCAGTGATGTCTGAGGCTACCTCTGCTAGATTAGAATATGTGCCAACAGACGAAAGGCTTGTTGCTGGGGCAAGTCATGGTAAGATTGCCTTTGATCTTTTGATCCTTTTCAATTAATTGTTGATGACAACAACAATCAATGATAAGATTCATTTGATTTTGCAGAAGAGCATCTGGGAGGAGCAACTAGCTCTACGATGGCTCCTCTGGCTAAAGAGCCGTCTATTCAAAGAGAAGGAACGACTGTCTTCACAGACACCTGCTGTTGCTTCCACGTCTATGGGAGTAGCTGCTACCCCGGGTGCTCTGGCTACCAACCGTTTTGTCGTCAGCTCCTTCAGCAACGTTTTTTTTAATTCTTTGAAACCCTTAGTGGATAGGGTGATAGAAAAAGAGGATGTTGGTTTCTCCACTGTCAGAGGTCCAACCTCTTATTTGATCGATGCCATCCGTCATCAAGGCGACGAAGCTCAGGCAGTTTTTCTTGAACATGTACTAAATGAGCTGGAGGCATCGGTTAAAATATACAAAGAGCTGAATAGAGGAGAGATGGATCTCTTGGTACAAGCTGAATTTGAAAGGATGTCATAAGAAGCTGCAGTTGCAAAGGTTGACCTGCAAGTTCTTTTGGACACTTTCTCTAATAAATCTGCTGAATATAATTCCAAAGTGGAGACAATGGCGTCTGTTGATAACGAGAAAGAGAGAAAAGTTGCGAAGCTGCAATCAGAATTTGCCCGTCTTAAAGAAGAGCTGAGACTTGTCCAGCTTACTCTGGAGGACGAGGCCGCTCAACACCAAGTTGCAGTTCAACAGCTAAATGCTCTGACTCGTGAGAGAGATGAGTATGTCACAACTCATCAAGAAGAAACCTCTCGCAGAATAGTAACTATTCCATCTTTCGATGACAAGTCTGGGATGGAAGAAGCTAGGAAGCGGGTGATAGAATCTCGTGAGAAGCGGCTACAATCTTTGAAGCAGCAGATGACCAACTTAATGACTCCACCGACAGAATGAGGAAGATTTTTATATCTTCAATCTTTTTGTAATGTGTAATATTTGTAATGTCTTTCAATTTTTTATCAATAAAAAGACATTTTCTTGGTGGCTCTATTATTTATTGTATATCTTATTCAGATATAAATAATAACGATAGAAAATATATTCAGAGGTGCAAGATATGATATATTTCTTGATTTTAGAAAATAATTATATTCAATTATATCTGCTCAGAGGTAATGTGGACATGGCAGAATATAATTTATTGAATATCATTATTTCAGTAGACAACTTAATCAAAGATGACAAGTTGATGATATGAACGAAATAGATGATTCGTCAAAATGTGTGAACGAAATGAATCGTCAGGATGAACGGATAAACCGTCAAATGAATTGAATGAACGGATGGACCGTCAGATGAATGGAATGAACGGGTAAATCGTCAGATGATGAACGGGCGAACCGTCAGATGGATGTGTGAACGGGCAAACCGTCAAATGGATATGATGAACCGGTGAACCGTCAGATGCATGTGTCGCTTCGTTGTTATATGAATTTATGTCTATAAATAGAACAGAAAATCAGATGGGATGGTCACTTTCACTTTTCAACATAAAGATGTCGTCCGGAGATGCATCCAAGAAGGCTGAGATTGCCTTGAAGGTTGAAGCGAGTACTGAGGAACATCCAGTCGATCCCAACCAGCCAAAGCAGGTAGCAACGGGCGAAGGTTCGTCTGCATCCAAACCGCCAAAGGACATCTTGGACTTCCTTCTTGAACCAGGAAAGACTGAAGAAGAAGAAGCCATGAGGATGGCTGCTTGCAAGTTCCTGGTGGGTTCCACCAAGAATGTTCTCGGCTCTTTTGTTGATCATATTTTTAGGAAAGACGGGAGTGGGCCGCGTTCCAATTTTGAGAAGGATGATAGTGACCTTCCTTAATATTATGTATTATCATTCAAGATGAAATAAAATTGAATTTTATTTATGAACTTGTCTGATGATTACAAGCAATGTCTTTTATATTTATACATAATACTTTTTGAGGAACTTGCCATTGATAGGCATCATTGCAACACTACCGTCTAGCTTTGTGAGTTGATAGGTTCCATTTGAGAAGACTTTGCTCACGATATATGGCCCTTCCCACTTCGCATCGAATTTGCCTTTGCTCGAATGAGTCATAGTCATAGGACGTCTGACTGTCAAAACAAGCTCTCCTTTCTGAAAGGCTCTGACCTTAACTTTGTGGTTAAAAGTCTTTGAGATGCGGGCTTGATATAACTCAATATGCTGTTGAGCCATTAGCCGCTTCTCATCGAGCGCTTCCAATTCTTGGAGTCGGAGAAGATTGTTGTTCTCTGTCGTGAGTTTGTTGGCGATAGCAATCCTCAAAGACAGAATTTGGAGTTCCAGGGGTAGGACTACTTCACAGTCGTACACCAAAGAGAAGGGTGTACAGCCTGTAGGGTTGCGGACCGTAGTACGGTAGGCCCAAAGACATTCTCCAAGCTTTTCACTCCAGTTTCGTTTGTTAGTGGACACAAACTTCTTGAGGAGCTTGATGATAGTCTTGTTGAAAGCTTCAGCCAAGCCATTAGCAGCAGGATTGTAGGCTGTCGAAGCGATATTGTCAATCCGATGATCATCACAGGACCTTATAAACTTTTGGCTGATGAATTGAGGTCCATTGTCATGGATGATTCGTCGAGGTACACCAAATCTATAGATGACATGGTATTTGACAAAATTGATGACGCTAGTGGTCTTGACTTCAGCCAATAGTATAGCTTCGACCCACTTGGAGAAGTAGTCGGTTATTGCCAGTATGAACCGATGTCCTCTAGAAGAAGGAGGATTGATGGGACTGATGATGTCCATGCCCCAAGCTTCAAAAGGCCAGGAAGCAGCAGTCGGATAAAGGAATTCCGACGGTTGATGAATGAAATTTGCGTGGATTTGACAATCTCGACATTTTCTTGCATATTCGATGGCATCAGATACCATAGAGGGCCAGTAGTAACCCATACGTCGGATGCGATCCTGTAGCTTAGGACCGGGTTGATGTGCTCCGCAGACACCGTCGTGAGCTTCACGCAATACTTGCTTTGCTTCATCACCAGCAAGACAGCGCAAGAGTAGACCGTCATAAGTTCGCCGGTAGAGAGTTTTGGTGGTCTGATTATAGTAGAATCGTAGAGACCGCCGATGAATACTCGTAGCCTTCTTGGGATCTTCAGAGAGTATGTCATGGACCACGAAATCGATGAAGGGAGTTCTCCAATCTTCACTGATAACATTAACTTCAATAAGATTACTGAACTCAATACTATGATTGTTTTCGACGCAGAACAATTCCCGATTAGAGATAACCACTACATGCTGTCTTTTGATAGGGATGGCTAAGACTGCTGCAAGATTAGCCAAAGCATCTGCTTCAGTATTGCAAGCTCGCCGGACATATTCAATAAAGAAGGCTTTGAATGATGTAGCCATATTGATTGTCGCTTCAATGTAAGGCACTAGATCTTGATGGCGAACTTCATAAGTCCCTCTAACCTGGTTAACAACCAGCTTAGAGTCACCATAGACTTCAAGATACTCGACGTCCAGTTGTTTAGCCAACTGAAGACCGATGAGTAGAGCATTGTATTCTGCCACATTGTTGGAGCAAGGCTCATCTAAGGAGTATGCTCTTTGAAAGCTGACCCTTCTGGGAAAACAAGGACAACTCCAACTCCTGCGATAATGGCACCATTGGGTCCGATCCTGGATGCACCGTCAAAGAATAGACGCCAAGTAGGAAATTCTTCGGAGATTGTATTAGATTCCAATGTCTCGTCTGGAATTTTATCATAGAGTTTGGATGTCTCTGGAACAGGATGAGCTGCTAAGAAATCCGCTAGTGCTTAACCTTTGACAGACTTTTGAGGAACATATACCATGTCATATTGGGCTAGCAGAATGGCCCATGTAGCCAGCCGAGAATTAAGTGTGCTAGGCTTCTTTATCAATACCCGAAGAGGATTAACTCGGGATATGACATGAATAGTTTGGCCAATGATGTAATGCCGAGTCTTCTGAACAGCAAACATAAGAGATAGGCATTCTTTTTCGACCGGACTATAACGGTGTTCGGCACCAATCATAGTACGACTGAGATAATAGATAGCTTGTTCGTGGCCTTCTTTGTTCTTTTGGGCAAGTAAAGCACCCAATGAATGATCCATAGCACGAACATACATTAAGAACGGTATGCCAGAGATCGGTGGCACCAAGACTGGTGGATTCAAGAGATACCGCTTTATGTCGTCAAATGCTCGTTGACATTCTTCGGTCCAAATGAAAGATACACCCTTCTTCATTAGTTGAGTGAATGGTCTGCAGCATCCAGACAGATTCGAAATGAACCTCCTGATGTACGTAAGTCGACCTTGGAATCCTCGTAGCTCTTTGAGGTTGCGTGGAGGACGCATCTCTTGAATGGCTTTGATCTTCTCGGGATCCACGTGTATACCCTTAGAGGTAATGACGAAGCCGAGAAATTTGCCACTAGAGACACCCAAGAATGACTTGGTGGGATTCATTTTAAGTTGATATTGGCGCATGAGGTTGAAGATAGTTCTCAAGTCTTGGATGTGATCTTCCTTTAGACGACTTTTGACAGCAATATCGTCGACATAGCATTCGACAGTCTTGCACAGATGATCTCGAAAGATGGTACTCATAGCTCGTTGGTATGTTATACCAGCGTTCTTGAGACCAAATGGCATGACAGTATAGCAGTAGACTCCGTGAGGAGTGCAGAAAGAAGTATATTTTTCATCTTCAGGATGCATCCGAATTTGATTATATCCGGAGAATCCATCCATAAAAGATATTCTTTCAAACCCACAGGTGTTGTCAATCATGACGTCCGTGATAGGGAGAGGAAATTCATATTTTGGACATGCTTCATTAAGATCCCGAAAGTCGATGCAGACTCGAACCTTGCCAGTTTTCTTTAGAACTGGGACGACATTGGCTACCCAATCAGGATGCTGCTCTTCTCGAATAAAGCCACAAGCGATGAGCTTCTTGACTTCATCATCGATGGCATCTATCATTTCTGGCTTGAAGCACCGTTGCTGCTGTTTGACCAGTTTTGCATTAGACAGGATGTTTAATTTATGAGTAGCAACTTTGGGATCTAGACCTGGCATGTCTTCATAGCTCCAGACAAAGACGTCAATGTATTCTTGAATAAGAAGAATTAGTTCTTGCTTATCTGCTTCTGGAAGATTCTTGCTGATGAATATTGGACGAGGTGACCCGCTCTCTCCTACATCAATCTGAACTAATTGATCTTCAGTAGGAGGTTCTCTTTGTTCGAATCAGAGTTCCCATTGGGTATCCATTCGTTGAGCCCAAGGATCTGTTTCAGGATTTTTTTCAATATCCTCGTCATAGCCTTCTGGAAGTTCGACGAAGGCCATGTTAGAAGATACAGTCAATCGATAAACTTGACCGATGCTGGTGTCAGAATCCCATGATCTGGAATCAGAAGAGTTAGAGCGCTCTTCACTATCGGATTCAGAGGCTGCTGGGGATAATACCGGAGGTGAAGCATATCCGAGACCTCTTTTGGTCCTGCTGTAGTATATCTCTGATTTTTCTTTTAGAACAGCCGTACGGATAGGAGTTCTTCTACCCTTACCATAGTTGAGGCCACTCTTGAAGTCATAACCCATCTTTCAGATGATGTCTTTTGATTGTTGACTGTAACGACGAAATTGAAGATGCCCCGTATCGTTACTTTTGCTATCATCCGTATAGCTGAATTGTTGTTCCGGTTCTTTACTAAAAAAGTATTAGACTCTCGTCTTTCTTTCGAGCGGGAACAATACGATATGAATCATTGGGATGTTCAAGTAAGACTTCTGTTTGAAGAGATTGCACAACTCCCATTACAAATGATTGAAAGCTATCTAACATATCCAAATAGCACTTAGCATGATAAATGACATCAGTATACTGGAAAGTAGATGTTTTTTTATTAATTTGTACATCTGTATTTACAGCAGGACCTTTAGCCTTAGCAGGCTTGGTCAGATTGATTACAAGAGGGGGAGAAGAAGAACGTGGAGGAGGGTTGGCCTTGTTACGACGGAGGTCGATAACAAGCGGCTCAGAAGAGGTGAGCTCCCTTTTATCCTTGTTATGAGATAAATTAATAACAAGGGACTCAGAAGAGGTGAGCTGCCTTTTTTCCTTGTTACGACGTAAGTCAATAACAAGTGGCTCAGAAGAGGTGAGCTCCCTTTTATCCTGATCATCATCAGTTGGTTGCTTCTGGACTGGCAAGTGAATAGCCAGTGGCTTGGAGGACTGAGGACGAGAAACACGCCCTTTAACAGGTATGATGAGGGTGTCATTAGGCACTGCTTCATGGTCTTCTTCAGCATCAAGAGACAGCACAACTTTCATGAATTCATCCTTGTACATACGAGCATCGTTGCAGTACGCTTCGACACCTTTGAAAGGATAGAGATCAGCAACCTCCTTTTGAACCTCTCTATTGTCATCGACATATTTGAAATATTGATGGAGAGTTGAAGGAACATTGTTATGTTCATGCAAGAACGGTCTCCCCAACAGAGCATTATAAGAACAACCATGGTTGTCAATGATGTAGAAGGTCACCTTTGTACGAAGATTGCCTATTTGGAGTTTTAGGCGAATCTTGCCCAGAGGCTCACTCCTTCCCTGGTTGAACCCAAGAATGGTGGTGATTGTACTGGAGAGACTATGCACTGGGATCTTCAATGCATCCAATATTATCTTCGGCATGATGCTGAGAGCAGACCCTGGATCTATCAGAATACGATCGACTTTCATCGAGTCGACATATCCTGTATAGTATAGAGGACGGTCGTGCCTATTATCTTCCATCAGCATGTCATCTTGTGTGAAAGTTATGTTTGGAATTAACTCCAATACACTATGACAATGAAGGCAAGAGACTGGTTCTGCTTTCGGCTTCTTTAGCAGGGCTAGACAGGTTTCTGCATGCATGAGAGCCTCACTTAGAGTTTCTCGAGTCTCTTTGGAGAGGCGCAAGAGCTCGAAGATTGACAGCCGGGCCGATATATTGGTTAACTGAGCCAAGATATCAAAGTTGTAAGGCTTTTCAAGTCCGGAAGGAGATGACTTCTTCAAAGGTTTATCAAAACGGACTTGTTGTTTGCCTTTGTCAGCTATTATCGGCTTGGGAGGAATGGGTTCTACAACCACTGGTGAGGAGGCAGAAGGGTTGCTCTCAGTAGAAGCAGGCTGCACTGGAGCAGGCTCAGAAGAAGAAGCAGGATTCTCCTGAGCTTCGGGATAATCCTTTAGATAGGCTTTCCCTGATCTGGTGCCCAGCAGGATTTCTTCATCAACTATGGGGTCAAAAGATACCATATTACAAATCTTTGTCTTGCCCTTGGAGCGGTCTTTCTTCTTAGAGGAAGAGGAAAGTTCGAACTCTGAAGCAAGATCAGGATGAATCCACATAATCTCGCCATTGTCAAGAGACAAGGGGACGAGACCTTCACTTCGTGGAGGAGGGAGATTCTCAATCTCAAGAGTAGCTTTGGGGATAGGAATGACACCATGTTATACCATCTACGGAGGGAAGTCACCGAATTGAACTGATACCATGTTTACGGTAACAGTCTTCTCATCTTGCTGCAGAGTGACAACACCAGCGTTGACCAGCTCTTGAATTTTGCCCTTGAGCACATAACATGCTCGAGTGGGATGTCCAATGAACCTGTGATAGACATAGTACTTAGGATGATCAGTCTTGTCGACTTCATCAGGCTTCTTCGGGTCTGGGAGTTGGAGCTTATTGCTTTTGATCAAGCAATCAAAGATGCTCACGGTGTCATTCTCATCAAAGGAGTACTCTACTTTCGGACGAGGTTCCCTTGGTGGAGGTGCTGAAGGAGTAGAAGCAGACGTAGGTGGAGCCACATTGACCGCCAGAGATTCTTTGTTCTTCAAGTTGATGTTCAAAGTTTCTTTTTTCTTGCGGTTATTCTGGCGATTAGTACCACCCGATATCTGGTGTTCATTCCGATCGGGGTTAGACATTTGTACCCCTAGCTGCTTGAATTTGTCGGCGCTAACTTCAGCTGCTTTAGCGTTGACAATGAAGGATGGCCAGTCTTGGAACTGAGTAGATCCCGTCCACATACTGATGATAGGCAAAAGATTTGCGTTGCAGGTGTCTATGGTAACAGCGGTCGGAGTTCCAAGAGGCATTTTTAAAGCTTTCCGGCAGAACCTTTCAATGAAACTTTCAGCAGTTTCATTGTATCTTTGTTTGATCTTATTGAGGGCTGACATGGTCATGTCGTTGATCCCCTCATAGAATCTTTTCAAGAAGATTTGTTTTAGACCAGAGAAGGAGGTAATATAACTATCGGGCAAGCTTCTGTACCAATCGTATGCTACGTTGGCTAAACAACCGACGAATACTCTGGTAAGAAGAGCGTCATTTGGCTGAAGTTGGACAGTCATTACCTCGAAGTGGTTAATGAACTGACTGGGAGAAGTGTTGCCATCAAACAGCGAAATTGTTGGAATCTTGTACTTCGAAGAAAATGGGACTTCCTTCCATTCAACTGGGTAGGGTTGCTTGATCCCCAACCTCTGCAAGTTGTCCTTCTCTTTGAAGGCCTCGAACTGAGTGCACAAGAGTTTGACAGCTTCATTGGCATCCTCTACTGATGTAAAAGAAGCAGGCTGAGTCACAGTATTGGGGGGAGGGAAAGCGTGGTAAGCACTACCCCCCGCACCTGACTGACTAGGAGTGGGTTGAATCTGCACAGGAGGTAGTTGAGGAGATGCTACCCCCAGTCCTACATTGACAGACACCGACGATGTTATGATTTCAGGACTTACAGCAGGTATGGTCGGCGGTACTGTATGCTGGGCCACAATGATAGAATGTATACTGGCAACCATTTCGGCTATAGTCTTCAACTTGTCTTCTAGTGCAGCTATCCGTTGTTCTTGGATAGCTGAACTGGAAGCATCAAGATCTTCAGTGACAACATAAGCTGTCACTTTTCTAGGTACAGTGGAAGACACTGTCTGTTTCGAACTTTCGCTGTATGCATCGTAGTCGGAGAAAGAATCATCTCCTGAATGAGAAAGAGGAAGATGACCAGAAGGATCTTGAAGATCCTTTTGACTGATTGTATCTCGGCTTCGGGATCGGGTATGTTGGAATACTCCTTCACAAGATTCTTGGAGTAGATCCAAATATCGCTGGCTTGGCTTGCGAGGCTTGTCGTGCTTAGAGCACTTCCTACCCCCAGTGTCTCTGGAAGTCATATTGACAGAAGCATACAGAACTTCGTCTTTATCTTCTGACATAGGTTCAGATGTTGTAAAGTTCAGATGATCGAAGACAGATCGTCTTGTTGTCTGACAACAACACTTGATGACAACTTTGTGATTACAATGGTGTCCAAGTGGTTGCACTGGAGGTGTTGAGATGTTGTCCCGTTTTTGCTTGAGGTGTTCTCGGAGATCGGGAACAACAACGGGACGAGAAGAAGTCTGAGGGATGTGTTCTTTGACAACATTCGGAACATGGTTCCGGTTCTTCAGATGTTTTGTCCCTTGAGTGTACAGGGAAGTACTCACTTCATTGGCATAGGTATCCGGATTTTTGATCCTGGAAGTTTGCTTCTGATGCTGGTTGGTCTTCGGCATTGGCTGTTTGCGTTTCACCGAAGTTGGTCGATTGAGATAAGTTTTTAGATCAGCAAACTCACCCCCAGGGGTTTCTGTCTGAGATACCAACAATTTTCCCTGTTTCGAACGGAATATCTTGAGAGTTGGAAGATCTTGGAACTCTGCTACCGGAGTAGGCAGAATACCTCTCTGATCAGTACACTTTCCTTTGGCAAGGAGGGAAGAAGAACCCTTGTTGGAGAGAGTCCTCGTACTGATTGCTGCCGGAGCACGTTCAGATTGATCTTCTACGGTAAAAACCGAAGAAGACTGAGAAAAGACCAAAGGGCCTTTTCTTTTGTTTTGTGAAGAAGGGTTAGCTAAAGAGCGTTTTCCTCTGTTGTCTTCCAAGTCGTGGGACGAGAAAGTTTGAGAAAAGATCAACGGGCCTTTTCCTTTGTTCTGAGGAGGAGGAGGAATAGCCAAAAGACTACCCCCAGTAGATTGTGCAAGAGCAACATGGTGCTTGAGAAGAGAAGCAGAGCTTTTCCCTTTGCTGTGAGAAGATGAGAGATTAGCCAAAGGGCTGTCTCTCTTAGACTACGCTGGCGCCGTTTGCGCATGGGTTGGAGCAGTTGTTGGCGCACTGGCAGGTTGTGCATGAGTAACTCTAGCAGAAAGTCTTCTGGCCTCAGTCATAGTGGCTTGCGCAGCAGGAGTCTTGTTGCCAGAGTGTTTGTATTGCACTCTGGTTGCTGGAGTGGTGGATTGCACAGTTAGAGTTGCAGCCAACTGCGCCAGAGGAATAGGAGTCTTGCACTTTGACAGAGCAGCATATGAAGTAGGTTGTGCACTGTCAAGGGGAGCAGCATACTGCGTATGGGTAGTAGCAGTAGACTGCGCAACAGAGACATCAGTCTTGGGAACAGAGGCAGTGGACTGCGCAGCAGGCTGAGCAGCAGAAACAGACTGCACAACAGTCTTGGGGACCCACACTGGGTAAACTTTGCTCGTGGCAGAAGTTGTTGCAGTGCGAGGGGTGGTCCTGGAGTTGATCATCGCCTCGTAGGCTGTCTGGTTGACCTTTACAACCAGCGTCTTCTGCGTCTTTCCGATAGACGCAACGTCACATTGAGTTGTCACTTCCTCGTCGGAGGAGAAAGTCGTCCCCAGCAGAGTCGCCATTTTGTTTGCAAAAACAAAAGTTGATCTTTATTTCAACAAACTTTATAAGAAGATTACAAGAATTCTGGAAAAGTACAACAATAGGAATCCGATCTGAATGACGATCGCTTTATCCCTTGGACGATGTGAACTTTGAAGACGGTAGCCTCTGAAGATTGCAGCAGCACTTTGGCAAGAACTCCTGATCTCTGGTGATGATTTCTGATGTATATGTGATCCCCCCTAGGAAGGACTTGAAACTCTATTTATAGAGTTCTAGAAATAACTACTTTTTAGTTATTCTGGACTTACGCAAGTTGGATTGCGCATGCATTGGACCGTGCAGACATCAGACTGCGCTGGCAGTTATTTGATCGTGGGCCAACTGTATTAGACACATGGCATTATCTGATTGAAATACGCATGATCGTGTACAGACGGTTACCACGTAGTGAGTCATTGATGGCATGAAGGCCACGTGTACTTTGTCAATTGTCTTGATAGAGTGCGCCACCTGAATTGTATTGGCTTCAAATTGCGCTAGGATGGACCGCGCTACAAAGAGTCTGGCCAATTGCGCTGTATGTACAGCTGTCCTCGAGCGCTGTGCTGCACGATAAACGAACAGTTTCCTCGTTCTCCGTGCTGTCAGTTGTCAGAAGATCTGATTCTCTGTCAGGTAATGATGACGAGTCCATATTAGCTTGCGCACTTTGATGAGTGCGCAGTTCAGCCTGCGCAATCGAGTTGTTGCGCAATCTGTCTCCTGCACAATTCACTTGAAGGATGCATAACTTGATTTTCATGACTTCTTTGATGAGTGCAATTTGATTTTTAGGACCTACAATAAGCTGAGGTAGATTTTTTGGAATCCCTATCTGACTGAAAATCTGAGTCTGTATACCCCAAGGAAACTAAACTATCTGCCTGGTAAACTAGCATATACTCTTTATAGTGCTTTTCAGGTACTTCAAAATATGCTTTACGGTAGTCCAGTGCTCTTGTCCTAGGTTAGACTGATATCTGCTGACCATGCCTACGGCAAAGCAGATGTTTGGTCTCGTACATAGCATTGCATACATTAAGCTTCCTACTGCTGAAGCATAAGGAACTGCCTTCATGTTCTCTATCTCTTTAGGTGTCCTCGGATACTGCTCCTTTGATAGAGCAATTCCATGTCTAAAAGGTAAGAAACCTTTTTTAGAATTTTGTATACTAAAACGAGTTAGTACAGTATCGATATAGGAAGCTTGGGATAAGCCCAACATCCTTTTCTTGCGATCTCGTAGAACTTTGATCCCAAGGATGTGACCTATTTCTCCCAAGTCCTTCATATCAAACTGTTTGGATAACCATACCCTTACATCAGATAACACCTTCATATTATTTCCAATGGCAAGATGTCATCCACATAAAGTACTAGGAACACCACCACGTTTCCGTCACACTTTCTGTATACACATGATTCATCCTGACATTGATCAAATCTATAGGATTTTATCTCCTGATCAAAACATATGTTCCAAGATCTGGAAGCTTGCTTAAGTCCATAAATGGACTTCTTGAGATGCTCCTGGCCCTTTTCAATGAACCCGTCTGGTTGCTTCATATAGATGTCTTCCTCAAGACTTTCATTAAGAAAAGCTGTCTTGACATCCATTTGCCAAATCTCATAATCGAGATGAGCTGCAATAGATAAAAGAATCCGGATAGACTTAAGCATGGCTGCAGGAGAAAAGGTTTTCTCATAATCGATACCCTCTCTTTGAGTAAAACCTTTTGCTACAAGCCGAGCTTTAAAGGTTTCAACCTTACCGTCTGATCCTCTTTTTCTCTTATAGATCCACTTGCATCTAATGGCTTTTACACCAACGGGTGGTTCTACAAGCTCCCAGACCTGATTAGAATCCATAGATTCTATTTCAGATATCATTATTTTTTGCCAAGACTCTGCATCTATATCTTGGAGTGCTTCATTGTAGGTACAAGGATCATAATCTTGTTCCTCAGGGACGAAGTCTGATGACTCTCCCAAGAACATATACCTATCAGGTTGTATCACAACCCTCCCACTACGACGAGGCACTATCGGTTGTGGTGTAACATTTGTGACACGTTGTGCAGTTATTTGTGGTTCATCCTCTTGTACTATTGGTACTGAAGTACTTGGTGTCTCATATCTCAGTTCTTCTAAAACAACTCTACTTGTGGGTTTATGGTTCATCACATAGTCTTCCTCTAAGAATCGGACATTGGTGCTAACAATGACCTTCTGATCCTTAGGACTATAAAATAAACCTCCTTTCATTCCTCTTGGATAGCCTACAAACAAGCGTACTTCTGTACGAGATTCTAACTTATCTGCTTTTCCATTCAGCACATGTGCTGGACTACCCCAAATGCGAACATGTTTCAGACTAGGCTTACGTCTAATCCACAGCTCTGTGGGAGTAAGAGGTACTGACTTAGAAGGAACCAAGTTCAAAATATAAGCTGCAGTCTCTAAGGCATATTCCCAAAACGAATCTGGCAAATTCGAATAACTCATCATTGATCTAACCATCTCCATAAGAGTTCTATTCCTTCTTTCGGCTACACCATTCTGCTGGGGCATTCCAGGTGCAGTCAATTGGGATGCAATCCCAGCCTATGATAAATAATCCTTAAACTCTCCAAAGTGGTACTCGCCACCACGATCTGATCGTAATGACTTGATACATTTTCCATGACGTTTCTCCGTTTCAGCCTTGTACTATTTAAATTTCTCAAAGCACTCAAACTTACGGTGTATCAAATAAATGTATCCATACCTTGAATAATCGTCAATAAATGTGACAAAATATTCAAAGTCACCTCTAGCTTGGATAGTCATGGGTCCACACAAATCAGAATGAACCAATTCCAACACATCTTTGGCCCTATACCCCTTTGCCGTAAAAGGCCTTTTGGTCATTTTACCTTCTAAGCAGGATTCACAGACTGGTAGTGCCTCCACTTCCAATGAACTCAAAGGTCCATCTTCAACCAGTCTTTGAATCCTTCTTAGGTTAATATGTCCCAATTGTAAGTGCCAAAGATATGTTTGGTTCATACAAGAAGGTTCTTTTCTCTTATTTAAGTTAGATGACATATTATTCATTTTCATAAGTTGCATTGTGGGCGAAATAGGATTAATGACATACAAATTATCAACCAATACACCAGAACAGATAAAATGTTTATTCTTTCTAATAACAATATTGTCATTAAAATAAACTGAATATCCATCCTTAACTAACATAGAAACAGAAACTAAATTCCTTCTAAGTGAAGGTGCATAAAGACAATCTCTCAATGTCAAAGACTTATTTCTACCAAAAGATAAAGTAACATCTCCTAATGCAATGACCGATACTTTTGTAGCATCACCCATGAACAAGCATATCTCTCCATCACTGAGCCGTCTGGTTTCCTGGAACCCCTGCAATGTATTGCAGACATGATTAGTGGCTCTTGTATCTACACACCAGGTGCCGGTAGATAATACCGCTAAACATGTTTCAACTACTAGTAAATGAGATAAACCTTCTTTGTTCCCTTGTTTGAGAAGTGGACAATCAGTCTTCCAATGTCCTGACCCTTTGCACTTGAAACATTTGCCTTTCGACTTTTTCACCGCGCCTTGAGGTCCCATGCCCTTCTTTGCTGAGTTTACCTATTTTTGAATGTTATTCTTCTTCTTAACGTCTTTTGGCTTAGAAGTAGAAGTCTTTTCAGAAACAAAAATATGACCACTCTGTCTAAAGAGAGATTCAGCATCCTGTAGCTCTTTTGCAAGTTCTGCCAAACTATACAACCTTTTGTTCAT
Organism: Iris pallida; assembly: GCA_029216955.1. Lineage (NCBI taxonomy): Eukaryota > Viridiplantae > Streptophyta > Magnoliopsida > Asparagales > Iridaceae > Iris > Iris pallida. The sequence goes on from JANAVB010031617.1 coordinate 33,985,672, forward strand.
GTTGTAATTAAGGCAGAAATTGTCAAAACTTTTAGACAGAGTCCCGAGAATGATATCAACCTGGGATTCCCCATCGATTTCAGCTCCAAGGATCTCCATCTCATTCAGATGACCCATCATCTTGAGAACATGATCCCTTATCGGTGTACCCTCAGCCATTTTTGTATTCATCAAATATTTCATAGCAAACTGCCTAGCTGCTCTACTCTGATGACCGAAGAGTTCCTTGAGGTTATACATCATGTCATAAGCAGTGGCCATGGCCTGATGCTGATGTTGCAGTACATTTGGCATAGATGCCAGAATGTAACACCGCGCCATCTCATCTGCCTTTTTCCACTTCTTATAAGCCTCTTTGACCTCTTCATCAGAGTTAGCATCAGGCTTAGGTGGGCATTCCTCAACAAGTACATATTTGTACTCCTCAGCAGTCAGAACAATGTCCAAATTACGTTTCCAGTCAATATAATTAGGTCCAGTAAGTTTGTTTTCTTTAAGAATCGCCATAAGTGGACTGAAAGAACCCATTTTTTTTGAAATTCTGAGAATCTCATAAATAAAATTATGTAGGGCAAAAAAACTTTTTGAATTAACTAAATATTGATTCCCTCAAAACAATAATAAAAAATTTACCAACACCTTGAACACCATAAATTTAGCATGCCACGATAGTGTGGACGTATACAAATTCAACTTTGTTCAAGTAGATTTTTTTTATTAAATTTACTATCATGTCAACATAACTTTATGACAAATAAAATTAATATGCTGGTCTTGCTCTGGTCATACAAATAATAGCAGTGACTCCGATGGGGAGGATACCATTATTTGTATCTAAGTGTATACCATTACTTAATACTAAGTCCATTACCTTGTAATGAGTTCCTTCAGATGGAGAAGTGAATACATACTAGGTAACTTTCTACAATTATCCATAAAGAAGTTTGTACTGGTGATCCATAATTATACTCATCTGATATGGAGGAAAACACTAAAGCCAACACGCAAGTATAATTACATCACCTACAAACTAGTAATGGAGACCATAGAATTTATACTAAATAAGTATCCTCTTCCACTTAGTTATTTAACAATGAGGGTTTTTCTACTAGTTGATATTTATGTCCATGTTGGCCATTATTAATGTAGGCTTGGTTTTTCAAAAAAAACAACCACACAATAATAAACATGCATAATCAGAAAAAGCAAAATGACAAAAATAAGAGAAAATATTCAACTATTATGGTCATCTTTGCTGCTCCGTCCTCAACTATCCGATCCAAAATCTGCCGCTGCGCAGATCTATTCGGGGTTCGACCTGCCCGGTCATGTCGCAGGGTTCGGGACAGCGCCCCATTTTTTTTAGGTTTTGGCTGTCGATTCCTTCATCGAAAATCATCTGTCTACCTCTGGACTGCTTAAAACCAACATCTCGTCCGGCGTCGGAAACAGCCACCACCGCCATCACGATTGATCAAAAATAATTAAAATTACATCAATCCTATGCCTCCCGAAGGAGTTCACACATAATCTAGATTGAAAAATTAAAATAATAAGCACGATCAACCCTCGTGATTTTAATTACATCCACAGCAACAACAACATCGACGACATGTCCGTAGTTTAAACAACACAATCAAAAATATGCATTAGACCATAATAGTTGGATCTAAGATGCCTGCAAAACCGAGTTAGAACAGATCTACATCTACCGACTATTACACAGCGCAGGTTTTATTGGACAACATGGACATATCAATCAATACGTAGATCCAAAGTGGCTCTGATACCAATTGATAGAACTGGAGATTCCCAGGACCCTTCCTTTGGTGTGCGTATTGATCGATAGAAAGTTAAACAGATCTAATACGTGCTCTAACCCTTCATAGGCGGAAACTAGGGTTCACGAATTATACCTGCGGCGGAAAGGAGACAAGTAATTTTTGGCAATCTCGAGCGGACGACCCCAAGATCTTCTGCACGTATTTCTTCCTCGAGTTGGACGTCGTGTGGGCGACGATCTCCTAACCTTTTCTTCTCCTTGGCAGCCCTCTCTTTCTCTTCTTACGTGAATCACGAATTTAGAAAAAGTTTCAGATTTCTGATCAGTAATCTGGCGGCCAGAGAATAGAGGATATATATAGGCTACGCTAGGGACCATAAGGAGAAATTAGGGTTAGGCCTCCTAACGAATCTAGATATCCCGTGTTCAGCCCGAACACACAATCCAGGTCCATTAACAATAGCTCGGTCCACTAATGAGCTATTGTTGTACTACCTCCCTAATCCCAAATTATGTTTGTGGGCTCCTTTTATTATATGCTCGTTTGGCTCCCCATGTTAAGATATCGTATATCCGTCGATCAAATTAAGTTACTGACAACTATATTGATTCGACATCTTTTATCCTTAAGTAGTACCGCTCAACTTTATTTGTCATGTCGGATATAATCCACCTGCAGGGTTTACATGACAATCCTTATGAGCTCCTTAAGGGGACATCATCAACTCGATGTATCGGGACATAGATTTCATTTATAATCAACAGCCCATCATACATACAATATTATTACCCAATTCATAGAGGTTGTTGATCCATAATGAATCTCACTCTTTTATGAGTCAAAGTAATGCACACTGCATATACATGTCCGTTATTATATCCGGATTAAGAGCACAAGCATCCATAATAACAGAGGTGTTTGTTCTCTTATGTAGTCAATACAAAGAGAACAACCTCAAGTGGTCATGTTCAATACACACAAAGTGTACTAGTGTAAACCTATAGTCAAGATAGACTAATACCATATTACACTACAACCTTTCCAATAGATTGTCCAAGTCCATCTAGGTTGTGAACTATTTATATACTCCATAGGGAACTGATAATATGATCTTCTGTGTGACACCACACACCATATTATCTACAATATAGAATATCAGACATTTGCATTAACACTTGCAACAAATATAATATGCAAACATTTGCCCATATGCTTCTCATTCAAAATTTAAGGAAATAAGGTTACTACAAAGGTGATGCTTTTAGTATATAACCCTAACATGTTGATGTTAAGCTAACAGCCAAAATCCGACCCTCCAGCTGTTGCTAATAAGCAGAGAGGCCAAACATTCTGTGGGACAATCTTATCATTTCTGTTACCAAACATGCAAAGCCATGTGGAGATTTCTCCATTGCTTAACAAAATCATTGATGCTTGACTGAAGTAATAATGTATTAAGATTAGGACATGGCAACATGAAACATCATCACATATCAATCATTCTTCCACAAACTAATGTGTCAATATGTCGTGCATTCACGATACCTTGAAATGACTTACATGAGGGCATCCTCGTTAACGTTTGATGGACAAGTTACAAAATAACATTTCAAAGTAAATCAATGCACTACAAAAATATTGTTATTTAGCAATGGTAATATCCGACGCTAAGACTTATACATCCGTCGCTATTTGATATTAGCGGCGGATCAGCGATCATTGTTAAGGAAATATGCCACTAACAAAATTATGCTGCTAATTCGTCGTCTCGCTGTGGTGACGAATTAGTGACGGCTTTAGTGACATCACTTAGCGATGTTACGTTTCCGTCAGTGTGTCTTGCAACGACATAGCGACGGCTTAGTGACAGAACATGTGAGTCCAAATTTTAAATTTTTTTTTCAGAAGGTTACTGACGGAAATTTTCATCGCTAATTCGTCTGTTACATTTTTGGTATCAGATAGCACTTTAGCGACGGAAATTTCTTCGCTAGCCTGAGAATTTTTTAAAAAAAAATCGTCGCTGGTTAGTCGCTAGAGAGTTGGTAGCCTGAAAATTTTATAAAAATACGTTGCTATTCCGTCGGCCGTTCTGTCATAATACATGTGACATTCAAGTGTTTCCTCAGGGTAATAACAATAGGTATATATACCATGTTGTTATATAGATCACCTCCTCCTTCCTTCACCATTATCCATCATAATACTTGTGATTTCAAAGTTTTAGTATCGACTGTCAGATGCCAACACCGTCTATGTAGCTGTCAAGTTGCTAAGCAATATCGTTAGATGGTGACATTGGTACTACCACATTTTCCTTTTTGCATTGCAAATTTGATCCCTCAACAGCTCAAGCAATGGAATGATTCTTTTTGAACATGGAAACTGACATGATTGAGCTTGATACTTACTATCCACCGCCACATGATTCATAATCGGGAGACGAAATAATACACATTAAACTAGCTTATCTAAATGGAAGAAAATCTTGTTTAAGCGCAAGGAGACTGATTGTGGTAGACCAACTTTGAAAATATAATCCTCCTTTTGAGCCTACAAACTTTGAAAGGATCTGCAGACAGATGAACTGAAACAAAAGTTAAGTTTATAATATATTCTGTTGATACATTTGCTCTACAGAAAGAAGAACTGAACATTGAACCAATGTTTTAAAAACCGGACCGGTGGTTGACCCGGCCAAGGCACTGGATCGGATCAAATTGGTTCAACCAGTTGGTTCAACCACTGGGTTAACTTAATTAATCCCTTATGGCCATTAATTTTTTACAAAAATACTAACTTTTAAACAAAACCGGATCAATACTGAACCGGACCGAAAAACGACCGGTTCACGGGTGAACCGGTTGAACCGGCCGGTCCGGTCCGGTTTTTGAAACATTGCATTGAACATGTATGCAACATTTGCTGTCTCCCCCCTTTGCATTAACAAAAGAGGAGAGAGAACATAAATTATATTGGATAATATATACTTTTCTATCTTGTTTGGTAGGTGAGAAAAGCAGCCGAGATGCAATGCGTCTGGCAGCTAAACGTAATCTTCATTACATTTTGGAGATGTTTATAAAAACCTCCCTAAGAAATTAGGCTTATTCAACACAACCGTTTCTAAGCATATACAAGTTATACTATTCCACAGAATCCCCAAAATTGAAGGGTCCCAAAAATTTGTTTATCACGTACTCCCTAAAGATTAAACTCATTACTTTGCCTCACTAGTGGTCTCCAGTATGAGGTTAAACCTTGAACAAACTGAACAAAACCGACCGGATTACCTTCATTCTGTTTGGTAACTTAAAAAGGTTCAATTTTTTTTTTCAATTTTGGATTTTCTAATTCTTTTTTCAGGTTGGTTTATGTTTTGGGAATAACAAAACGAACCAAATGAACCACAGTACAACTTTGTCATTGCTTTCCTATACATTGTCCTCTAAAATTTGTTGCTTTTACGTGAGTATGATTCATTTACCATTTATACAATTGCCATGATAGTTATGAGGTTGACTATAGATCTTCCATTATTCTAAATATAACCTCCGTACTTATATTACACAATGTTAAGGTGTCGTTTGTTTTGTCATCTGAATCTGAAAAGGTTATTTGTTTTCATTTGAATGAAAGCTCTGAATATAAGTTATTTGTTTGCATGTTTTACATATAAACATTGAATATTATTTAGACAATTATATCTTTATATTAGATTTTTTTTTTAACAGATATTAAGATGGAATTGAAAAAAAAAATGTTCAAATTAAGATGTTAGGTTCAGATTTCAGAAACTATTTTCTTGGGGCAAAATTCAGATATTGTGTCCGAATTTGTTGACAACCAAGCATGCCGACGACTCTGAAATTTGAATGAAACAAGGGTGCAGACAAACATCACCTAAGTACAGTTTTGCAAATATTACAGTTCGGTTTTACTTATTAAATAAAGCAAATGAAGAAGGAAAAAAGAAAAAGATTAAAACTATTCAACACCCTACTGGCAATGACTGATGGTTCTCCCTTCTTCCTCCGCCGCCGCGCTCCTTCAGCTTTTCTTAGCCCACTTTAGTTGTTCGAATCTATTACTCGGTCGCTAAAGTGGTCCATTCTTTGCTATAATTCCCAAACTAAAAATTATTCCATTAACTGGACCCCAAGACTTGCCAGCAAACCAATTGATATCATCGGTTATTCCAGCTATGCTATGCCTGGTGCTAGTGAACAGGAGCGAGACTGCATTAATAGGAAAAAGATTAACGACGAAAAACAATCAAGAAATGTGAACAATAGAACCAGAACCAGCATCTGATAGGAAACCTTTTGTACGAGAAATTATTCAGTGAGCATGGCAATGGGCGAGGCCTTGCTCTTCTCTGCTAAGCAACATAACAAACCACTCTTGTAGTGTCATGCTGATTGCTCTCGCAACATGGACCCCTGAATAATTTCTCATTCTCTAGTGTGATACGAAATTTTTTGTAATATTTTCATAATACTTGCGATTTCAAAGTTCAACACTACCAAAACAACCTCAACTAAATGACCAACAAAAAACTAGTATAAATAAAAGAGAAATAACTTAATGGGAAGAACTAAGAGAAATTACTTGAACAGGAATTTATCATCGACCAAACAGGAAGGAGATCATAGTTGATCCTGCGATGTTGGCGGAGGCAACACCAACGGTTGCTGCTGATCACCTTGCCATGCCCAAACAATATCCTTCAGAGCTGGCCTCATAGCTTGTTTCCACATCTTTTGGTACTCCAATGTATCACCACTAATCTTCTTGATTTCCACAAGATGAAAAGAAGGCGTTGCCTCAAAGATCTCTGCATCCATGGCCAAGACCCCCTTCCTCCCTTCCTTTGATCCTTCCATTCTAATCACTCCACCATCTTTCTTCTTCACTTTGAGCCTCAATCTCTTGGCGATATCCTCCAGCTTCGAGATGATGGTCGTAGCAGACTTGGTAGAAGTGAACCTTGCTTCCTTCTTTCGATCCGTATCCTCAAATAAACCCGAGAGATCAAATCCAGTAGAAAGGGAGATGATGTCAAAGGCATTCATGTTTGTTGGCTTCACCATCTCTTGCTTACAATCTACTGCATCACTCTCAGAAGAACCGAAGACAGCATTGACATCCAAAGGGGTGATTCCTTTCTTTTCTGGCACATTCTTTATCAGCTTGTTATCAAGACCCTTTCTGAACCACGGATTTTCTTTGATTTTTGCAATTGAGAGTCTAGTAGCAGGATTTGGGTCCAAGATTCTCGACAGCAGCCTTCGAACGTCGGAAGGGAACCAATTGGGACATTTGAACTCTGCCTTTCCAATCTTTCTATACATCTCCATCAAATTTGAATCATGGAAAGGAAGATAACCAGCCATGAGAACAAACAATATCACCCCACAAGACCAAATATCAGATTTAGCACCATCATATCCTTTCCTGTTAATTACTTCAGGAGCAACATAAGCTGGAGTTCCACATGTGGTATGCAGTAAGCCATCTTGTTTCTTCGACTCGGCAAGAGCACTCAGACCAAAATCTGAAACTTTTAGGTCTTCATTATCATCCAAGAGAAGGTTTTCAGGTTTCAAATCACGATGGTACACTCCTCTGCTGTGGCAAAAGTCTACTGCACTAATCAGTTGTTGGAAATACTTTCTAGCAAGTTCCTCCTTGAGCTTCCCTTTTGCAACCTTATTAAAAAGCTCACCCCCCTTGATATACTCGAGGCCAAAGTAAATCTTAGTTTTGCTAGCCATCACCTCGTAAAGCTGGACAACATGTGGATGCTGCACCAATCTCATGACGGAAATCTCCCGTTTTATCTGATCAATAAGCCCAACCTTCAAGACCTTCTCTTTGTCAATCACCTTTATAGCAACACATTGGGAAGTCTTCAGATTCCTACCATAGTAAACCTTGGCGAATGTGCCCTGCCCTAGTAATCTTCCCATCTCATATTTTTGCATCAGAATACTCCCTTTCATTTCTGTTCCCATCTATGATATCTAAAATATGATATACACTGTCCTGCTCACAAGTCAATTTTTCACAAAGCAGGATCTTTGAAAAAGAAATTTTCAACCGTCTTCGCCTATGTCGTGATCTACCACGACAGGCTTTCTTGTGTTGCTAGATCCATAGTGCGTCAGAGCATGTAGCACTGACTGGATAAAATTGTGCTGTCCAATCTCATCAAGGATGAACAAGTGCAGCTCGTATGGAGCTACACTATCGTTTACCTTAGACAAGAACTTGTTGGCGTGCAAGCACATCTTTCAGCATTCCCAGTTATTTGTCGTCCGATGTTCTTGGCCTGAGATTTCTGAAAGAAAAGAAAATTTTATATCACGTCAAAACATGTTTCCACAAGATTACCAGAATAGTTACTCAGAAAGTCTAATTTGATTGATGGAATAATTTGAATAACTAGGTCATGAACCATATCCACAAAGTTGAGAAATAAATCAAAGAGGCATGGCCTAACAAGACATTAAACTAACACAACAAAATAAAATAACAGGCAGACTTCCTATGTTCCACCAAGGGTTGATAGACCGAAACTTGAAATACCAACTACAAAAGCACACATCATTGCATCTATAGTTTTATAGTAAATAACTAATATCAATATGTCTAGTTTGCGATAGAGACGCTTATTATGATATAGAGATCAAGTTAGAGCTAAACATTTGTTAAGATATAATTGTATTAGAAACTTCCAGGGCGACCTCCCAACTACTGCTAGTACTTTAAAGAGGTAAGATCTTCATTTAAAAATTAAACTACAAAACCACATGTTTGCAACTTCACTTTGGCCACTAATTCGTCAATTGAGTGTTCAAAGAGAAGTATAGCACATGAATGGTCCATGTTCCATCTGATTTTAGCAGGAAATATCAAACCAGAAGACAAAATAATGAATGTGCTTGGACAGAGACTCGCAGTACAAGGACAGGAGATTGACCACAAGAAATAAAAAAGAAGTTTCAGAAGAAAAACATGCAGTCAGGAAAAGTCTTAATATTTTAGTGGAAAAAAAAAAGTACTCTTACCATGAAACAAAGTTTTGGCTTACTCTTCACAAAAAAGAATATTTATGGTGAAAATGACCTTATGTTATGTCATTCTACAACAAATTGCTCATCCAATAATAATGAAAATTACCATTTTTCAAGAAATTGCATACCTTTTCCAAGCCCACCAAATAAGAACTAATATGTGTATTCATATAATTTTCATTAAGAGGCGAAAAGAAATAAGCAACTAATGACAATTAAAAATTTGTTTGCAAGCATTCTAGAACACTACTATAAGTATGGAACAAGGTATACAAAAGGAAAACATAACCAAAGAGGTCAAAATACTAACCAAAATTATATAATTATCAAGATTTAAAAAGAGATTAAAGGGTTCAACCTCAACCGAAAAAGAAAAAAAAATGTCCAAAATTACACTAGAAAAAACTCTAGGTATAAGAAGTAATACGAATTTACTCAAAAAGAAAAACATAATCAAACTAAAATTTGAAATTAACATTTCTTGAAGCATCATATACTGCCATTAATATCTAATCCTCCAGAAATTTAACGTAAAGCGGAAGGCATGAATCTGACATCTACAATCCACGTTTCATGTCTGTATCGTGTCAGACACATATTTGACTCACCATGACACACAACAATTGGTCTCATGTCCATGTCGCCATGTCTGTATCATGCTGTTTCATATTCGTGTCTATACAATATAGCATAACACATACCATTAAGATTTCGCGTAGCTAAAAAACAGATAAAACTCAACATGAAAAATCAGTATATGCTGAGACAAATGTCCCAACTATGTAAACAAAAATTTTCCAGATAGAATGTGAATTCTAGCAGGAACTATGGTTACCCAAACCTAAACTAAACCAGAATGAATATCTAACTACCTAAAATATAATATCATGCCAAAATTAAATTTTCAACCCTATCAAAAAATTCGATACTTTTTGTATAGTAGGTACCCAACTTAAAAGTCGAATCTTTTCTTATACAAAAATCATCAAATGCTAACTTATACTACTTCTATAAGACAAATCTTTCAAAGTTTCATAAAATATGCAAGAACTCTAGAGCCATGAATTTCACATGTACCAATATATTAGGGCACAAGAACATAAAAGTTGCTACTTCAACTAAGAATACAGCATATTAAACCCTAAAATAAATGAAACTATAGCTCAAAAAACACCAGTTGAAACATAAATTAAATGATGAAAAAAGAAAAAAAAGAAATGAGAAATTATACCACAAATCACCATTATTACACTTCCAGGCCCCTAAGATTGCAACTTGACCTTAAAAACATTGTAGAAAACCTAAAAAAATGCACATTTAAGTCAAAAACATCACTGGGGAAAACTTTTTTGAAGGTTTTTACTGGAAAAAAAAAAAGCATGACTATATGCCTAGTCGTAGACTACAGTAAACTAAATATTCCAGAAGTAGATCTGCAATGATCTCTAGAGCCAACAATTTCCACCTAAACTCGCCAGGCCCCTAAAAATTGCACCTTTATCTCAAAAGGCGCCATTAGACCAAAAAATTGGCTCTTTAGCTAAGAAAAAAACCATCCGAACCAAAAAAAAAAAAAAAAAAAAAAAAAAAAAGAGGTTCATTTATCCTCAACAAACATATCAAATACCAACTTATAACTCCGATTGATCAAATATTCTAAATTAAAATCTGCAACGAAGTCTACACCCGTCAATTTTTACCTGAAGCCGCAATATTTTTAGACCAGCAGGCCCCTAAAAATTGAAACTTTATCTCAAAAACCAACACCTTAAACCCAAAAATTCGAAACTTTCGCTCAAAAACCACCTCCTGACACCTAATGAACACCAAATAATAATTAAAAAAATTATATTCACACCAACAGATATTATTACACCACAAAGCCCTTAAAAATTGCAACTTCATCTAAAAAAATCACCATCTCAAACGTAAAAATGGCAACTTTAGCTCAAACCACCTTCTTAATCGTAAAGATTACAACTTTACAACAACATAACACCATTTTAAATCGAAAATTGGTAAGTACAGCTAAACATCGATACTGAAGCCTAAATAGAATGAAGAAAAAAAAACCAAAAAAATGGGTGGAATCATACCTCGATGATAAATATATACGATCCGAATCCAAATTTCCTCCAGAAGCTGGATCTCGAAATGGATTCGTAGAGAGAAAATGGGGGGAATGTGGATTCTATATTTAGAGGAAGAAGAGTCGCAGAAACAACCCTAAAAAGAAAAGAAAAAATAGTTGGTAGCCTTTGCTGCTGCTTTTTTTCTGATTCCTCGGTAGCAGCTATAGAGGTCCAATCTCGGCTTTAAATATCGCTTTTGGGCTACTGAATAGTGACGAATGTCCTAAAATGTCCCTGTGGTTTCAGAGATATTTACAGCCAGCGGGGATGGTGGTTTTGCTGGAGATTGGGTCCAATCACTGAGATAATTTAATAATAAAAAAGTTGGATTTATTATTATTACTGATTGATTGGAGGCATATTCGATCTTGAAAACGGACCTGCTGATACCGTTCATTTTATTTTCGGACTCATTCAAGTTTGGAGCTTTTTTAGCAGTCATCCGAATAAAACTCGTATTATACGCAAATTTTTTCGTATTTTTCAGAAATGTATAATATTTGTATACTTTTAACAGATTCAAATCAGTAGATATATTTTAGGGTTATTTTGCATAAGGGTACCAAATTTTTGATATAATTAGACTTTGGGTACTGGATTTGTCCGTTTTAGACTTTAGGTACTGTAATTTTTTAGTGACACATTTTAGTGACGAACATTCGTCGTTAAAAGTCATATTTCGTCACTGAAAGTCCACTTTTGTCACTAAAATGTGTTACTAAAAAATTCGAGTACCCAAATTCTAAAACGGACAAATTCAGTACCCAAAGTCTAATTATATCAAAAATTTGGTACCCTTATACAAAATAAAGCATACGAAATTTTAAACGTATTTCGTATAAATTATTAAAAAATTTGACACAAAAAACGTGGTTTAAAGGGATCCAATTTTTTTTTGAAAGGACAAAATCTACTTTCTTGCAAATAAAAACAAAAAAAAGATTCATGGAGTTTTTTTTTTCATTCACTCTAACACAATTTTTTTTTTGATTATGTTAAAATGAAAAAGCCTTCTATCAAATTTAGGAAGGGAATGTATCGTTAACTTCCATTTTGCATCCTTAGACAACAAACGTTACATCTTCCCACTCTATAATGGATTCCCCCCAACACTTCAAACGTTATGTAGAAGCACGCAAATTATTGCTAATTAATTGGAAGATTCCTTTGTGTAATCATCCCGTTTGCATAAAATCAGAAACTATTAAATATTACCGAATTCAAATTCCGTATTATTATGTAGAAGTACTCAGATTGTTGCTAATTAAGTGGACGATTATTTTATGTTATCATTCCATGAATGCACAAAAACAAAATATTAATTAGTTTCCATTCTAATGAATTCAAAGATGATGATTACTTGCCAAATTAATGTTTGGAAAGAGATCCAATTTTTTTAATAAATAAAATATATGTAAGTTATATAATTGGTGTCCCTTTATGCCTCCTTTGGTTCGCGATTTGGAAGGAAAAGAAAATCAATTCTTTGTCATTTTTTCCTTTGAAAAATTATAATTTCTATTAATTTTTCTTTTCGATGTTTGGAAATACCAAGAAATTTGGAAATGAAAGTGAATACTTCAACGTGGAAAAGTGATTCCTTGTTTGGATGGATGGTATCACTTTCCTCCCTAATTTTTCTTCCATTGGGAATCACTTTCCTTTCCTTCTCAATTCCTTTGGCACTTAAACGTAGGAAAGTAATCACTTTCTTTTTCCAAATCGATGATTCCGCGAACCAAACAAGGCCCTTTGGGTCCTGAATTATCGTTCAGTCTGCCATATGCCAGGGTTGCCGCTACCTAAAATATTTTATTTCTTGGGGGGCATTTGGTTCAAGTTTTTGTGGCTTGGGAATGGGTTTTGAATTCCTTATCCATATTCGGTATGTTTAGGATTGGAAATGAGGAGAAAATATGAGGAGCTTAAGGGGAAAAGCTATTCCTATTGACTTGGGAATGCTATTCCCAAGCCCCCCTTGAAAATAGATTTGTTTTTCCAGGAATATTGTTTGGCTATTTTGTTTGGACGGTTATACCCTTTTTTTATTTTTCAAATTTTCAACTTCTATCCAAACATGTAAATCATCATGAAATTAATGAAAGGATATTAAAGAAAAACTAAATAAAATAATATTTCTATGCCTTTGTAAACCAAACATGGAGATGAAATTTTTAAAATTTTTGAACTACATATTTCTGACCTAACCAAACATGGGTATGAAAATGTTGAATTTTTTTTCATGGAAAAAGAATTAAAAACATATTTATAGAAATACAAAAACTTGATCCAAACGGCCCTTAAAAGGGATACAGTCATGTGTACTGGAATCCACTTTTTTTTTCAAGTGAGTCCTATTCGTATAAGTTTCACATTTACAATTACAACATTCATCATCGAAAACAATTCTACACTAACGTTTGGTTCTCATTTAGTCAACAAATCCTTTCAGTTGAATTGGAGGCCATTTTGCCCAAAGACAATATGGTACGAAACTGATAATAGCCATATCTAATGGATATCTGATCCCAAAACAACTAGGAACACTATAAAAAAAATTAAAAAGTTCTTAGAAAAAACCTGCTATGAAATATGTAGATATACATAGAACTAAGGGCCCGTTTGGTTTACAGGATTGGACAACGTAATGTAATTGGCATTACGTTGTCAATCTAACTCGGGTGTTTGGTTGGACAAAAAAATTAGATGTAATGTAATCGCGATTACAAGTTTAATTACATTATATCAGTTTCTTCTAAACTCAATTACATCACAAAACCTATGTAATCGCAATTACATTACAACTTAAGCGAAAGGTTGGTAGCTATAATTTGGTCTTTTTGTTCGTTTTTGGTCATTTTTTGTTGTTTGTTTGTTTTTTGTCGTTTTTGGCCATTTTTGTTCATTTTTGGTCGTTTTTGTTCGTTTTTTTGTCATTTTTGTTCGTTTTTGGTCATTTTATGTTATTTTTGTTTGTTTTTTGTCGTTTTTGGTCGTTTTTGTTCGTTTTTGGTCGTTTTTTGTCGTTTTTGTTCTTTTTTGTTATTTTTGTTCGTTTTTGGTTGTTTTTGTTTGTTTTTTTGTTCGTTTTTGTCCTTTTTTGTTATTTTTGTCCTTTTTTCGTTTTTGTTCGTTTTTTGTCATTTTTGTTCGTTTTTGGTTGTTTTTGTTTATTTTTTTGTCGTTTTTGTCGTTTTTGTTGTTTTTGTCCGTTTTTTGTCGTTTTTGTTCTTTTTGTTATTCTTGTTCGTTTTTGGTTGTTTTTGTTTTTTTTGTTCGTTTTTGTCCGTTTTTTTGTCGTTTTTGTTCGTTTTTTGTCATTTTTGTTCGTTTTTGGTTGTTTTTGTTTGTTTTTTGTCGTTTTTGTCCTTTTTTTTTGTGTTTGTCCGTTTTTTTGTCGTTTTTGTTCGTTTTATTGTCATTTTGTTCTTTTTCGTTGTTTTTGTTTGTTTTTTTGTCATTTTGGTCCTTTTTGTTGTTTTTGCTCCTTTTTGTTTGTTTTTTGTCTTTTTTGTCGTTTTTGTTCGTTTTTTGTAATTTTTGTTCTTTTTTTCATTTTTGTTCGGTTTTTTGTCGTTTTGTCCTTTTTTTCGATTTTTTGTCGTTTTTGTTCGTTTTTTTTGTCATTTTTGTTAGTTTTTGGTTGTTTTTGTTTATTTTTTTATCGTTTTTGTCCTTTTTTTTGTTGTTTTGTCCTTTTTTGTCGTTTTTGTTCGTTTTGTCATTTTTGTTCGTTTTCCGTTGTTTTTATTTTTTTTTTGTCGTTTTTGTCGTTTTTTCGTTGTTTTTGGTCTTTTTTTGTTCGTTTTTTGTCGTTTTTGTTCGTTTTTTGTAATTTTTGTTTGTTTTTTGGCATTTTTTTTGTCGTTTTTGTCCTTTTTTTTCGTTTTTTTGTCGTTTTTGTTCGTTTTTTGTATTTTTTTTTGTCATTTTTGTTCGGTTTTTTGTCCTTTTTGTGTTCGTTTTTTGTCGTTTTTGTTCGTTTTTGTCATTTTTGTTCGATTTGTCATTTTTGTTCGATTTTTGTCCTTTTTTTGTTCGTTTTTTGCCGTTTTTGTTCGTTTTTGTTCTTTTTTTTGTCATTTTTGTTCGTTTTTGGTTATTTTTGTTTCTTTTTTGTCGTTTTTGTTCTTTTTGCCCTTTTTTTGTCGTTTTGTTCATTTTTTGTCCTTTTTTATATCGTTTTTGGTCAATTTTTTATGTTTTTTTGTCGATTTTGCACATTTTTTGCCATTTCTGCATGTTATTTATCGATTTTTGTCGATCTTGTACGTTTTTGACCATTTTTCACATTTTTATCGTCTTCTATCGTTTTTGGTCGATTTTGCACGTTTTTTGTCGCTTTTTTTTTAATCCTTTTTTGCTTTTTTGGGGTCTTTTTTCACTTTTCTTTTTGGTCGTTTATGCTCATTTTTTTCTTTTGTTTGTTGTTTTTGTCGTTTTTGTTCCTTTTTTTTGTCGTTTTGGATTTTTATTTTGCAAGTTTTTTAATCTTTTTGTCGTTTTTTGCTCGTTTTAATTTTCTCTTATTTTTGGTCTTTTTTCGTATTTTTGTTTTTTGTCATTTCTGCTCCTTTTTATCGTTTTATAATTTTTTTTGCTCTTTTTATCATTTTTTGTCATTTTTTTTCTTTTTTTGTCGTTTTTGTTCATTTTTGCCCTTTGTTTTTGGTCTTTTTCGTCTTTTTTTTTCCTTTCATTTATTGTTGTTTTTGTCAATTTTTTTTTGTTTTTAGTCAATTTTTTTTATCATTATTGGTCACTTTTTATGGTTTCACATTTTTTATCTTTTTTTTTTGTTGTTTTTCTTTTTTATCGCTTTTTCATTTTGGTTTTTTTTCCTTCTGTTTTGTTCGTTTGTCATTTTTTGTCGTTTTTTTTTTGTTTTTGGTCTTTTTTTAGCAGAAAACAAACCATTTTCTCCTTATTTATTTATTATTTATTATTTATTTTTTTTTTAAATTTTTTTTAAAAAAATAGTGATCCACTTTTTAAATTTTATGTTATATTTAAAAAAATATTAAATTAGAAACTTAATTACATTACATGGTAAACCAAACATATGAATACAAATGACATTACATTATATAGTTTGATAACATGCTTCAACCAAACATAGTAATGTAATTGTAATTTCATTACATTACAAACTCAATTACATTACAAATCCAATTCCATTACGATTACGATTACATTATAATGAACCAAACGCAACCTTGGTTTGCAGGATTGGACAACGTAATGTAATTGGCATTATGTTGTTAATCTAACTCGAGTGTTTGGTTGGACAAAAAAATAAATAGATGTAATGTAATCGCGATTACAAGTTTGATTACATTACAACAATTTCTTCTAAACTCAATTACTTCATAAAACCTATGTAATCGCAATTACATTACAACTTAAGTGGAAGATTGGTATGCTATAATTTGGTCGTTTTGTTCGTTTTTGGTTATTTTTTATCGTTTTTGTTTATTTTTGTCTTTTTTGCCCTTTTTGTTCGTTTTCGGTCTTTTTTTGCCCTTTTTTGTTTTTGTCATTTTTGTTCGTTTTGTTGTCGTTTTTGTTCATTTTTTTGCCCTTTTTGTTAGTTTTTGTCGTTTTTGTTTGTTTTTATCGTTTTTTTTTTGCCGTTTTTGGTCCTTTTTTCGTTTTTTTCTTTTTTTTGCCATTTTTGTTCGTTTTGTTTTTTTTGTCATTTTTGTTCCTTTTTTGCCATTTTTGTTAGTTTTTTGTCGTTTTGTTTGTTTTTTTATCGTTTTTGTTCATTTTTGTTTGTTTTTTCTTCTTTTTTTGCCATTTTTGTTCGTTTTTGTCCCTTTTGTTCGTTTTTTTGCCGCAATTTTCATTTTTGGCCTTTTTGTCATTTTATAATTTTTTTGTCATTTTTGTTCGTTTTTGATCGTTTTGGGCCTTTTTTTTCGATTTTTTTGTCGTTTTTGTACATTCTTGGCCTTTTTTTTGTCGCTTTTGGTCGCTTTTGCACGTTTTTTAATCTTTTTTGTCGATTTTGTACCTTTTTTTCGGTTTTGCACGTTTTTTATTATTTTTGCTTATTTGCACGTCTTTTGCCGTTTTTGAACGCTTTTTATCAATTTTTGTCAATTTTGTACGTTTTTATCGTTTTTTAGTCGATTTTGTACGTTTTTGACCATTTTTCACCATTTTATCATTTTTTTGCCCTTTTTCGTCCGTTTTGCACCTTTTTTAAATCCTTTTTGGTTGATTTTGCACAATTTTTATCGTTTTTGCATATTTTTATCGTTTTTGGTCGTTTTTGCATGTTTTTATCGTTTTTGGTCGGTTCTTGCATATTTTGTTCGTTTTTTTGTCGATTTTGTACATTTTGTTCGTTTTTGACCATTTTTGCGCATTTTTCGTTTTTTTGTCACTTTTGTACTTTTTTATCGTTTTTGGTCGATTTTACACATTTTTTGTCGTTTCTGCACGTTATTTATCGATTTTTGTCGATTTTGTACGTTTTTTTTTTACCACTTTTCACATTTTTCTCGTTTTTTGTTGTTTTTGCGATTTTTGCACGATTTTATCGTTTTTGGTCGATTTTTCACGTTTTTGGTCAATTTTGTACCTTTTTTTGTTGTCATTTGTTGTCGTTTTTTGTTTTTGGTCGTTTTTTTCGTCTTTTTTTTTTTTCATTTTTTTTTTTGTTGTTTTTTGTCAATTTTTTGTTTTTGGCCATTTTCTTATCATTTTTGGTCACTTTGATGGTTTTCACCTTTTTTTGTCATTTTTGATTTTTCTTTGTTGTTTTTTGTCGTTTTTTCTATTTTTATCACTTTTTTCGTTTTTGGGTTTTTTTCGTTTTGTTCGTTTGTCATTTGTGGTATTTTTTATTTTTTGTCCTTTTTTTTTCGTTTTTGGTCTTTTTTTAGCAGAAAACAAACTATTTTTCCCTTTTTTATTATTTATTTTTAATTTTTTTCTTTTTTTCTTTTAAAATTTTTGAAATTTTTATCGATCAACTTTTTTAATTTTATGTTGTATTTTTAAAAAAATATTAAATTAAAAATTCAATTACATTACATGTAAACCAAACACATGAATGTAATTAACATTACATTACATGGTTTGATTACATGTTTCAACCAAACATAGTAATGCAATTATAATTCCATTATATTACAAACTCAATTACATTACAAACTCAATTCCATTACGATTACGATTACATTACAATGAACCAAACGCAACCTAACTAAGATCCAGGATGAGTAAAGTGTAGATCTACAAATTTTAATGGAAAAATAGGTAAGGAAAATGAGAACTGCTTAAACATTTAAGATTATGAACAAATTTTTGTTGTTCATCTTCAATACTCTACAGTCTCTTGTTGTGTATGTGGTAAATAGTGCTATATTGTGAGATACGTGCGTCGAAGTCCCTGAGTCCACCAGTCAAGCGTCATCTCAGGAGAGGTTCACAATAAACTTATCACCCAAAATAATGACTTTGCCTCCATGTGTTGAGATAGTCGATGTTGTGTTCTCACATTGCTTTTCCTTGTCGCCCTTCTTCTCACTTTTCAAGCGAAAGAGTTTTGCTTGTAGCTCATCTTCCCACAAATGTTCGGAGTCCTCAAACTAACCATTGGATTTTTTTTTCTACTCTTGTCTCTGCCATTGTTCGACCCTTACTTTTACTCCTACCTTGATTCTTTGAAACAAACGACTCTGAATGAGATGTGATTGAAGTGCATTGAGATTTTCTCTACATCTATTCATTTAATGTCCCGCTCTTAGCAAACTCCTCACTAACTATGTCTTCAGGAGAAAAAGCGATCATGGACACTTCTACTGTCTCACACGAGTCTGGCAAAGTACACATCGACCAATATTCCTATACCTCATCATCAAACTTTACTCTTATAGAGGATAATTGGTCAATCATGCCCCGGAACTCACTCAAGTGAGCAGTAATGGACAACCATCCTTTTACCTAAGACTCATCATTTGTCGGATCATGAATTTTTTTTACCACGGTATTCTTTGGATACAAGGATTCCATCTTCTCCGATAATATCTTGGCATACTCAATATTGACGATGTGATTATACACATTTTCGTCCACGAACTCCATGATATACCCACACACTTGTATATGCTCAAAATTTCAGTACTCATTGGATTTCTCATTGGGATTCTCGGAAGCAAATACCAGAAAATACATCTTCTTGACGAACAACGTATCTTTCATATTGCTCAGCGAAAAGTCACTACTAAAATCTGCTCCATTAGCGACGTAAATTTAGCGACGTTCGTAAAATGTCGCTAAATTGTGCATATTAGCGACGTTTAATTGAAACGTCTCTAACAGTCGCTACTAGCGACGAAATTAGCGACGTGACAACGACATATATTAGTTACATGAGCTAGTCGTCACGAAACATCGCTACGACATCGCTAATAGCGACTAATTTAGCGACGTTAGGATAAACGTCGCTAAATTCTAATTAAATTCCCCCTCCCCATTCATTTTCCCCTATTTTACTCTCTCACTCTCTTCCTCCGGCACTCTCACTCTCACTCTCTCCGGCGTTCTCACTCTCTCCGGCAACTCTCACTCTCTCCGGCGACTCTTCTCCCTCTCCGGTACGTGACTCTCTCTCTCTCTCTCCTCTCTCTCTCTCTATTTTGGTTGTTGGTGGTTGGAGGGGTGCGGGTGGCTCGTGGGAGGGGCAGGGGTGCGGGTGGTTGGGGGGTGAGGAATGGTCCGATGGAGGGGTGAGGGGCAGGGGGGATGCGGGTGGTTGGGTGGTGAGTGGGAGGTGGCTGGGGGTGGGGCAGGGGGTGAGGACGGCTGGAGGGAGGGGAGGGTTAGGGTTCGGGTTAGGGGTGTGTGTGTAGGGGGGAGGGGCAGGGGGGGTTGAGGTCGGCTGGAGGTGAGGAGGGGGACTGGGGGGAGGGGAGGGTTATGGTTAGGGTTCGGGTTAGGGTTAGGGGTGGTTGGTGGGGGAGGAGAGAAGGGGGCTGGGGGGCTGGGGAGGAGAGGGGTTAGGGATAGGGTTCGGGTTAGGGTTAGAGGTGGTGTAGGGGAGGAGGGGTGCGGAGGGGGGGAGCTGGGGAGGGGGAACCGATAGTGCCGAAAAATCTGATAATTTAGTAATAATTATTTATTTTTCGGCACCGAAAAATCTGATACTCTGATTCAAAACCACCGATAGTGCCGATATTTGTAACAAGTAGTTTTGTTGGTTGGTTAATGTCGTCGTCTATTTTTCATCCCGATACTCATAGCAATGGTCCCGAGTCACGGTCGTACGTCGGGTTAGGACCTTCTTGCTGCTCGTGGGGTTGGGGGGTCTGTTGCTCGGGGTGGGTCCCCGAGGGGGCTCGCAGTATATATGTATGTATGTAGTATGTAGTATATTTGTTTCAGTTTTGAAGTTTATTCATATTTGCAGATATCTAGAAATGGTTATATCCATGTATCTGCTAGACCGTTCGTGGATGTACAACCGCATTCGAGATGACAGGTGCGGTGTGGGAGATGAATACATCGCCGGAGTAGAATAATTCCTCCAATTCGCGAAGGTGTTTCCTTAATCCATGGACGGCATGGACATTAAGTGTCCGTATGCAAAATTTCGGAACATGAAGTTTCAACCAGAATTGGATTTGACATATCACTTATACACAAAGGGTTTCCTTCCGAATTACTACCAATGGACCGCATACGGAGAGCTTGTACCTTTAGCATTCCAAGCGGAGCCTTATGTTGAGCCTTATGTGGAGCCTTATATGAATGTCCACAACCGAACTGGTGTCGACAACGAGTACGTGAACATGGTCTTCGATGCTGCGGGGCATAGTTTCGATCCATACAATCATGACGCAACTGAGGAGGCACCGAATGCCGATGCCGCAAAGTTCATGTAGTTGCTGGAGAATACAATGACTTCTTTGTACCCTGGCTGTGAGGACCATTCACCGTTAGAGGTGATCACTCGGCTCTTGAGCATAAAGTCTGACTTTAATATGTCACAAGAATGCTACAATAGAGTGCTCGAGTTGATTACAGATATCTTGCCGGAGGGTGCCAAGTTACCGAAAGACTTCTACCGCTCTAAGAGGATGGTCAGATCCCTCTGGATGGGATATGACAAGATCGATTGCTGTCAGAACAGATGCATGCTTTACTACAAAGATCACAAGGATGCAGAAGTATGCAGATTCTGTGATGCTTATCGCTACAAGCCAACTGCTGCAGGCAAGTCTAGAAGACCGACTGCTTCAATGCACTACTTGTCGTTGACGCCGCGGTTGCAGAGGTTGTTCATGGTGAAAGAGACTGCCGAAAATATGAGTTGGCACAAGCGACAACAGACCGAAGGATTGTTGGATCACCCATCTGATGGAGAAGCGTGGAAGCACTTCGATCGAGCATATCCTAATTTCGCTTCTGATGCGCGTAATGTAAGGTTGGGGCTCTGCTCTGATGGTTTCACCCGATTTGGTCTTTTAGGCTCCCAATATTTATGCTGGCCGGTAATTCTCACTCCATACAACCTACCGCCTTGGATGTGCATGAAGACACCTTACATGTTCTTAACTATTATCATCCCCAGTCCGAACAACCCGAAGAGGAACATTGACGTGTACTTACAGCCGTTGATAGATGAGATGAAGCAGCTATGGAAAACAGGGGTGTACACGTATAATGCTTCGAAAAAATAGAATTTTTAGATGTAGGCAGCACTAATGTGGACAATCAACGACTTTTCGGGTTATGGAATGTTATCTGGATGGAGCACTCATGGTCGGCTTTCATGTCCGTATTGCATGGACCGTACTAAGGCTTTTCATTTGAGACACGGAGGAAAGCCATGCTTCTTTGATTGTCACCGGCAGTTCTTGGCAAAAGACCATCCGTACCGTAGGAACAGAACTGCTTTCCGTGCCGGAACTATGGAGAAGGGCGATCCACCTCCAATGTGGTCCGGAGAGGACATATGGGAGCAAGTAAAAGAAATCCCAAGTGCTATTGAAGATCCTACAACGAGCAGCCGTTGCGGGGGATTTTGTGATGCCTATAGTTCGTATTACGTATTTTGGAATACGTGTACGTATCTGACTCGTATTGCATGTCTCCTGGCTTGGTTCGGCTTGTTTGGGTTGGCTTGGTTCGGCTTGGGTTGCTTATTGGTTCATCATGAACCAAGGGGAGAACCCTTACCTACCACCACCATCCCTATTTATTAACCCAACACTCTTTCTCTCTCCTCATTCACTCTTCTTCTTCCTCACCATTACTCTCCACCTACACCCAAGAGCCCTAGGCAAGTGCAACTTGATTCATGATGGATCTCAAGTTTTATTGTTCCATTCCCTTCTTTACATAATTATAAGCCTCTTTAGAACTTGGAGTTTTTTATTTTTATGGATAGATTCTTCTAGATCTACGTTATAACTTTAGGGTTTCATGAGTTCATGGAGTTTTTTTGGTTTTGATCTACTAAAACTTGTTATTTTCAAAAACTAATAGTTCCATGAGCAAGAGCACGAAATTTTGTATGAATTTGGTTTTTGATTCACCTCATTTCGAGTTAAAATAAAGTTTTTATGGCCAAAACAAGTTTTCTGAATTTTTTAAGTCGGCTGAGTAAAATTTTACGCAGGGAACCCTGAATTTGCGTATTTTACGCTGGATAGCATCCAAAATGTAAGATTTTACGCAGAAAACCCTGAAATTGCGTATTTTACGCTGGATAGCATCCAGAATGTAAGCTTTTACGCAGGGAACCCTGATATTGCGTATTTTACGCTGGATAGCATCCAGAATGTAAGATTTTAGGCAGGGAACCCTAAATTTGCGTATTTTACGCTGGATAGCATCCAAAATGTAAGATTTTACGCAGGGAACCCTGAATTTACGTATTTTATGCTGGATAGCATCCAGAATGTAAGATTTTACGCAGGGAACCCTGAATTTGCATATTTTACGCTGGATAGCATCCAGAATGTGAAATTTTATGCTAGAACCCTCCCCTTTTGCGTATTTTATGTAGAATTGAATTTTTTGCGTAAAAAGTGCATAGAATGACTGTTTTTACCAAGTTTAGCTATTTTCTAGCCAGAATTTCAAAAAACTTAAAACATGAAAGTTTTAGATCTTTGTCTTGCCTTTCCGAATATCTCTGGAGTACCTCATTTTGAGTTCGTATGTGGAAGTTATGCCCCGTCTCCCCTGAGCCGCATGATTCCTCCACAACTCTTGCACCCTTTTATATTTAGTTATTGCATATACGCTTTTACCAGGCTAAATGTTAATTTTAAATATGTTCCATGACATAATGGTGACCAGTTGTGGTGCACTTTTGACAAATGATATGACATGATAGTGGCCCGTCGTGGCACACTCTTGACAGTGAATTTGACATGATATATATCTCGAATGCTATTACGACGACTAGCATGTCATGACAAAATAGAATGACCTGGACACCGTGGGCGATTGCATTTGTACAAATAAACCAGTACTGTCTTGCATCATGTCTAGGATAGGGATCCCTGAGTACCACGGTCAGGGATACCTACAGTAATTGACTAAGGCTAATAAACTAGAATAATTTAGTAGACATGAAGAAATTTCCAGCTACAGGCAATCCCGTTATCTGGGCACATTAAGTGGACTTGTAGCCTACCGACGAGTAGGGCACATTTCCAGCACACAGTCACTTGTTGCATTCTTCATAAATGGACATTCGACCTGAATAACCGGATGGTCTGCAGGACTTATGGATGTTGGGATAATCTCATTGCATCTTGCTAATAACTAGGCCTGTGATAACCCTAGTTAGTTAAAAGTATCAAGCCGTACTCTTGATTGGTCGTGATTGATTGGATGGAGTTTATTCCAGCTTAGTCTTATCCTGATCCTGTGCAAGATTGTGACATGACATGATTATTGATGCTTGCCTTAACAATAACGATCGGGGGTCCAGTTATGTTCAGGCGAAGGGTTACAATCCCGATCCTTGTTTTGTTTAAGGGTTGTAACCTGGCTCCCGGAGCAGTTCTGTGTCCTCTCTTCATTTATGGTCTTATTGCAACCCCATGCCATGTTCGTCATGGTTTACCTTACCTTAATACCATGATTATTTATACTGGCCTTAGCGATAAAGATCGGGGGTCCAGTTCTGTTCAGGCGAAGGGTTACAACTCCGGTCCTTATTTGGTTTAAAGGTTGTAACCTGGCTCCCAGAGCAGTTCTGTGTCCTCTCTTCGTTTATTGTCTTCACTGTACCAATAGTATTTAAGACGGATTTCTATTCAGGTGAAGGGCTGCAACCCCGGTCCTTGTTTGGTTTAAGGATTGTGACCTGACTACTTGAATGGTTTCCTCGTACTCAGTTTACTGTTGTTATCTCTATTATTATCAGTTCTTTATTTATACCTTTAATATTCTATTGTGATATGCTGGTTTTAGTTCCTAAGTGAAGCCTCCTTTGTGGCACTTGCTCTTTCTGGGGTCTGACCCAGCTGGTTTTGTGTGGCCAGATATCGGAGCAGCACCAGAGGATCCACATGTCTTCCAGCCAGATGGTGACCACCAAACGTAACCCTGGCAACGAATGGGTTTCTTTTTGTCCTTCCACTTTATTGTAAAAATTATTCTTTTGATGCGTTTAGCCGGCGAGCACGTGTTAGCTCGTATTGCACTTTTATTTACTGTCTGCCTACAGGCTGTAACATGATTGACAGATCCTAGGGTTGATCATGTATGACTGAACTCTTGCTACTCTTGACATTTTGTACGACTAGCTTCATGATCATCCAATATGTAATGTATGTGACGCCTTGCTATTATATATTTGGTGCTCTGACATCTTGTAACTATTATTGTTTGTTTAAGATTGAGACAATAGGCTGGTTCATGACCATAGGAGACTGTTGGCCTGTAGTTAAACCCTCATGTATCTAAACAGCCGTGACTGTATAGCGAGGTGGGTTGCACTTCAATATACGTAGCTGGATATGTACGCCCCCGCTCTCCAGTATTCTGGTTCTGGGGCGTTATATGGTTTAAGTGGTGGCCCACGCAGGTCTTGTAAATCAAGATATGTGAGGGTTTACCGAATAGAAGTCTCAATCAACACTCGCCCTTGATCTCTGCTTGTATCTTCTGAATTCCTGTAATCTTGACTTGATCACATACTTGTATCGTTGATCTGTCTTGGTCCTTCCTTATTATTCCCTATGTCGTCTTCTTCAGCGGCATTGTTCCTGGACTTGCCGATCAGCAAGGCGGAGCACCTTCCGTGGACCAGCAGCAACCCGGAGATCAAGTCCAACATTCAGGAGTAGCCTCCAGAGTCATGCCTACTGGAGGAGAGCCACCAGTTCAGCCCGTCCAGCCTGCAGAGCCTGATGATGGCACTTTGGTGGGTCTCATCAGGTCACTATTAGCCTCCCAAGATTATCGAGGAGATGCCTTGCACCAGGCAATGGCAGACGCTTTGACCAGAGGAGGTCATCAGGGTAATAGTACGACCAACAGCTTCAAGCGCTTGAACCCTCCCTTCTTCGACGGCAGTGAAGATGCGATCGCTGCAGATGCATGGCTTCAGGACACAGAGGTGATTCTAAAAGCAGCCAGGACTCTAGAGAACGAGAAGGTGGCCGTGGTACACCTACAGCTATTGGATCTTGCCCGCAGCTGGTGGGCGGCGCAGACCGTTAGATTAGTGGCCCCTATTGCTTGGCAGTATTCAGGAAGAGATTCCAGACCAAGTATTTTGATGCTGTAGCTCGGTATGATCTACAGACGAGGTTCACCAATCTAAAGCAGATGGACAGGACGGTCGATGGATATGCGACCGAGTTCTCCAGGCTTAGTCGGTTTGCTTCCACCTTGGCGGTGACCGAGTTTGATAGAGCCCTGCGGTTCCAGCAGGGGCTCCACCTAGAGATTTTGTTGGCGGTGGAGCAGTTTGAGCATCAGACCTTTAATGCAGTACTGAGGGCAGCCCGGAGGCATAAATATACCTCCCAGAGGATCGTGGATAGGACCGGAGGTCGGAAGCGATCCCATAGCCAGATGAACCAGTCGTTAGCCCCAGCCCCGGCAGCCCGGGCTTTGACCATTGGAGCTCCGAGACGGGCGGCCTCAGTAATGTCGGTTCAGCATTCCACCTCGACGTACCCTCAGCAGCAGAAGCAGAAGCAGTCTTCCACAGTGGGATGTTCACACTGCGAGAAGCCAGGGCATGTGGTATCAGAGTGTCGCAGAGCACAGGGTTTGTGCTTGGTTTGTGGTGCCCCGGACCACAGGGTTGGGAACTTTCCGAATAGGAGGAGTTCGTCGGCCTTCTTTAGTCCTTCAGTTAGAGGACCAGCACCAGTCCAGCAGCAGCAGCAGCTGCAGTACCCGTTCCCAAGGTCATTGCCGACGCAGGCCCAGGCATTCCAGCAGCAGAGATCGCAGCTAGTATGCCCAAGCCCAAGCCCTGATCCAGAACAGGCAGAGAAATTTTTAGCAGAGGGGACCCGCACCCAGAGGGCATGGTCAAGTGCTGGCCTTGACCATAGAAGAAGAAGGAATAGCACCCGGTGAGGTAGTGGTAGGTACTATTCTCGTCAACACCTTTTCAGCTTCAGTATTATTTGATTCTGGTGCCTCGCATTCATTTATGTCTGCACGATTCGTGACACGGATAGGAATGGAGCCCGAGTCATTATCAGTAAGGCTCAATATACTTACTGGTAACGGTCTTATGGGAGTAGATAGAGTATTTTTTTCGTGTCGGGTCGTAGTTAGCGGTAGAGAGTTTTTTACTAGGTTGATAGAATTCCCGATGGCCGATTATGATGTGTCTTAGGGATGGATTGGTTGAGGGACCAGTATGCCAGGATAGATTGCCATATTGGCAGGGTTGTTTTTAGCATACCAGGCGAGCTGGAGTTTTTCTTTTCCCGAGGCAAAGTTGAACCTTCTCCTCCCGTATTACGGATGGCAGTAGCAGCAGTGTAGTTACTCCGAATCGTCGAGGAGTTTTCAGATGTTTTTCCAGAAGAGCTTCCAGGAATGCTGCCAGAGCGAGAGATCGAGTTCACCATAGAATTGATCCCCGGGATCGCACCTGTGTCAGAGAGAGTCTACAGGATGGTACCGTCAGAATTGGAGATATTGTACAAAATGATTGAAGAACTCAGAACCAAAGGATTTATTCGTGCTAGTGGATCGCCTTGGGGGGCCCCGATGCTTCTTGTGAAAAAGAAGGATGGTACGTCCAGATTATGTGTAGATTATCATACCTTGAACTCAATGACAATCAAGAACAGATATCCTCTCCCAAGGATAGATAATTTGTTTGATCAACTCAAAGGAGCAACAATATTTTTGAAGATAGATTTGCGGTCAGGGTACCACCAGATCAGAGTCAGAGAGCAGGACATCCCGAAGACGGCATTCAGATCTAGATATGGGCATTGGGAGTTTCTTGTTATGCCATTTGGAGCAACCAATGTGCCGGCTGTATTCATTGACCTCATGAATCGCATCTTCATGCCTTATTTAGATCAATTTGTGATTGTGTTCATAGACGACATCCTGGTCTATAGCAAGAGTGAAGCGGAGCATGAGCAGCATCTCAGAGTTGTCCTCCAGATTCTCCGAAAGTACCAGTTGTATGCCAAGTTCAGTAAATACGAGTTCTGGCTTGATCGCATTTCATACTTGGGTCATATCATCACCAGAGGAGGAGTAGAAGTGGATCCCCAGAAGATCGTGGCTATTGAGACGTGGCCAGTGCCTAGCACAGTTGCAGAAGTTCGCAGTTTTCTTGGATTGGCCGGCTACTATCGGCGATTTGTTTCAGACTTTGCCCGGATTTTAGCGTCGTTAACGCAGTTAACCCGCAAGGATGTGCAGTTTGCTTGGACAGCAGAATGTCAGGATTCTTTTGAGAAGTTGAAGCGAGGCTTGATGATGGCACCCATTCTCATACTTCCAGATGGGACCGGAGGATTCTCAGTATATTGTGATGTCTCAGGTCGAGGTTTAGGATATATTTTGATGCAACATGGGAAGGTAATAGCTTATGCGTCACGACAACTTCGTGATCATGAGAGGAATTACCCAACCCACGACTTGGAGCTGGCAGCCGTGGTGTTTGCGCTAAAGCTTTGGAGACACTACTTGTATGGAGATAGGGTAGAGATTTTCACCGACCACAAGAGCCTGAAGTATGTGTTCACTCAGAAGGATCTTAACATGCGTCAAAGAAGATAGCTAGAGCTGCTTGTGGATTATGATGTCAACCTACAGTATCATCCTGGAAAAGCCAATGTTGTTGCAGATGCATTGAGCAGGAGAGCCGGAGTCTATTTTCTGACAGCGCAACCAAAATTGTTAGCAGATCTTCAGAAGATGGGTATAGAAGTTGTCCTTCCTACCAGTGTGGCATTGATGGCCAGCATGCAAGTTCAGTACAGTATAGTTGAGAGAATCAAGATAGCTCAGTTATCAGATTCTAAGCTTCAGCGGCTTAGGACAGAATGTGTAGCAGGGCGAAGACCAGAATTATACATTCATGAAGACAGTATGCTTCGACATGGTAAGCGTCTTTGTGTACCCATTGGAGATATCAGACAGGAAGTCATGACCGAAGCTCACAGTTCTCAGTATTCGATTCATCCCGGTGGCACGAAGATGTACCGAGATATCCGTCAGCACTTTTGGTGGAATGGCATAAAGAGGGAGATAGCTCGATTTGTCTCTCGGTGTTTGGTTTGCCAACAAGTCAAGGCTGAACATCAGAGGCCAGCTGGACTTCTTCAGCCCCTGCCGATTCTAGAATAGAAGTGGAAGCATATAACCATGGATTTCGTGACTGGATTATCTCGATCCCCGACTAGTAGAGATGCTATTTGGATTATAGTTGACAGGCTCACGAAGGTGGCTCACTTTCTCCTATTTAGAGTTGGTCCGTCGACTGCTCAGCTAGCAGAGATGTACCTCAGAAAGATAGTCAAACTTCATGGAGTGTCGGTCAGTATCACCTCGGACAGAGATTCAAAATTCATGTCACACTTTTGGCGTAGTCTGTGAGAGAGTTTTGGAACTCACCTCCAGTTCAGCTCAGCTTATCACCCGCAGACAGATGGTCAGTCGGAACGCACGATCCAGACTCTTAAGGATATGTTGAGATCTTGTACGCTCGACTTCGGCGGTTCGTAGGAAGATCACCTGCACCTGGTGGAGTTCTCGTATAACAACAGTTTTCAAGCTAGCATCCAGATGGCACCGTTCGAGGTACTGTATGGTAGGAAGTGCAGATCCCCACTAGCACGGGACGATGTTGGAGAAAGGCAGATTCTTGGTCCCGAGTTGATCACTCAGACAGTTGAGGTGGTCAGGAGAGTCAGAGATCATCTTCGCGTTGCACAAGATCGTCAGCGCCATTGGGCCGATTCTCATCGGCGTCCCCTTGAATTTTCTGTCGGCGACCATGTATTTCTTAGGATCTCGCCTAACCATGATGTCATTCGTTTCGGCGTACAGGGAAAGCTTAGTCCTAGGTATATAAGGCCGTTCGATATCCTGCAGCGAGTAGGAGAAGTGTCCTATCGTCTCGCTCTTCCGCCGTCTCTGAGTGAGGTGCATGACATGTTCCATGTATCCCAACTACGACGGTATATCCCGGACCCGAGCCACATCCTGGATCATTCGGAGTTGGTGGTTAGTACCAACCTTTCGTATGAGGAGAGGCCCGTATCTATATTGGACCAAAGAGAGAAAATACTCAAGAACAAGACTATCAAGTTAGTCCGTGTTGCTTGGGGTCATCACTCCTTGGGTGAGTCAACGTGGGAGCGTAAGGATGATATCCGATCGCGATATCCCGACCTGTTTGACTCGTAAGGTATAATGTCTTTCTTATGCCTTACGTTCTAAATTCCTTGCTCGAAATGAATGATTGCATGGTAGATTGCTTGAATATAGCTTGTCCTTGCCTCTCTAGCCTCTTAATTAAATTCTGAGGACGAAATTCTTTTAAGGTAGGTAGAGTTGTGATGCCCATAGTTCGTATTACGTATTTTGGGATACATGTACGTATCTGACTCGTATTGTATGTCTCCTGGCTTGGTTCGGCTTGTTTGGGTTGGCTTGGTTCGGCTTGGGTTGCTTATTGGTTCATCATGAACCAAGGGGAGAACCCTTACCTACCACCACCATCCCCATTTATTAACCCAACACTCTTTCTCTCTCCTTATTCACTCTTCTTCTTCCTCACCATTACTCTCCACCTACACCCAAGAGCCATAGGCAAGTGCAACTTGCTTCATGATGGATCTCAAGTTTTATTGTTCCATTTCCTTTTTTACATAATTATAAGCCTCTTTAGAACTTGGAGTTTTTTATTTTTATGGATAGATTCTTCTAGATCTACATTATAACTTTGGAGTTTCATGAGTTCATGGAGTTTTCTTGGTTTTGATCTACTAAAACTTGTTATTTTCAAAAACTAATAGTTCCATGAGCAAGAGCACGAAATTTTGTATGAATTTGGTTTTTGATTCACCTCATTTCGAGTTAAAATGAAGTTTTTATGGCCAAAACAAGTTTTCTGAATTTTTCAAGTCGGCTGAGTAAAATTCATCCAGACTGTAAAATTTTACGCAGGAAATCCTGATATTGCGTATTTTACGCTGGATAGCATCCAGAATGTAAGATTTTATGCAGGAAATCTTGAATTTACGTATTTTACGCTTGATAGTATCCAGAATGTAAAATTTTACGCTGGAACCCTTCCCTTTTGCGTATTTTACGCAGAATTGAATTTTTGGCATAAAAAGTGCACAGAATGACTGTTTTTGCCAAGTTTAGCTATTTTCTAGTCAAAATTTCGAAAAACTTAAAATATGAAAGTTTTATATCTTTTTTTTGTCTTTTCGAATATCTCCGGAGCACCTCATTTTGAGTTCGTATGTAGAAGTTATGTCCCGTCTCCCCTGAGCTGCATGATTCCTCCACAACTCTTGTACCATGTTTATATTTAGTTATTGCATATACGCTTATACCAGGTTAAATGTTAATTTTAAATATGTTCCATGACATAATGGTGACCAGTTGTAGTACACTTTTGACAAATGACATGACATGATAGTGGCCCGTCGTGGCGCACTCTTGACAGTGAATTTGACATGATATATCTCGAATGCTATTGCGACGACTAGCATGTCATAACAGAATAGAATAACCTGGACACCGTGGACGATTGCGTTTGTACAAACAAACCAGTACTGTCTTGCATCATGTCTAGGATAGGGATCCCTGAATACCACGGTCAGGGATACCAACAGTAATTGATTAAGGCTAATAAATTAGAATAATTCAGTAGACATGAAAAGATTCTCAGCTACAGGCAATCCCGTTATCTGGACGCATTAAGTGGACTTGTAGCCTACCGACGAGTAGGGCACATTTCCAGCACACAGTCACGTATTGCATTCTTCATAAACGGACATTCGACCTGGATAACCGGATGGTCTGCAGGGCTTGTGGCTGTTGGGATAATCTCATTGCATCTTGCTAATAACTAGGCTTGTGATAACCCTAGTTAGTTAAAAGTATCAAGCCGTACTCTTGATTGGCCGTGATTGATTGGATGGAGTTTATTCCAGCTTAGTCTTATCCTGATCCTGTGCAAGATTGTGACATGACATGATTATTGATGCTTGCCTTAACAATAACGATCGGGGGTCCAGTTCTGTTCAGGCGAAGGGTTACAATCCCGATCTTTGTTTGGTTTAAGGGTTGTAACCTGGCTCCCGGAGCAGTTCTGTGTCCTCTCTTTGCTTATTGTCTTATTGCAACGCCATGCCATGTTCGTCATGTTTTACCTTACCTTAATACCATGATTATTTATACTGGCCTTAGCGATAATGATCGGGGGTCCAGTTCTGTTCAGGCGAAGGATTACAACCCCGGTCCTTGTTTGGTTTAAGGGTTATAACGTGGCTCCCGGAGCAGTTCTGTGTCCTCACTTCGTTTATTGTCTTCACTGTACCAATAGTATTTGAGACGGATTTCTATTCAGGTGAAGGGCTGCAACCCCGGTCCTTGTTTGGTTTAAGGGTTGTGACCTGGCTACTTGAATGATTTCCTCGTACTCAGTTTACTGTTGTTATCTCTATTATCATCAGTTCTTTATTTATTACCTTTAATATTCTATTGTGATATGCTGGTTTTAGTTCCTAAGTAAAGCCTCCTTTGTGGCACTTGCTCTTTCTGGGGTCTGACCCAGCTGGTTTTGTGTGGCCTGATATCGGAGCAGCACCAGAGGATCCACATGTCTTCCAGCCAGATGGAGACCACCAGGCGTAACCTTGGCAATCACTACCAAAATAACCAACTTTAGCGACGGCAACATCCGTCGCGAATTCGTCGGTAACATAAATTACCGACGGCATAGCGACGGATATTTGATGAAAATGGCCGTCGGAAAATACGTCGTCGCTAAAATTTGTCCGTCGCTAAGCCGTCGGACAAATGATTAACCGACGGACTAGCGACTGATTACCGACGGTTGCCTTTCAACGGATTAGCGACGGATTAGCGACTTGCTCCCGTCGGTTTACATGGCATATAATATTAAAATATCCGTCGCTAAGCCGTCGTAAATAGGTCGGTAAAAGTGTATCAGAGAGGTTCCTGATAGGCAACATCGGTCGCTATTCCGTCGCCATCCCGTCGTTAACCTCGACGTTATAGCGACGGATTAG
Source organism: Iris pallida (assembly GCA_029216955.1). NCBI lineage: Eukaryota > Viridiplantae > Streptophyta > Magnoliopsida > Asparagales > Iridaceae > Iris > Iris pallida. The sequence continues at coordinate 34,018,413 of JANAVB010031617.1, forward strand.
CGACGGGGTAGGGCGTCGGCCTGGTTCTGGAAAGCTTCCATAATTCCAGAACCATGTCGACGGATAATGGGTCGCTAAGCCGTCGCTAGTCCGTCGTCATCCTCGACAGATTAGCGACGGATTAGCGACCCATTATCCGTCGCTAAGTCTCTGGAAACCTACCATATTTCCAGAACCATGTCGACGGATTTGCCGTCGCTAGGTAGTCGACATTCCGTCGCTAATATTAATTGTACCCAGTTAGCGACGGAAGTTCCGTCGCTAGTTGGTCGCCAGATCGTCGCTACCTGCAAATTTATTTCAACCAGTTAGCGACGGATTGTCCGTCGCTCGTCCGTCGGTAACTGCAAATATTTATATAACCCAGTTAGCGACGGATTTTCCGTCGCTAGTAAGTCGCTCATCGGTCGCTAAAAAGATATATCCGTCGCTAATTAGTCGCTAGTCCGTCGCTAAATGCAACATTAATAAAAAAATTACAGAAACATTCTATTTCCTTTTCGTAAATATTACACATATTCATAATATCCAATATCCAAACATCCATGTACGATCAACAAATATCCAAATATCCAAATTCATAATATCCAATATCAAACAGAAATATCCAAACATCTATGTACAAATATCCAAACACAAATACACAAATTCATAATATCCAAACATTCATGTACGCTTCCAAAATATCCAGAATTCAAAATCCAAAAATAGTACAAATATCCAAAAACAGTACAATATCATTGAGATGGATCGCGTCGTCGTTCGGCTCTGCGGATGTACTCTTCCACCATGTACGCCGGCACCTGGGACAACACATGCTCGGGAAGCGTGCGGAGCTGCTCTGGCGACATCAAGTCCATGAGCCCAATGAGCGCAGTATCCGGTACCAGGCGGACCTCGGCAGAACGGTCAAATGAATAATGTCCAGGGTCGGAAGGACCGGCAACCGCACTAGACGGACCGGGAGCAGACGGATCTGGACCGGGAGCAGAAGAAGGACGCGGAAGGCGCTCCAGCACATCCGACATTAGACTCCGCATTTCCGACATATCGGAGGTGAGAGTCGCAAGCTGCGTCCTCATATCGTCCGACGGGGGCGCGGGAGGAGGCGGGGGCGGTGGATATCTCGGAGTCGCGCCCTGCAACGACGCCGCCAGGGAACCTACGTCGTAGACGCGCCCTTTATTAAAGCCGCCGACAGACTCTACGAATACGTCGTCGTAGCGAGCGGCCATAGAAGAGGGCGTCTGGGTGGGCGTCGTTTCGCCGACAACCTCGGCAGGGGGCTCAATCTGACTAAGGGCCTCACGATATGCAGCCTATCCAATGAATGTGTTTATACTATAAGTTTTCCTAAGTTATAATCTAAATCCTATGTTTCCCTAAGTTATAATTTGAATCCTACGTTCACCTAATTAAGTTAACAATAATTATATTTCTAATATAAATCTCATAAACGTAATTACTTACATCAGTCGCCTGGGCCCTCGCGTCGACGAAGCTCCCGTCTGCCCGCCTCTTGTGTGTATGCAGGAATACATCGTAGGCGGTGACCGACTCCGGCTCTCTCCCCTCCTTTACCACCCGTTGTGCCTGCATACGAAATATACGTCGAATTTAATTAACTACGTATATTAATAGTACCGAATTTAATAGTGAAATGAATTTGCGGTATCTCACCAAATCTGCACGCGTCGCTGCGTGGGGCCTTGAACCTCCCGTATGCAGACCAGCGGCCTGTCTGCTCGCCTTCGCTTTCTCTAATTTCTCCCTGTACTGAGCAGTATTCATCTTATCCAACATCTGCTCGTAGTACTCCTCCCGGAGCCACTTCTTCCTCGAATGCGCCGTACGAACGTCGTACACCGCATCCCGTATCTTCTTTCCGGCGACGGCTTTGTAGGCCTTGCGAATCAACTCCTCGCGATGGGGGGGGCCACCAGAACGTCGTCTGACATACAAATTAAATTATCACGTAATTAAAAAATTAGTGGATTAAAGAATAATTAATAATTAACCAAAAGATATATATATACCTTCATCTCCTCGAGCCAGACGTACTGTATGTTCTGAGGCACCTCAGAAAAATTGAGGTAGGGGCCATGGTAGTTTTCCCGGATAATTTGCCCGAGTATCCGGGCAGCATCATACGGGAAAAACCTACAAAGAAGCAAAGACTGGATTATTAACTTGAATAAATGAAACAAATTTAATAAATTAACTTAAATTTACTTACGTATCACCCGCGGGCCATAGCTCTCGTCGGTTCTCGCCTATCGGCCTCTCTAGAGGCGTCGGAGGATCCGCGGGTCCGCGGATGTACTCACCGGTAGCAGGATGAAGCTGAATCCGGGGGTACTCCGGAGCCCACCCTGCAGTAACTGATGGTGTACCCGCTGGTGCATCCGGGGGCGGAACGGATCCGCTAGCGGATGGAGTCTCAGGCCTCGATGAAGATGAAGGTCCATGCACAGAGATAGATCGACGGCGGAAAGAGTCTGTGGCCGGGCTCTCCAGGTCGGGATCGGAGGACTCTATATCCGGGGAATGTGGAAGGCGACCACGACCGCTACCACCACGACCGCTACCATCACGTCCACGGCCAGTGCCGCTACCACCACGACCGCTACCATCACGTCCACGGCCAGTGCCGCTACCACCACGCCCACCACGGCCAGTACCGCCACCACCAGCACCACTACCATCACGTCCACGGCCACTGCCAGCAGCACGAGTGGTAGTGACCATGACCTGTAAATAGAACACATAAATATAATTAACAATATAGAAGTATAAATGAATATAAAACTGAACTAAAATATATATACCAGCAGCAGGGCGGCGAGTGCCGTCAAGACAATGAGAACTAAGAGTGCCATCTGTAAAAAGAAAATCATACAATAAGTAGATGATCGAACGACAAAAACATAAACTGAAATAAGAATGTGTCCGTCTAAACTGAATTCACTAAGTTAGTTGTAAGTGCTTCTAATATATACCGATATTTAATCTAATCATCGTTATCGTCCTCGTCCTCATCGTCATCGTCATCGTTCTCATCCTCATTCTCATCGTCGACTTCATCTATATCATCATCCTCATCGTCGACTTCATCTGTATCATCATCCTCATCCTCATCCTCATCCTCATCCTCTTCTTCTTCTTCTTCTTCTTCTTCTTCTTCTTCTTCTTCTTCTTCTTCTTCTTCTTCTTCAGGCTCAATACTTGGGACAAGACGCCTCTTTCTCCCCTGGTTGACAGCTAAGTCTTGTATATCAACCTCTTCCTCCCCTCTATTTTCCTCAGCATGAGGTATATCGACATCTTCCACGTCCATGGTATCCGACTGTTGTCCCATGTATTGGGGCTTCTCGATCTGGTCCTCTTGGTATGCTGGGTCTCCAACGTTGAATGTATTTCTAGATTTAATCTTGCATACTGCCCACCAGTCAAATCGATCTCTACGACGCCTTGGGTAGCTTGTATAGTAGACTTGAACAGCCTGACTTGCTATCGCAAACGTGTCGGACCCTCTATACCTCCTGCGATGATTTATATCGACGAATCCAAATTGTTTATCGATTCTCCAACCGATATTTGGTCTCGTATCGAACCACTCACATTTGAACATCACAATATGCATATCATATGGGGCACTATATTGTAAATCTACAATCTCCCGAAGCACTCCATAATAGTCAAAGTTCGGCTCGTCGTCATAGATGGTGCCTCTTATGCAAACACCAGAATTCTTGGTATCGAAGCCGTCATTGAGAAATTCGGCATTTATAGCATGCTGAGTTGACTTAAACTTGAAGCCATTAACGACATAGCCTGACAAAGTCTTTGCATGCTTCTTCGGTCCCAATGCCAAATAACGAATGCTCTCATTTATGAGTGTTGTTTCAGGCAATAAAACCTGTAAACATGTATTGATAATTTAAATATTTTAGCTGCATATATTTTAATGGTAGCCGCATAACATATTATCTCAGTTACTTACGTATTTACGAAACCAGGACGGAAAGGTACAATCAACCTCTCTTTGAAGTCCCTCATCTGTAATATATGGTGTCCTCATTTTGACTTTACCTCTAAATACACTGTTAGAGAGAATAAAAATAAGTGTAGTCACTTAATTCACCAAATTAGAGATTATAACGAGGCGTAGTCACTTACTTCTCCAAATCTCTCACTTCTTGTATGTCACAATTTAACAAGACATATCGGTGAGCGGTATCATACCCCCCCCGACCCCCCGACCCCTGCCCCCATTCCCCACCCCCCCGACCCCCCGACCCTCATTCCCCACCCCCCCCCACCCCCTGCCCCCATTACCAACACCCCCCCGACCCCCTGACCCCATTCACCACCCCCCCCGCCCTCTCCACCCCCCGCGAAGCCGACCCCCCCCCCCCACTCCCCCCCCGGCCCCAAAACCCAAAATTAGAGAGAGAGAGAGAGAGAGAGAGAGAGAGAGAGAGAGAGATACCTGGTAGAGAGAGAGAGAGCCGCGAGAGAGAGAGAGAGAGAGCCGCGCGCGAGAGGAGAGAGAGCCGCGAGAGAGAGAGAGAGTTTTGGGGGGAATGAAAATTCCTCCCCGTCGGTTCAATTTAAGTTAGGGCACAGAACCTAGCGACGGAATAGCGACGGAATAATTAGTCGCGACACCATCGCCAATTAAAGGTGTTTTCCGACGGATATATCCGTCGCCAGTTAGTCGCTAAGTTCCCGCCAATGTTTTAAAGATTTTACCGCCAACATTTGCGACGAATAAGCGACGAAAAAGAATCCGTCGCTAACGTTCGTCGACTTAGCGACGGAAACCCGACAAATTTTTACATTTAAAATTGGAAAAAATTATGTTATGTTGTCTGTCGCTAATCCGTCGCTAAGATGTCGGAAACTGGTCGCTATTAGCGACGGAATACGTCCGTCGCTAAACTTCCGTCGGTAAAGTGGGGTATTTAGTAGTGAATGAGTGGGTTTCTTTTTGTCCTCCCACTTATTGTAAAAATTATTCTTTTGAGGCGTTTAGCCGGCGAGCACGTGTTAGCTCGTATTGCACATTTATTTGCTGTCCGCCTACGGGCTGTAACATGATTGACAGATCCTAGGGTTGATCATGTATGACTGAACTCTTGCTAGTCTTGACATTTTGTACGACTAGCTTCATGATCATCCAATATGTAATGTATGGGACGACTTGCTATTATATTTGGTGCTCTGACATCTTGTAACTATTATTGCTTGCTTGAGATTGAGACAATAGGCTGGTTCATGACCATAGGAGACTGTTGGCTTGTAGTTAAACCCTCATGTATCTAGACAGCCGTGACCGTATAGCGAGGTGGGTTGTACTTCAATATACGTAGCTGGCTATGTACGCCCGCTCTCCAGTATTCTGGTTCTAGGGCGTTACAGATTTGGCGAAGATCATAACTGGACCAAAAGGAGTATATTCTGGGATCTGTCATATTGGAGCACAAATCTGATTAGACATAACATTGACGTCATGCATATCGAGAAGAACGTGTTTGATAAAATAATTAATACTGTAATGGACGTCAAGGGAAAGACAAAAGACAATCAGAAGGCTAGATTGGACTTAGCCAAAATATACAGACGTCTTACATTACACATGATAGACAACGGAAAGGGAAAGGTTTTGCGGCCTAAGACAATCTACTCGCTGAACAAGAAGGACAAAGTGAGACTTTGTAGATGGATCCAGGACTTGAAATTTCTGGACGGATACGTCTCCAATCTAAGAAGATGTGTCGACATAAAGGAGTGTAAACTGACCGAAATAAAGAGCCACGATTGCCACGTATTCATGGATAGGTTAATTCCTGTTGCATTTCAGGATTTATTACCGTCGGTAGTCTTGGATCCATTAACAGAGCTTAGCATATTCTTCAGAGATCTTTGTTCTTGCAAGTTGCTCGTCGATCGTTTAGAGAAGCAAGAGAAGGACATTATGGTAACACTTTATAAACTTGAGAGAGTTTTTCCTCCTACATTCTTCGACTCAATGGAGCATTTGTCGATTCATCTTATCCATGAGGCTCTTGTTGTTGGACCTGTCGGTTATCGTTGGATGTACCCATTCGAGCGACAGTTGAACCACCTCAAGAGGAAGGTAAAAAATAAGGCACGGGTGGAGGGTTCTATTTGTGAAGCATATGTCCTTGAGGAGATTTCAAACTTCTGTTCCATGTATTTTCAGCCTCATATTGCTACAAACAGAACAAGAGCTCCCAGAAATAACGACGGCTATGAAGTTGGTAATGAGGCAAAGCTGAAAGTATTTACTGCCTACGAAAAACCATCTGGTAAAATAAAAAAAAGATATCTAAATGACGACGAGGTTAGCGCTGCAATGTTATATGTATTACTCAACTACGACGAGGAAGAAGTGGACAAGCTAGAGGGGTAAGTAAAATTATTTTGCATGCTTCGTTGATTCTCAATATAACTAATATACCTATGCTTCGTTGCTTTTCAGCATGTTTAAGGATGAGGTAACGTCCAACAATCCGTACGCAACCGAGGAGGAAGTAGAACAGCAAATGAGACTTCATTTTCCTTTTTGGTTGAAAGTATGTACGGATATCTTCACAATTTACTTTTTCTGTACGTATATACTTGTACAGAATAATTAAGTTAGCATCGTTTATTTGGTATTTAGGTTGATCGTCCGGAGGCAATCCTTGAGAATGAGTATATTAAAACTCTAGCCAAGGGACCAATTTATCAAGTGAAGACCTGGCCAAGTTACTGCGTAAATGACTTCAGGTTCAAGTCAACAAATGCTCGAATAAGAGACGACTTCTTGGATTTGGATTCTACAAAGAATAGCTGTTTGTGCATAAAATCTTCAAACTACAAAGATGACCCAGGCAATGACTTCTTTGGCGTCTTACGGGAGATTGTGGAACTGATATACAATTATGCTATAGAACCTTGTAAGATCGTCTTGTTCAGATGTGACTGGTTCGATCCGATCCAAGGTCGAGATTGGAGAGTTGACAAACATGGTATTGTTGACATAAATTATCGTCGTCGATATCAAGCTTATGAGCCATTTGTTCTAGCAAGCTAGGCTCAGCTAGTTTACTTTACCAGCTATCCAAAACAAGGAGCCGGGAGATCAGATTGGTGGGCAGTCTGTAAGACTAAAGCTCGGAATACCTTTGATGTCGACGAGATAGCTTATCAGGAAGACGAACTACCTCTTATTATAAATATTATCGATGTGGACTCAACAGAAGTTCTTCATGACATGTTTCATCAATTGAAAGAGGTAGAAGTATCAGAAGAGGAAGAGAAAGTTGATAGAAGTGAAGAGGAAGAGGAAGAAGAAGAGGAATTTGAACAAGATGAATTTTCAAAAGAGGATTGAATATGTTTAATTTTTATATGTAATATGGTTTACTTTTGTTATTTTTCAGATGTAGTATGGTTTACTTTTATTTTTTTCCAGATGTAGTATGGTTTACTTCTGTATTTTTTCAGATATGACTAGACGTGGATCCTTTGGTTCCAGTGCTGGTGGGAGTCGACGAGGTCGATAGTCTCCATCTACTCCTCCTCCTACCGACTCCTCCTCATCCCCCGTACTCCAGTATACACTAGCGGTCTAGTTACCGGCAGTGTCTCCATACCCGGCTCTAGCAGTTCCAGACTAGGGCCTTCTTCTTCTACGCAGGCAGTACTGTCGAATATTTCAGAGGTCGACCCCACTAATGAGGAGCAGGCCGAGGCCGAGGCCGAGGGGCAGGCTGCTGGCAGGGGTAGGGGTAGGGACAGTGGGCAGGGGCAAGCTGCAGCTCCCATTAAGAAAGATCCTCCGTGTCACCCGGAGGGGGATCTGAGGTTGAAGATTTGGGCCTGTACTCGGACCAGGCGATAAGTAAAATTGTTGCATTTAATTTGTTTAAATTTATTATAAACTTGTTTAATAAATTTTAATTTCCATTTTACAGGTATTATCCCTCCTCCGTACACTGGTCGCTGGGTACATTCCTGCGACAGAACTACGGGGGGCCCTGGATCAACTAGAGGGATGTCCCGACCGACAAGAAGGCCTTCTGGTTTGAGCACTTCTCGGTACATAAAAGTTTATTTTCTTTTAACATTTAGTATGTTATGTTATAACTTACGTACTACTATGATTTTTTCAGCGGACTTACTTCTTCCCACCCCACCGCGCCGTTGCTGTCGAGTCTATTTTTTTCAGCGTCGCCAGCAAGCTCATTAGGGATGCGATACTCGACCAAAAGGATTGCGAGTGCCGGGAAGAGCCTATTCAGGGTTGGATCTCTGCCGCCAACTGGGCGGCAATGAAGAGGAGATTCGAGGAGGGAACCTACAAGGAGAAGTCCGCAAAGTCTAAAAGAGCACGACAGGCGGGGTCGCAGTGGTGTGGTGGGTCACGGTCCATCATGGATTTCTTCACTCATATGGTACATATCTCGCCGTATACCCATAATCAATACTTTATAGTAATATATTTCTTTCAACTTAACTGACAAATTATATAATAATTTCGTAACAGGTTGAATCGGGAGAGGACCCGAATATGGTGACCTTGTTCCTCCCACGCACACGAAGGGGGAGCGGTTCGTTGACGACAAGGCTCGGGACACCTACGTAAGTTTTACTTAATGCTAGTTCATTAATATTAATTTTTAGTTATGTAGAAAATTCATATAGTTGTTATTTCTAGGCCGAGTTTTAGAAGTTTTACTTAATGCTAGTTCATTAATATTAATTTTTAGCGACCACGTAAGAATTCATATAGATGTTATTTCTAGGCCGAGTTTTTGAGGCTTAGGGAGGCCGGGCCGACACGGTCAGAGGGAGCTGGTGCTAGCACTTCCCAGCAGCCCCCGGCCGCCGCAGCTCAGTCAGATGACGAGCTATGGATGAGGGCCATTGGTGGCATGCATAGGGGTACGTACTATGTTACGGACTCCTATGGTGTCTTTATTGCGTCACAGGCCTCTACGACCTCCACTAGTGTGCCCGACCCCGCACAGACCGAGGAGTCGCTCCTCCACCAGCAGAGTGTCGATGCACAGATCGCAGCTCTGCGTGACGAGATGCTGCAGAGGATGGTGGCGTCGCAGTCGCATCCGCAACCGTATACGGATGATTCTGCGCTCATCTCACATTTTGAGAGGCTTGAGGAGACGACTGAGGCGCTGCGACAGATGACCCGCGCTACGCAGGAGACTACGCATCGGTTGGTCGAGCAGATGTAGCAGTTCCGCGAGATGGCTACGGAGCGAACATCTGCTGGTACGCTGGGAGCATCGTCTACATCCGACGGTGCACGGGAGGACATGCTCGTCAACCTGTTATCACCGGAGGAGTATCAGACGATCCTGGCGTTGCGACGACAGTCATCTGGTGGCGCTCCTCCTCCAGCTCCAGCTCCAGCTCCAGCTCCAGGCGATCGGTAGTTTTGTTTTTGCATTTTCGGACTTTGTACTTTATTTTTTTACTTTGTACGTATTTGGGGATATTGACTTTGTTCGTTGAGGATATTGACTTTGTACGTATTTGAGGATATTGACTTTGTTCGTTGAGGATATTATTGACTTTGTTCGTTGAGGATATTATTCGTTGAAGATATTATTTGTTCTTTATATTTTTTGTCTATTCTAGAATGTATTGTGCATGCCGGTGTTGAGTGTTCCACTGAGGGGGTCAGCGAACCCAGGGATTGGATTCTGTATTTTGTATTTTGGCTCAAGCTCCATCTCCATTTGTATTCTGGATTCTTTTTTTTTTTTTAACTTAGCGACATTTTTAGCGACGTTAATAAGCGTCGCTAAACTGTAGCGACGTTATTGAACGTCGCTAAAAACGTCGCTAAATTGCTGACGTGGCACCGAATCTGATGTCAGCACATCATCGCCAAAACTTCGCTAAAGTGTCGCTAAACGGCGACCACACACTAACGTCGCAAATAACGTCGCTAATTAGCGACCACGTGAGAACGTCGCAAATAACGTCGCTAACCAGCGACGTTAACAACGTCGCTAATTAACACTGCCATAGCGACGTTTTGCGACGTTTTTCCGATTAGCGACACGCTTTTTTTCGTCGTTTATATAACGTCGCTAGAAACGTCGCTAAAAAATTTAGCGACGTTTTAACTGGGTTTAGCAACGTTTGTGAACGTCGCTAATTCGACAGATTCTGGTAGTGAGTGATAATTAGAACTATTTAGGCTTATAATGCGTTCGAGCTTCACATCCATCTTTACTATGTTTGACTATCAATCATGACACCTAGAAACATGTACTTTGACAAAACTTTATCAACCATAATAGTTGTGAACGAAATACGAAACCGTTTCCACAAACAGAAATAACCTGGCGAAGAACGAAAAAAGTTGCACAAACCAAATATAGCAAAACCACAAAGAAAGCGCAATGCAAGCACGACGATATTTATGTGAAAAATCTTGAAGGAAAAAAATTACGGGACGATTGGAGACATGTCCGAAAAAGTCTCTACTAATGGAATAAGAAGGTACACAGACTCCTTACAAATTTCTCTTCCGACCCACAAAGATCACCGCAACACTTCAACAGATCGAAATAGATTACAATGTACAAAAGAGATTACTGAAGACAAGAAGACGCGAAAGAACCAATGAAGAACTCCTCAAAACGATATCCCTCGAATCAATCCCGAAACTCTGAATCTCTCTATTCCTCTCTTATAAAGTTGCAAACTTGAGAAAGCTCTCTTTTGATCTTGTGATAATGAGTTAGGGTTAGAAAATGCCTATTTATAACACCCAACTCCCAAGAACATGTGGACCATTGATCACGGTCCAACTGTTAATAAAATATCTAATTTCGGTCTGTAGCCTCGACATCGGTATACGGACGGTATACCAAAAAAATGTCCTTACTTGAGTCAGAATGGTTCTGAAATAAACTGTGTCAAATCAGTATACCGGTAGTATACAGATAGCTGTATACCGACCGCAGACTCTAATACTGTTTTTCCAATACAAGTCTGGCACGCGTTCAAATGTGCTATATTTGTCGCATTCGCCTTTCCGAGCTTCTCCGACACACAGATATCGCTCATCGTACTCCAGAATTCTCCACATAAGTTAGAATAAGTCAGAATTTAGGAATTCCACCCAACACCAACACGGAACACATGAAAATAAAGAAAGAGAAGATTAAAATATTTATATCAGTATGGAAGTTTGAGTTTGTGGGTGTGTACTTTTTAATTCATAAATAATAATAATTTTCGGGAAAAAAATATTATACCAAAAATTAGTGACACTATTAATATTTGAATTATATATTAGTATAGATATAACTTTTTTTTGGAAATTTTATTTGTATATTTTCTATTTCTATATATTTGGATTTGTTAAAGTTTCTCGTACGCAAGATAAAATTCAAATCATCAGAAGAATAGTCCAAAAGAGGATTCTTCTTTCCACCCTTTAGTCGTCCCATAGGTTCCATGTGAATCACGTTGCAGCATTTCTGACTCCCTTTAATTGACAGTTAACGATGTTGTCGATGATGAGGCTGTGAAGCGCTGCAGTCGGCAAATTCTAATTCCTAAACACCTCAAGTTTCGATCGTGTCGGCCAATTAGTCGTTGCTCGATCGTCGATTGTACAATTGAACACGGCCTACAAATGATCAGTTTTGTGTTTAAACACAAATTTTTAAGTTTGGAATTTTTTTAAAGGTTTTTCGTAGGTTCGCGTACTTGTATTGTCATTTGATGTCTAGTTAGGTTTCCTCTCGATCCATCCATGTGTTCCTTCAAAATTGGTAGGCATATAAGTGTTGTCATTAGGTTTGTGTCTTGAATTAATTCGGGCTTCAATCTTAATCTTGAGCAGCTGGACTTGCTTCATCAGTTTTGGTATCATAACGTACAGATTTTTTTTTCCTTTGATAATTACGAGCTTGTGAAATTCCTACTCCCAAATTCAAATTTGGAGTGCGTACTGTTTGGTTGGCAGTGCTCCACATGAAGCCCTCTTCTTGGCATCATGCGTGTGTCATACGTACATTGAACTTTGCTTGCGCGCATATTTGCATACTTACGTGTGCTTTGTATCATTTTCAACCCAATAAAATGGTGTAACACTTTGTTCACCAACTTTAAGCAGGATTTAAGTTTAACCCATCTATTTACGACATGAATTTTAACACTTTGACCCCACTTTAAAGTATTTAAGTATAACTCATCTATTTGCCACATGTATTTTATTTTTACGAAGGAAATTTTCAGACAAAAACATAAAAATATACAAGGAGAGTCAGCTGTATAGATAAACGGTTAGAAACGAAGTACGGAAATCGTCCTCCCAATCTAAAAATACTGCAAGAAAACCGAAAAAAAAAAATACAGCCATATGGACAAGCTTTGCGTTTCCCTCAGGATACATGTTGTGTTGATCCGAGAGCCTAGTTTCTACCACAATTGATTATGTGTAGAAGTTGGGATGACATTCCCACAGACGATATCAAATTGATACTATCTTGCACGGATCAAATAATGCGCTTAATCTTCTTTCGTTGATGATCGGCTCAGTAGGCATGATCAAAATGGTGAGCTCGAACGAGAAGTGTGTTGGAAATAATTTTATTTTCTTCTTTTGAAATCTACAAACAAAATTAAAAGTTACTGGCCTCCGGGAAAGTCGCGCACGTAGCACTGCCCTAAGAGTTAATCCGGATCTATGTGCAGACTTTTGCGGATGCTCCTAGTGGTAAAATCTCCGCTCTACCGGTTTCCTGTCGTCGCACACAACTCGGAGAGATTGACCCGAACTTAGCTTTGCCTAGAAAATAAAATAAAATGAAGAGGAGCGTTTAGGGTAGGGAAGAGAGAAAGAGACTTTTTTTAATCTTTTGTTCATGTCAATTCCTTTTCAAAGAAAAGAATGCATGGAACATATATAGAGCCATGACCCATCCCATATAATTAAAAGGTTTTCAATGAGGCATAAAGAGCCATAAAATAGTATTTGAATGATGTGATGAATATGAATCAATAGGAAGTTAATACGATTTAACATCCAAATAAAATAATCCATTTATTAGGAATTAATTGTATTTGAAAATTGATTTTTTTCATAATAATAACAACAATCCCCCCCAAAAAACCAAGTTTCTAAAAAAAAACAAACAAAACAAAAACAAAGATAACAATATGCAAAAAAAACAAATAAAATCGAAGTACAAAATTTTTGGGCAAGTGAATACTATGCATAGATGAGATGGACTACAGCCTTGAATCTCACATAGTGACCATTGTCTTTGTCTGAAGAAGTGCTTGATGGACTATGCCTTGAATCAAACTTCTTAAACCAGATTCAGAAAATGACACACATAGTACGCTAGAGGTTCTTGGGTCTATCGGGTGGCGCATTTGAATGACCATGCGCACTTTTACACATTCATGAGAGTTGCCTAGGATCGCCCTGTCCTATAGTCGCGGCCCTCACGACCTCTCATATAGGTAAGTCCTTAAGGGTTGGTGATAGGAATCAATCCTGCATATCATGCTTGGACTTATTAAGAGTTTAAACTCACCCTATCCATATCACAAAAGGAACACTATCACCATAGGGATGGGGTATGAATGTACACATGTACAGCCTCCTGGACTTTATTTTAAAGAGAATTTAATCTCAGGTCAGTGTTCCATTATAGTCACCTAGTCCAGCTTGTTCCTATCCATTGAACCGACTTCTTGGGATCTCCAGTCAGACTCGGTTGGGTTGCCACTACTAGTGACTATACTATGGACTTAACCCCATCCCCCTCGATGATTCTAGGATTAATTTCCTAGACAAACTCTTCGTCAAGAGTAAACAGATTCTTCGTTAAGATATCTGTATAGTTCTTTATGACTTATATAGTCAAGAACCACATTTTGCCTTTTAGGCTCTTTTAATGCCTTAAAATGCAGCTGCAAGTACCTGTTCATCTTAGAATTCACAAGATCATGCTTTAGCAATTCTTTAGCATAATTTATAAAAATGACAGGTACAGAAATATATATCATGTATATGCATAATAAGATGCTTAACATATTCAATACTTCATGAAGTCATAGTAAGAGTAGAATTTAGGCCTGGATCTATTTGATATATATATATATAGCAAGATATCTGATCCATTCAGCTTTAATACAAACTATGTTTAAATATACAATTTCAAATTCTTTGATACTCCTAGCTACAACAGTTTGTCACATGGACCTGTCAACTTATGAGTATCAAAGTAGTTTCACAGATGAATCCTTATACTGGATCTTAGTAATTTTGAGTGTCTTTATATCCGAAGAAAATGTCATATAATGACTCAGAAAAAACACTTAAGAATCTTATGAAACCAATAATAGTCCATTTCTTTAGAAATTTTTGGTTTGACTAAGCTAGATATTGGGTTGCCTTTAAATCATATTTTGTGTCATCAGAATCAAAGTGTGTGATTCCACTAATTACTGTATAAGTCCTAAGATGGTGAGCCAAAATGCATCTGAGTCTATCACCTCTTAAAGTAAGACACAGTAACTTTCAGTCTTGGCTCTAAAGATTTATCTTTACTAGCCATGTTTGCAAAAATGACAGTATAAAGTATTAGAATAATAGTTTAAGAGATTTTGCTGATCAACCTTAAAAAATCTTTAGTTTATCAAGTGTTGATTAATTTGGGTTAGCTATAGGGGCCGGTTCCCAGCTAGCGGAGGTCCACAGGGGGACGATTAAGTACCGTGTCGCTTAGGACTATTTACGTCCGGTTGACAGAAGGACCCTTTCGGCTTGTACCCAAAATAATCTCAACTTTAAAAACTTAGATTTAAAGGAATTTGCAATTTCACTAACTATTTTCTTGTAACTAAATTATCTGAATGAATCAAAGAATTGTAACGTCACAAAATATAAGCAAAACAAAGTTTTTCTCAATATTGTGACTGAACAATATTCTAATTTTTTCCCGACTAGAAACTCTAATATTGTAATAATATAGTCATTTAAGGTTCACACTAACATGCGAAGAATATCACTTTTATACAAGAATATACAGAACCATGTGTATAAACCAAGATAATTGGCTCATAGGTTTCAACAATATATTTCTCTAATAAAAATTAGAAATAAAAACGATCAGAAAATATATATTGTAAATACGAAAATTACCTTTCCAATTGATCGGAGCACTTTTGTACTTCTAGTCTTGATTTCGGCTTAGTAATAGCAATTCAAAAGAATATATCATATTGTATTGAGATAGTTCCATTATTCCTGCTAAACAACCATTAATATCCACAAATTTGGAAAATGTGATTTAAAAATATAACATTCGAGCAAAGAACTTTTTTTTTACGTACCTTCACCTTAGCATATTTGAGCATTTCCTAGCATGTCACAATCTCTAATATATATTCTAACGTGAAGAAATAACTATACAGAATCATGTATGAAAAGAAAAAAAAATTCTAACAACTCGTCTTCAAGAAAATAAATGTTACTATCTTCAGGTAAGTAAAACTTGTAGTTACTGTCTAACTTTTAGTCATAAAATTTCAACATAAAGCGTATTTCTGACTCTTGTATTTCTAACAAACCACAATATTTTGCAAAAAAAAAAAAAAAAAATCAAATAAATCAATTAGACCAAATGTTATACAAATATATTGTCACCATGACAAATATCAGAAACTAATATCAAAGAAAAGGATGGTAGAAATTCTCAACTTACTACAGACAATATGAATGAATGTGTTCCATCACTAGTTGAACATATAATTTTGAGTCGATTTAAAATTATTTATTTAATAGCAATGATCCAACATTAAAACAACAACATCCTAGTGAAACACATCAAAATCCAAGGTAAGCCACAAGACTGCAAACCAACATAGATCAGAAGCCGAATACTCAAAATAGAATAAAACTTACACAAAAGAATGATAGGGAAACTAATTGATCTTTCCTCAAATAATGATTGGTAAATAAACAAACAAGCACACTCATTTGTATGTATGAGATTGTGTTTATGTTTGATCAAAAGTCCGACTCCTTCAAAGGAAGAGAAAAAATAATAATTGTATGTAGAAGGAACAAGAACAACAATGTTAACATGAGAAATAAAAGGTTGAAAGTTTGAGACCTTTTGATATGGGGGAGATCTTTGGTTCAAGACAAGATAACCATGAAGCTAGAACACAAGTTATACTCTTGTATAATTATTTTCAAGTTAATAAGAAATAAACTGCATCATACAGTATCGTCTAAGATGCCAAGTGAACAAACATTATTATTACAAAAACACCCAAGTCACTAGTGTTATAGTATGAAAGTAGATCAGTTCATCATAGACTTTGACCAAACATAAAGTTAACAACAAAAATGTAGAAATATAAATAAAACTTTCTCCAAGAAAATATAAGGAGCAACTCTCATTCTACATGGACATGATACTTTCTGTCGCACAAAACTTGGCCCCTCAACAAGGAACCAAAAAAAAAATTGATATGGCAAGACCAAGAACAACATAAATTATACATACAAGTGATTTCTTATTAGAACTTCTAATGAAAGAAAATAAGTACGTAAAGAGTTGCAGTTTTTCTTATGTAATAATATATATATATAGATATATATATATATATATATTTATATATAATATTATATATAATATATATAAACTAGTCTTAATATAATGTATACTACAAGTCGAAAAAAAATAGTATTGTCGGCCATAACGATACGTTTAGCATGGATGAAGACGTGCCAAACTTGAAAGAAATATAATGAATTATTTGAAAAACCAGACATAATTTTTGATAGCTCTTGAGGCTCCTGGTCCATATCCCTCCACATAGTACCTCTTTAGCGAAAGTCTTTGAGGCTCGGCCATCACAATGACAACATGGCAATAACTAGGAGAACAAGTATCTTAGCCAAGTTTATTCCTAAGAGGAGTACTGAGAGAGCAAGGGGCAATGAGAAGGAGGTAAAGAG
Organism: Iris pallida; assembly: GCA_029216955.1. Lineage (NCBI taxonomy): Eukaryota > Viridiplantae > Streptophyta > Magnoliopsida > Asparagales > Iridaceae > Iris > Iris pallida. The sequence continues at coordinate 34,035,457 of JANAVB010031617.1, forward strand.
TTTTCATATGTATATCTTTTTCTTTCCAATAGGGCAAAATGAATCTATATGACCACAATAAATGGGTTTAATGAGAATTAAAATTAATAAGACCACCAACAGCCAATAACCATTTAATAGGATCAAGTAATAGCATAATTTGGTCATTTAGGAGTCACTAAATGAGTTGTTAAAACGGTCAGAATTGAAGAGCAAATAAAAGACATTAAAGAGAGGATGTGTAGCCATAACACTAAGAAATTATATTATTATTTTTCCAGAGAAAATAATACAATCCCCCAAAGAACTTAACTATAGTGTATAACTTTAACTCATAGATCAACCATTACCAATTCCATTCATAAACATTTTTGGATATCTTAGTAACTCATAAATATCTGATTCTCTACTACAAATTCGAGCAACACAATCATAGGCAACTGAATCTTTGGTCACACTAATTGAGCCAAGGTCACACCCTTTCTTGTTGGACTTTATTTGGTCATAGTATAAGAATTTACTATAAAGATTGAGCAAGCATGCGATACAAAACAAAGAATAGTAAGGGCAGAATTTGAAAATCATGTTATTTTGTGTTTGCTGTGACAACACATTCCAAAGTCCAAAGTGTACGCCAAATCAATATTGTGTCCATGTCTCTATTCCTATATTGACATATCGTATGTGTATCAAAATAACAAATAATCTACTTTCCAAAACTAAATGCATGCATGTGTTAAGTATGGACACGACATAAACACATACTCTAGGATACAGAAAAGCATGCCAATACATACTAGTGTTTTCCGTGCCCATATTTTGTGGATTGGAACAAGTACACATAGGACTAAAATCTTGTGAACTAAAATAGAAATTGTCTTGAGAATCATGTATAAACTATATTAGAAAAATGTAGGACCACAATCTTATATTGTACCTTAAGACCTTGCAAGTAGTATATGCCCATATGACCGCAAAACTAGAGGCATGAGCAACTAATGTAAGACAATATGATTCATAAAGCTCAATATTCTTAAGAAGCTTCTTTGAAAGTTTCTTACTATGTTTACGGACAAGACAAAATTGTGTAGTGAAAAAAATGATCAAAAACTAACCTAGAAAAAATCAAGTTTTTGTCAGAAACTGGTATTATGTATAACGTGGTTAGCAAAAGTGTCATTGTACTAATGCATATCTTTTGATCTACTAAGTTGTATATAATACCAGAATACACTATGATTTTATGGTCAATATTCAGAATGTAAAACTAATAGGGCATACCACGAAATAACTCTTAGATGTTGGAAATAATTTTATTTTCTTCTTTTTGAAATCTCAAACAAAATACAACACAAATTAAAAGTTACCGGCCTCCGGGGAATCGCGCACGTAGCACTGCCCTAAGAGTTAATCCGTGTCTATGTGCAAACTTTTCCGGATGCTCCTATGGTAAAATCCCCGCTCTAAACCGATTTCCGTCGTTGCACACAACTCGGGGAGATTGACCCGAACTTAGCTTTGCCCAGAAAATAAAATAAATGAAGAGGTGTTTAGGTAGGGAAGAGAGAAAAGAGACATTTTTTATATCTTTTGTTCATGTCAATTCCTTTCAAAGAAAAGAATGCATGGAACATATATAGAGCCATGACCCATCCCTATAATTAAAGGTTTTCAATGAGCTAAAGAGCCATAAAATAGTATTTGAATGGTGTGATGAATATGAACCAATAGGAAGTTAATAAGATTTAACATCCAAATAAAATAATCCATTTATTAGGAATTAATTGTATTTAAAAATTGGTTTTTTTTCATAATAATAACAACAAAGTGGACTAGAGGGAATTGTTGGAGTGGGTGGGGTTCCCAACCTATGTGGAGAAGATCCCGGAGTGCGACGAGCGCCGTCCGATGTCGGAGAAGCTCGGGAGTAGTTGCTGCTGCTGCTGCTGTTGCTGCTGTTGCTGCTGGAGCTGCTGGAAGCAGGGGACCCGAGTTCGGGCCGAACTCGGTCCCCTGGCGAGTTTGGGCCGAACTCGGTCTGGCCGTTCCAGGGTTTGGCCAGTAGGTGCTGGCTGCCCCACACAGAGTTCTGGCCGAACTCTGTGTGTCGGGGGGCTGAAGCGGATTTCAGGATGAGTTTTCATCATTGGATCTAATCCAACGGTTCAGGTTGGTTGCGGGATTAGGGAGATATATATTGAGTTTCTTAACCCTAATTAAAAAGTGCAACATAACACAAGTTTGAGAGAGAAGGAGGCAAGAGTGCCATTGCAACTTCGGAGAAGAAGACGGAGGATCGAAGGTCGTTTTCGAAGGAGATCGTGTTTCGGGTAATCTCTACTCGTCGTTCTCGTTCTTTGTAGCCCTGTGATCATTGTTCTTGTCTCTGAGTGTTGTGGGGATCCGATTTGGATCGGGAGGAGTTTGTAGAGGGTGTAATTCTTCTATTCCATTAGTGGAGGCTTCTCAGGGTTGGACTCCGATCGTCCCGTGATTTTTCCCGCAAGGGTTTCCACGTCAAAAATTCTCTGTGTCTGCGTGATTGTTGTGTGTGCTTGTTTTTGGGTTCGTGCGTTGTTTGCTCGGTCCTCTCGCAGGTACTCTTCGGTTTGGGGAAAGGTTTCCGCGCTTCTTTTCCAACAGAGTGGTATCAGAGCTTTGGGTTCAAAGGGTGTCAGGAGTTGACAGAGGAACCAGAGAGGAGAGATGGACGCGAAGCCGGTGCGCATGGTGAACCTTAATGGCACAAACTATCATTATTGGCGGAGCAAGATGAAGGATTTGCTATTTGTCAAGAAGCTGCATCTACCTGTGTTTGCATCCGAGAGGCCCAGTGATAAATCCGAGGAGGACTGGAAGTTCGAGCACATACAGGTGTGTGGGTACATACGGCAGTTTGTTGATGAGAACGTGTACAATCACGTTGCCAATATTGAGCACGCGAAGGCGTTGTGGGATAAGCTGGAATCCTTGTATGCGAAGAAGACCGGGGGTAAACAAGTTGTTCCTGATCCGAACGATGATGGGTCTGCGGTACAAGGATGGGGCGTCTATTATGGATCACTTGAGTGATTTCCAGGGCGTGGTTGACCAGCTATCTTCTATGGGAGTCAAGTTCGACGACGAAGTTCAGGGACTGTGGCTGCTGTGTACCTTGCCAGACTCGTGGAAGACCGTACGAGTATCTATGATCGCTTCTGCTCCAGAGGGCGTGGTCAGTCTGGAGTTTGCCAAGAGCGGGGTGTTGAATGAAGAGATGCGGAGACGTTCTCAGGGCACTTCATCTACATCCTACCACTCAGAGGCACTTGTTTCAGAGAGCCGCGGAAGGGGCAAAAGCAGGGGTCCAGGTGGTGGCAGAGACAAGAGCAGGGGGAAGTCCAAGGGTCGGTACGAGGACTCAGAGTGTTATCATTGCGGTAAGAAGGGTCATATCAAGCGGAATTGTTTCGCTTGGAAGAAGGAGAAGAAGGGCGACAAGGGGAAGCAAGAAGAGAACACTACAGCGGCGGCCTCGGTACATGGAGGCGATGTGATCGTCGTAGGTGATGAGGTTATTACTAACCTCGCCTGCGATGACAATTCTTGGCTGGTGGACTCAGGGGCTTCAGCACATGTATCTCACAATAGGGCACTGTTTGCCACTTACACGACAGGCGACTGTGGCGTGTTGAAGATGGGCAACGGAGATGTGTCGAAGGCGGTTGCCATTGGAGATGTGCATTTGAGAACGAAGACGGGTGTGGTTCTTGTTCTCAAGGATGTTCGTCATGTCCCTGATATCCGTTTCAACCTGGTGTCGGTTGGAAGGTTGGATGACGAGGGATTCTTCAGTCTCTTCGGAAATAGTCAGTGGAAGCTTTCCAGAGGTTCGATGGTGATTGCCAGAGGAAGCAAGAAGTCCGGTCTCTACTATATGGAGGGGAGCGCAGAGGGGGCACAGGAGGTGAACGCAGTCAGTGACGCGTCTACCGAGTTGTGGCACAGGCGGCTCGGCCATATCAGCGAGAAGGGGATGAGCTACTTGGTGAACAGGAAAGTGATTTTGGGGCTCAAGTCTACAAAGTTGGAGAAATGCACGCACTGTTTGGCTGGAAAGCAAAGTAGGGTGTCTTTCCAGAGTCACCCAAGTTCGAAGAAGCCGGCGTTGCTCGAGTTGATTCACTCGGATGTCTGCGGTCCTATGAAGGTAAAATCTCTTGGTGGTGCTTCTTACTTTGTGACTTTCATTGATGACTGTTCCAGGAAGGTTTGGGTCTATGCCTTAAAGACCAAGGATCAGGTGCTGCCTACTTTCAAGGAGTTTCAGGCCTCCGTTGAAAGGGAGACGGGCAAGAAGTTGTTGTGTGTTCGGTCCGACAATGGCGGCGAATACATCGGTCCCTTTGATGCGTATTGCAGAGAGCAAGGGATACGACACCAGAAGACTCCGCCAAAGACACCTCAGCTCAATGGTGTAGCGGAGCGCATGAACAGGACACTGATGGAGAGGGTGCGGTGTTTGCTGTCAGAAGCAAACTTGCCGGGCAGTTATTGGGGTGAGGCTCTTCTCACAGCTGCTTATATTATTAATTTGTCTCCTAGTGCTCCTTTGCAGGGTGATGTGCCTGACAAAGTATGGTACGGCAAAGAGCCGTCATACAATCACCTGCGGGCGTTTGGTTGTAAAGCCTTCGTGCATGTACCGAAGGACGAGAGGACCAAACTTGAGCCGAAGACGAGGCGATGCGTCTTTGTCGGCTACGGTCGGGATGAGTTTGGCTATAGACTCTACGACCCAGTGGAAGGAAAGCTCTACAGAAGCAGCGACGTGGTGTTCGTCGAGGATCAGACCATGACCAACACTCAGGACTCCGAGACGCCTTCTGAGGCTGAGGAATTGCCTGAGTTAGAGTCATTTCGCTTCGAGCAGTTTCCAGAGGACATCGCGGAGGATCCAGTTATGGGGGAGCCGGTACATGGAGTTGCTCCCAACCTTGATCATCAGCCTGCTGATGGTGGTCAGGGTGTCCCTCAGGAGGATGAGCATGCCGGAGAGGTAGTTCCTGAAGGGGAGGAGGCTGTCGGTATACAGCCAGCACCAGTGGCTCCACTGAGAAGGAGCAACAGGGATCGTCGACCATCTACGAGATACTCGCCGGATGAGTATGTGCTACTGACTGACGGGGGAGAGCCCGAAAGTTTCGCAGAGGCTATGGAAGACGAACACAGACAGGAGTGGATGGTGGCTATGCAGGAGGAGATGAGTTCCTTGCACACCAATTCTACTTATGATCTGGTACGGTTGCCAAAGGGCAAGAAGGCTTTGAAGAATCGATGGGTGTTCAGAGTGAAGCAGACGGATGATGCTACTCGCCCTCGATACAAAGCGAGGCTGGTAGTCAAGGGCTACGGTCAGCGGAAAGGCGTGGATTATGATGAAATCTTTTCGCCTGTCGTCAAGCATTCGTCTATTCGGGTGGTACTAGCATTAGCAGCCAGTTTCGACTTGGAGGTCGAGCAGATGGACGTGAAGACAGCGTTCCTCCATGGTGATCTTGAGGAGGAGTTGTACATGGAGCAGCCGGAGGGATTCTGTGAGAAGGGCAAGTCACATTTGGTCTGCCGGTTGAGGAAGAGCTTGTATGGTCTGAAGCAGGCTCCGAGGCAGTGGTACAGAAAGTTCGAGTCGTTTATGGGGGAGCATGGTTATGCACGGACGACGTCGGACCATTGTGCATTTGTGAGGTATTTTGCCGATGATGATTTTATCATCTTATTGCTCTATGTTGATGATATGCTATTAGTGGGTCGGAATGCCTCTAGGATAGCGGAGTTGAAGCGCCAACTGGGCGCGGCCTTCTCTATGAAGGATTTGGGCGCAGCGAAGACTATTCTTGGGATGGAGATCAGCCGAGAGAGAGAGTCCAAGCTGCTACACTTGTCCCAAAAGAAGTACATTCACCGGGTACTTCAGCGTTTTGGGATGGACGGGTCGAAGAAAGTGAGTTCTCCCCTCGCGGCTCATTTTAAGTTCACTAAGGAGCAGTGTCCATCTACCGAGGACGAAAAGGAAGATATAGAGCGGGTTCCATATGCTTCAGCTGTGGGAAGCCTGATGTATGCCATGGTGTGTACGAGGCCAGATATTGCTCATGCAGTTGGTACGGTTAGCAGGTATCTTTCGAATCCGGGAAGGGTACATTGGAGTGCGGTCAAGTGGATTCTACGATATCTTCAGGGCACTGCTGGTTGGAGACTTTCCTTTGGTGGTGACGAGCCGAAGCTGGTTGGGTATACCGACGCTGATATGGCTGGAGATGTAGACACGAGGCGATCGACTTCAGGCTACGTGATGATGTTTGCGGGAGGAGCAGTGTCGTGGCAGTCGCGGTTGCAGAAGTGTGTTGCCTTGTCGACGACGGAGGCGGAATACATTGCGGCGACGGAGGCTTGCAAGGAGCTGTTGTGGATGAAGAAGCTGTTGCAGGAATTGGGACTGAAGCAAGAGCAGTATACTTTGCTTTGCGACAGTCAGAGTGCTATCCATCTTGTGAAGAATCAGACGTTTCATAGCCGGTCCAAGCACATCGAGACTCGGTATCATTGGATACGGGATGTGGTTGAGAAGAAGGACACGGAGCTTGAGATGGTACATACAGATGACAACGGAGCTGATATGTTCACGAAGATTCTACCAAGGGGGATGTTCGAGTACTGCAGGCAGATCGTCGGGATGACGACGTCCTCCCCATAGTTGTGAAGGGGGAGATTTGTTGGAGTGGGTGGGGTTCCCAACCTATGTGGAGAAGATCCCGGAGTGCGACGAGCGCCGTCCGATGTCGGAGAAGCTCGGGAGTAGTTGCTGCTGCTGCTGCTGTGTTGCTGCTGGAGCTGCTGGAAGCAGGGGACCCGAGTTCGGGCCGAACTCGGTCCCCTGGCGAGTTCGGGCCGAACTCGGTCTGGCCGTTCCAGGGTTTGGCCAGTAGGTGCTGGCTGCCCCACACAGAGTTCTGGCCGAACTCTGTGTGTCGGGGGGCTGAAGCGGATTTCAGGATGAGTTTTCATCATTGGATCTAATCCAACGGTTCAGGTTGGTTGCGGGATTAGGGAGATATATATTGAGTTTTCTCAACCCTAATTAAAAAGTGCAACATAACACAAGTTTGAGAGAGAAGGAGGCAAGAGTGCCATTGCAACTTCGGAGAAGAAGACGGAGGATCGAAGGTCGTTTTCGAAGGAGATCGTGTTTCGGGTAATCTCTACTCGTCGTTCTCGTTCTTCGTAGCCTTGTGATCATTGTTCTTGTCTCTGAGTGTTGTGGGGATCCGATTTGGATCGGGAGGAGTTTGTAGAGGGTGTAATTCTTCTATTCCATTAGTGGAGGCTTCTCAGGGTTGGACTCCGATCGTCCCGTGGTTTTTCCCGCAAGGGTTTCCACGTCAAAAATTCTCTGTGTCTGCGTGATTGTTGTGTGTGCTTGTTTTTGGGTTCGTGCGTTGTTTGCTCGGTCCTCTCGCAGGTACTCTCCGGTTTGGGGAAAGGTTTCCGCGCTTCTTTCCCAACAGGAATTAGGCTGCTTTTGTCCTATACAAAGACACAATGGTCAGGGAGAGTGCTTGGTCCAACGTCTCTACGATGACTAAATTAGCAACAGAAAATTTGCTGTAAAATACTAAATTTTATTTAAATTACGCATAGGGTAATAACTATCTAAAAATTACAAGTAAATGTATTTTCTGCCAGACAGACTGGCGGAAATTGGACATATCCAATTTTCACCAAACCGTCTGGCGGAAATCAAACATTTGATTTTTTTTACTGGTTTAGTTGGTTTGGTTTAATAATGTACTTGCTTTGTTTGGGGTTTTATTTTTACTGTTGTTTTGGTTTATGTGAAAAATATATCTACGCGTGTTTCTTTTCACATAATATTATATAGATAGAAAATATATAATTTAATATCATTTGCAGAAAATTTGATATTATCTATAGAAATATATATAACAAATAGATAATTTTATATATATAACAAAATATAATTTAAACATTAAAATTCTCTCTCTCTCTCTCTCTCTTTCTCTCTCTCTCTCTCTATATATATATATATATATATATATATATATATATATATATATATATATATATATATAGAGGAAGGATCAAGATCCCCACACTTTTTGCATCCCCAAGCATCCCCCCTATTTACACCGTTGGATGGTGCTTTAAGTCATCTAATCTTAACCGTTGATTTACCAATGGTTAAGATTAGATGACTTAAAGAACATCCAACGGATGTGAACATGGGGATGGATGGGGATGCAAAAAGTGTGGGGATGCCTATCCTTCCTCATATATATATATATATATATATATATATATATATATATATATATATATATATATATATATATATATATATATACAACATTTTCTCACTTTTGCATCCTCTAAGCATCCCCATAATGTAAAACCCATAAAATTGAAATTTAATAATAAATGGAATTTTTTCAATATTTATTTGTTTGCTAGTAAGTATAGAATAGTTAGGGTTACTATTATTATTATTATTATTATTATTATTGTTTAGTCAGTTAAATAAGAAAAATAATTTTATTTGTAAAAGATTAATTAAATCATAGTGATTGTAATTGTTAATTTAATGATTGATTGTTCGCTAGTTTAGTTTAGGCCTATTAGCTAAGCCCGCGGTTTTTAGCCCATAACTTAAAACCATTGACCCGAAACCCTCTAACCCGAAACCCATTAACCTAAACCCATCTACCCATTTAAACCTAAACACATCCACACCCCTTGCCCATGTAGCCATCTCCCTTTCCTTCACGTACAATCTTCAGAAACTTTTCCTTCCCCTACAGAAACCTCCAGAGCCTTTATATTTCTCCACCTTCACAAAACCTTCCTATCTCCACCCACACTCCACCTCTCCCAAATTTGATCGCACCACGACACTCCTTGCAATGTCCCGTCCAATTAAACACCTCTCTTGAGGCATTTACGACACAACCTGCGCGACCCCCGACCGGCCGACCAGCCGCGTCCGCGTCCCGCGCCCTTGCGTGCGTTACCCCGCGGCCCGTGGGACCGCTCCTGTCGTGCCAGTGGCCAGCCTAGCATGCTCCCGCCGTGCGCCAACGGCCAGTAGCCGTGCCCTTGCGCACCAGCACCTCCGCGTGCGCTTCCGCCGTGCGCCAGCCGGCCGTGTCCCCGCACGCCCGTGCGACCCCGCCCGCGCGCCCGTGCGACCCCGCCCGCGCGCCCGTGTCCCCGCGCGCCCGCGTGACCCCGCCCGCGTGCGCCCGTTCGCCGACGTCGATCCCGCTCGCGTGCCCCTATGCCCGTGCTCCCGTCGTCCCGTCGCTTTTGTGCGACCCCGAGGCCGAAGCCACCCTTCGGTTCTCCTGCATCAGATTTTCGGTAGGTTCCCTAGACTTTCTGTGTTATTTCTAGTAGAGAAAAACCTTAATCTTGTCAGACCAAAATTGACATAATAAAGCTCTGTCAATCTTGGGATAATTAGTTTCCCAATTATTTTAATTATTTGATATGTTAATGTGATTAATTAAATAGTTGGTAAATAACGGTTAGATTATTATTAGAACTGCTCGTAATTATTGGGCCATCGTATAAATTGTTGGATCGTAAAATGATTATTTAGTAATTAATATTACTGCTATCTTACTAAAATATAATTTTAAAATTATATTTAATTACTGTCCTTGGTAAATATTCTAAAATAAATAAAATAATTGTTAAAATAAAGGATTGTCGTATTAACACGACATTTTAGGTTTAAAAGATTTTTACTAAATATGTTACGTTTATTTTACGTAAATAAAATGCTAACTAGTTTCAAAAGTATTCCCATTACCAAAAGGGGTATTTTGAATATAAGAAATTAATTAAAATATTAGTACTATTTTTATAAGTAAAAAAATGTTTATTATTTAATAGACAAAATATAGCAATTCTCACATTATTATAATAAGTAGTTTTATTTAAAATATCGTTTATTCACTAGTTGGTAATTACGAGTATTTTGTTAAAAGCATTAAAAGAACGTTTTGGATAAATTATTTTCATAAGTCATAAAAAAATACTAATTTGTCACTATCTTATTATAATTGAATTAATGATAATTCCATTTAAGGAAATAATAAGTTTTACTATCTTAGTATTAAAAACGTATTTTCCTTATATTCTCACTTAGATATTCTATAAAATATTTTATTTCCTTATTATAATTATTAGTGAATTTAGAGTCTAGATTATTATTGTATTATTAATAAGTTAATTAATTAGAATTATAGCAAATCTTAGACTGAAAACTAAGACATATTTCACTAATGTAGGGTTCAGTTCCGGGCATTAGCTTGAGTTTTTTTTTTTCTATCGTCACCTACAACACCAGAAAACCAATGCAAGTTTCATATTATTCAGATTCGTATTTTTGTTGATAATTAAATGCATTGCATCATTAGGATTATATATTGTATCGACACTTGACTCACGGGATCCCTCTCGGACCCAAATTGATTGCCCGATTGACTCATTTACTTGGGGTTGGGGAGTAGTGTTAGCACATGTGGTCAAAGCTCACTTATTCCCTCATTGTGGATAGCTGAAGCCCCACCTCACTCGGACTGAAGCCGGACCGTGTTCATTAGAACACATATTACCTCCATCCCAGCTGGCCACGGGATGCTACACACTCAAAACACTATTGCTAATTGTAGATTGCATCATTATTGCTTCCTAGAGATTTTATTGTTTTATTCATTCTTATTTATTATTATTTAGAAAATATTAAAAAATGCTTTAAAACTGCTCATCGCATTCATTTATTATTTATTAGAATGTTGGATTGGATATATATGTTATTGCTCCCCTCGTGACTGGAGACCAATATTTTTAGGTGACTGCGATGACGAGAAGCTTACTTTTAGTTTCTATTACGGACCCGACCTGGATTCTAAAGAGATAGTTGAACCCGAACAGGGAGCCCAGGAGTTCTAGCCGTACTTATTGTTTAGTTTCTTTCTTTGTTTTAAAGTTGTAATGAAGGATAAGTTGTAATAATTTAAATACTTTCTCTGCTTGTATGGATGTTCCAGATAGACATCTAGTTCTAATTTAAATGTTTTAAATAAAAGTTGTTAATTTTTGCGGTTTATAATATTGTGCTTGAGTTACTACTGATTTATACAGTTACTGCCGCCTCACAACGGTGCAGGCTGGGCATGATCCGACTGGACCCAGTTCGGGTCGTGACATGTTTACAATGGTGGCCCATGCAGGTCATGTTCTACAAATTTGGTCTAGTCAACTTAGTCTAGACAAACATGTAAGCCTACATTCTGATCTTAGGTTTAAGAATGACTTTAAGAAAACAGACTCTAGAAATAATTAGAACACTTAGCCTATTTCAACCCGTCACAACGTAGAACCGAACTTATCTACTTATATATATATTATATATATATATATTTATATATATATATATATATATATATATATATTATATATACTTATAATATATATATATATATATATATATATATATATATATATATATATATATATATATATATATATATATATATATATCTATATATATATATATATCTATTTTTACTTATTATAGTTTTGTAGGTTACCTTGCTTATGTTTGTTACCTAAACCTTCCTGAGGATGGCGAAAGGAAAGACAATCCATTTTGAGCCTGCCGTCGAAGAGGTTTCATCATATGAGTACACCCCTACTCAGGCCTATTCTGATCCTTCTCCATTGCAGCTCACTGATCATTCTCATACTGTACAAGCTCCCCGCACTTCTTATACTTCCACAGTGCATGTAGCATCACCTATCCCTCCGAGGACCACACCACCTCCTGCCGGTGTGAACCCTCCCGCTGCTCGACCAGTGCCAGTGGACCCCACCAAACTCGTAGGTCTGCTACGAGGAGTTCTTGAGGCCCAGAGGGCCCAAGCTGAAGCCAATCGCGAGTAGACCACGATTATGAGAGAGAACATGGAGAATGCCCATAATATGGCTATGGCAGCACTAGATTCATCTCAGTCCGATCAGAGGCCTGCTCAGGTAAATAAAAATTTAAAAGTTTTTAAGTTGTATTGGAGAAATTCAAGTCTGACAAGAAGTCTGTTGTCCAGGCAAAGGTCGGAACATTGAGAACTTCAAAAAGTTGGACCCGCGCACTTTTAAAGGAATATATGGCATCATCTATGCAGACGAATGGCTGGATTATATGGAGTAACTTCTCAGCGTCGCTCGACTCCCTGCCGACCTCATGGTTGAGGCCGTCGTTCTTCAGCTTAGGGGTTTGGCTAGCATTTGGTACAAAAAATGAGCCAAGATTCCAGGCTAGAGGAACGTCTTGGCGTTCCTTCAAGAAGTAGTTCAAGCAAAAATTCTTTTCGGAAGCCATCCTCGAAGCTATGGGAAGGCAATTTCATGATCTGAAGCAGGAAGATCGCACTATCGAGGAGTATACAGCCGAGTTCAACCGGCTCGACAGATTTGCCACTAGCCTAGTGGACGACCTAGTGGAGCGTGCCAAGAAATTTTGGCACGATTTGTGAGAGGTGATCCGAACTTTGGTAGTCTCAAATGGTACGAAGACTTATAATAAGATACTGAAGGTGGCCCAAGATGTTGAGTCCAACTCGCCTGTCCGACCCAAAAGGGAGAATCCAGGATCTAGCAACGACTACCTGGGCAACACTAAGAGGCAAAACCACAACAATAATAGGCCCACTCACCCGCAGCAATCCCAGCAGCAACAGTAGTCAGCAGCACCCAACAAAGCACCCCAGTACCATCAACAGAAGACGGCTAACTGTGCCTATTGCAAGAGTTCCGGTCATACTACGGATATCTGCAGGAAGAAGTTGGGACATTTCCTTTCTTGTGGATCTGCCACCCACCAAGTAAAGGAATGTCCAACAGCGTTCAACAAGATTAGAACAAGACAACGGAGAGGCCCACTACCCACCCAACAGCAGTGCTACAACCAGTAGATAGCCGAACAAGCTTTTACCTTAGCCGTGGAGGAGCCAGAGCTAGAGCCAGAGACTGAAGGAGATGTCATCGTAGGTGCTATTCTATTACATTCGAACCCGACGTTAGCTTTATTTGATTCTGGGCTTCACATGGCTTCATACCATCAAACTTAATTGCTGTATATCATTTAGATGTAGGATGTAGTAAGATGATTTGTAGAGTAAAGATCGGAGGTGGACCTATCCCAATCATAGAGACTTGCTCTTGCCCTATCACTATCCCAGGTCATACTTTCCTAGCACCCCTTCTAGTAATGCCTCTCCTTAACTATGATATAGTCCTGGGGATGGACTGGCTGAGTAAGCAGCATCCCCTGATAGACTGTCACCGAGGTTGTGTCATCTTCAGTCCACCTGGAGGACCCAACTTCGAGGTGGTCTGAGAACCAAAAAGAATGGGGTGTGTCTCCTACACCTCTATCACAGAAGAAACTAGTTACCCCCTGATCGAGAGGTGGAGTTTACTATCAACCTAGTACCTAGATCTTCACCTATCTCTCAACGATTCTACAGAGTCAATCCCAAGGAGGCCAAGGAGTTGAAGGACCAGATCGACGAGCTCAAGGCCCAGGGATTCATCAGGAGTGGCACTTCACCATGGGGGAACCAGTCTTATTTATGCCCAAGAAGGATAGAATGGTCCGAATGTGCATAGACTACAGGGAACTGAACAACATCACCATCAATAATAAGTATCATCTGTCCAGGATTGATGATCTCTTCGACCAGTTGAGCAGAGCGAATATTTTCTCGAAGATTGATCTCAGGTCCGGATATCACCAAGTCAAAATACGAAAAAAGACATTCCAAAGACAACATTCAACACCAAATATGGACAATATAAGATCTTGGTCATGCCCTTTGGTCTTACAAATGCTCCAGTAGTATTTATGAACCTCATGAACAAGGTCTTCCATAAATACCTGGACCAGTTTGTCGTTGTCTTTATCGACGACATTCTGATCTATTCGAAGACCAAAAAAGAACATGAGCAGCACTTGTGGGTAGTATTAGAGACATTAAGGAAGGAGAAGCTATATGGTAAGCTGTCCAAGTACGAGTTATTCTTAGACACGGTAGACTTTCTCGGCTACATTGTCACAGAAGAAGGCATATCAGTAGATCCCAAGAAGATAGCTACCGTAGAGACATGGACGATGCCCAGTTCGGTTGCAGAGATCAGAAGCTTCTTGGGCTTAGCTGACTATTATTGGAAGTTCATGAAGGACTTCGCAAGGATCGCTGAGCCCATGACAAAGCTAACCAGGAAGAATGAAGAATTCATCTGGACCGAGGCACGTCAGGCATCAATTGAGGAATTGAAAAAAAGGTTGACATCAGCATCAATATTATCACTACCCTCTGGATCAGGTGGATTCTCCATCGACAGCGACGCTATTTGTAAAAAAACAAAAGTTTGATTTACAAACTAAAAAAAAGAAAGTACGAAGAGTAAAATTAATTTCTGGAAAAGTACAACTGTCAAAATCTGATCATAAGACGATCACTTTATTCTTTGGACGATGTGATATCGAAGACACGAGCCTCTGGAGAATGAAGAAGCACCTTATCAGGAGATTATAATTATTAATGATGCTTTAGAACTAATTTGAAACTCTATTTATAGAGTTCTGAAATAACTATCAAGTAGTTATTCTAGGTGGCGCTACTGCATTTTGCGTGCCATTCATCAAGTTGCACGAACGGTTACTCGAACTGCTAAGAATACATGGCATTCTATGAGAGAGATACGCATGGTCATGGGCAGTGTAGTAGATACGTTCTTCGAGAATAGTGGCATGTGCGCCACGTCATCTGAATTTAGGATGAAAGTTGATTATGTGGTGCTAGTTTGATAGGTGGTGCCAGACGCAATTTGATAACAGGCACCTCCTAATTAGTTTGTCAGTTCTGTCATCATTAACTACCTCGCGCCACTTGATAGTTGGCGCGAGCTAGCCGTCAGCATTTATTACAAAGCTGACATAGTTTTCTCGGGTGCCGTGCTTCCCAAGCTTCGAAAAGATTTCCTTGGACTGACAAGCTGTCAGTCATCATTGTGACTGTTTACAGCTTCTCGAGGAGGCTTTGCCACGTGGTGCATGCGCCACCTGACCCTAGCGCCATCTAAGCCTCATGCAACCCAGTGGCCAGCGCCATTCTGAATCCTGGCGCCATCTTATGAGTAGCGCTTAATTATTTTTGAGCTCCTACAAGTCCCCCTTCAAAGTTTTCAAATTTAAAAATTTTCAAAATTTGAAATACTTTGAATTAGAAATGATTTGTCTGACTGGCACGGGATACTGTTGTAACTGATCCGAGTTTGCACGTAGGTTGCGCAACGGTCAAAAAAGTTGCCATAGGCTATAAATAGCCGTTTAAGAGAGAAAAATTACTTTTACTGAAAAGTTATTTTCTCTCCAACTCTTTGCCTTCTTCTTCTTAACCTTAGAAGCTCTTTCGACCATCAATGGCGCCGAGGAGATCTGCTATTGACAAGGGCAAGTGGGTCGCCGAGCCTTCATCGCGTGCTGTACCACAAAGGGCGCCTCAATACGGGCCACCATCGGCGAGAGTCGAGAGGGCGACCCTACTCTTGAAGGTGATCACCGGAGAACTAAACGTCTGATCCTGGGGCGCCACTCGATTGCAACACATCATGTCAGCATTGACCATCTCTTTTTAGAGCTCTGGTTAACCCTACGCACTTCACAACCTGTAACTCCTCTCTTTAGAGTGTTGGTCGCATCATAGCACACACTCTTTGTTTTTATAAATTGTGTTATGTGAAAAAAGCAAGCTTGCACAAAAACGCACTTGCGCCAAGCAGCTCTTGCGCAACCTATGAACTGGAGCCATCTAGATCCTGCATAAAACTGACATCCTGCAAGTTTTGAACTGTCTTACGCCCAATGCTTTAAACTGTTGTTTATGTGCAACACTTTGATGGATTGTCATATTTTATGCCAAAGTAACAAAATAATTTTGTCATAAGGCATTGACTTAAGATTTTTGATCATGCGCCACTCAAGAGCCATTATGCTCGCGCAATTTGCGTTGGTTTGTGCAAATTGAATATTTTTGTGCAAAGTTTGCAATTTGATCTTTCATGTTTCTAAACTTTGCTTCTTCTTTTGCAGTTGATCTCAGAGAAGACCCCGATGCTGAGAGGCTGGCTTCAGCTTTTCGAGTATCGAAATACCAAGAGGATTTGTCTCATGTTCTATATCCTCAATATGATCTTCCACAATCCAGAAGAACAATGCTAGTATCTCAAGAGGATAAGACTTTATTATATTTGATGAATGGAGAACCCCTCATGAGTTTAGACCAAGTCCCTCATAAAAAACCAGCTTTCTTATTTGGAGATGCCATCAAGAAAACAGCTCAGTCCAAATCAAAACGAGAGGACAAGATTTATCGGAGCAGAGACAGATTGATGTATCTCACAGAGATGTCGAGACACTTATCTCTATCTCGATATGCTCATTCCAATTCTCCTCGATGGATGGCATGGGACTTGACTCCAATCCAACAGGCCAAGGTTGGTAAAATATGCCAAAAATTGGGTCCCAAGAATAAAGACATGTTCTACAGTCATTCAGAGAGATTCAGTTCCCACCTGAAAGGCTTAAAACCGAGTTGTGTGCCTCCTGAAGATTCATCCATGTTGATTCCCGTCAGAATTTCCTTTTCTCCAAATATATTTGCTAAGGCTGAGGGAAAATATCCAGATCAAGCCATGAGATTGACAGGCTTGATGAATCCAGAGATGAAGCGCTGGAACAGTGTTATAGTCTGGGCTGTTGACCAATTTAAAGACAACCTTCTTGAACTGAAACTCTACGATCCAATCTGGACCACTGCTTTTGGCATCCGTCCCAATCCTAATCTATTTTTGGCTCTGGTGGAACGGTATAATGACAAAACTGGCACCTTCATGACTCCTCTTGGAGAGATTGGCTTTGTACTTCACGATATGCAATATCTTTCTCATTATTTAATGGGTGAAAACCCATACGAAGAATACATACCAACGAATAAAGAGCTAAATACTTTAGCCAAAGAGAAACCACAGATGGTAGCCGTCTTCGAGGAACTTTTGTGCCACTTCATGATTTGTACCCTCTATTATCAGAGTGCTGTAAAAGGGACATGCTATATGACTAAGTGGCTGCCGTACTTATTTCTGGGCCACATTTAAGAAGACAAGATCAATAAGAGTCAAGCTTATGAACCTTGTTTCTTCAAGCCGCTTGACCGCAACACTATCGAAAAGCTGGTAGAAAAATCCAAGCATTTTGACAACAAACTGAACAATGATTGGCATCCATTTACCGCTGGTGCTACTATTGAGAGCTACCTCAGCCAAGGTTACCGACCCATGTCTCGAGAAGCTATTTTAGCGGGTTTACTTTCCTTGTGGATACGACAGTTCGTGGTTCCTGGAGCCAGTGCCGTCGACAGATTCTACCGAGGCGTACTATTCGCGATTGTGCGTCTAGTATTTGGCTACAAGATGGACATTCTTTCGGCGATAACTTGCCGACTGAACGCAGGTTTGCGTTCTTTTGTCGACAGTATGATGAATTATCCCAGCACTCGAGACACCTTTCCTCGTACCGAGATGCCTTATACCTATTTGTTCGGGTGGCTGTTATTGCATCATCCCAGTTTGATGGACCCGACTATGGGTACCATTGGAGGAGACTTCATCAGGCGTTATGCCACCACTCGATGGAGCATAAACACCCTTTCAGAGTGTAGAAAGGCTTTGAATATGGATTCTGGATAGAAATTTCACCGTGTCCTTCCTCCGGGATATAAAAATTTTCTACCTCAACCCATGGACTTAGAAACTATGACACTCCGTCTAACTCCACCGACTTTTATGTGGCTGAAGATGATCCGACCCTCCCACCTAGTACATCGGTTCGAGGGTGAATAATTTTTGGAGCCATATTTACTAAGTCGATTCGCTCGACAGTTTGGCTACGATCAAATGCACGTGGGGAATGCCACCACCTGCTTACAAGCCAAAAGTTATTTGATAGATGGGGCCAGAGCCTGGAGTTACTATAATGCAAGAGGTACCAAGGCTGTATTCCTCATGCCCTCTGCTACATTTAAAGTAGGTCTGCGTATGTTATATACATATACAAATTTTTATACTTCAGCCAATACTTTCTTCGAGAGTTTCAACTTGGCCGATAGTTTTGTAATCGCGAAACGGGCACAATCGGAGGTTCATACTATACAAGAATTTAGAGATACGAAAGACCATGACCCGGCTGATGAATCTCTAGAGGCTACTCTTGTTGGTTTTCTTGATGAAGTGAATGAACCATTGTATATCTCACTTGAGAAGCGAAAGGAGAAGTCTCCCACGAGAGGCCTGGTAAAAGGCAAAAGACCGGAGAACCATATGTTCCATCACACCAGATGAACTCCCTTCCCCTCCTAAGGCTCCAAAGAGGAAGAAGAAAATATTATTGGTTTTTGTTGAGAAGCCTACTACTAGGACGACAAGGTCCCAGACGAAGCAAATGAACATAGGAAATTCTCCTAGAGGAGGAGAAATAACTCCCTCTTTAATTCCAAGACATAGTAAGGTCGTTGATAAAGTCACTAACAGGGAACCAACTGTGCAAGATAATCCGATCGAAATTGAAGAATCACCTCCGGCACCTCTTATACGTAAGGCTAGAAGGAAGTTAATAGTGACTCGAGCAGATCGTCAAGGAACTAATGCTTCACCAACTCCTTTAATGCCGAAAGTGTCTTCAAGTCAACCTGATTTGTCATTGCCTTTACAGGATCTGCCACCTCCTCAAGATAATATTTGTACTCTTTTTAATATGATCATGATTGAGTAAAATATTGATGTTGACCTTTTTTATTGGCAGAGGCTTCAGAAATCAGTGCTCCAGCTCCAGTTGTCATAATGGATACCTCAAAACACATGATTATGCAGAAGACCATTCCTGCAACTACACTAGCTGCGGCAGGAATAATGATGTCGTCCCCAACTCCAGAGGTTTCGAAGACCACACTTCTTGAGAAAGTATTGCCTTCAATGGACTCCAATACCGATGTTGCAGCTCCTTCCGCAATCCAAACTCCTACCCTCTCTCAAGAGGATCAAGAAATAATAGCGGCTCTCAAAGGTTGTGATTTTGGTGATGAGCTGATTGAAGAAGACTCCATTGATGTCACTTTCGATCTCAATAGAGCTGGAATAGATCCAACTCTCGTAGAAGTCTCAAAAGATTAAGACTTAACAGCCAAAGAGGGCCATACCACTGGTGAGGGTGAAAAGAACCCTACTGTTGATGAAGGGCATCAAAGCCCAAAAGATGATAACCAGAGTCTTGTTGACCCCCAGGGTGATAAGAACTTAAATATTGATGTTGAGGGTGATGAATGCCCAGGTGGTGAGAATGATAATAAAGACCTTGATGATAACAAAGAAGATGATGAAGATCAGGCTAAGAACCTTGGGAATATTAGGATTAATGAGAATCCCGGAACTGATGTTGAGGGGATTCAAACCCCGATTGAACATGTTTTCCAGACAAAGGGAGCGGAAGTGACAACTCCAACAGGTCAAACAGAATCAGGGACTGGAAGCAGCTGTTTTTGGTCAGGAGATTTAGAGGCTGGAAGTAGTCAGGCGACCGTATCCGAGACTACCATGACGAGGCTTCGCACAGACCGAGAGCTACCTCGTGAGACCCCATATGTGCCGCCGGGCTCAGGTAAATTATTTACTTTTATTCATCATTGCCTCTTTGATATGATATGCCAATTATACCCTTTTTAAATACAGAGGCTCCTGTAGGGACTATCATTGCAGCCCTGTTAAATTCTGCGGCTTTTAGTCTCGGCTCAACAATGGCTCCCCTGAACAGGGGAACGATAGAAGGGAGTTCTTTAAGAATGTCTGCACCAAGATCCCCTGGAGTACTAGCTGTGATCCCTCCCTCTTTTATAGGAGGAGGAACTCTTGTTGAAGCAGTAACACCTGGTCTCTCAGCAATGAATAACGGCCTCGGCGAAACGTATACACAGGCTCTCTTCACTTTCTTGAATATTCTGGTACATATGGCCATGAAAAAAGGCCAGTCTTATGATTCAGTGAGGAGCACTGCCTCTTTTACGATCAGAGCCATACGTAATATTGGTGACATGGTGTAACGCCCCAGTCCCAAAATATGTAGGACTAGGAACATAGACATGCCAGCTGTATACATACGAAATATACTCCAATATATGGAACCCTCGTATGAATACATAAGCTGTAAAATGCAGTAGAACCATAACTAATCTCATCCACGTAAAATAAATGAATAAAAGACATCATATAAAGATAATGAATTGTCTTGATACAATATGTTGGGCGGAGACAAATCTACTACCAACAAGAAAAGGAAAAATACATGATGTACAAAGGTTGATTTTTTGGCGAGCGAAGCGAAGACGATCCAAGTGCAATCATCCTCGAAGAAATAGAGCGGATCACGGCTAGAGCCAGAACACCTACGAAAGACAATAGCACACACCTGAAGAGATAACCAGGTCCTCAGAGGGACGTAACAAGACACATAATATCATGCCATATAAACTGAATAAATATTGCTCAAATAAATAAGTAAATCGAATTATAACATGGTCCAATACGCACCTACTGAACGAGCGTACCGTCCCCCCAACCAAATAAGGACAGGAGATGGTAAACTAATTCACGGCGACGTATCTTTCTATGCTATGAATCCAATATGGTATCCGGACCCCAACAAGGTTCAATACCTTCTTATCGAAGTAGTAAGTCACATCTACAACCAAACAAGGACAAGATGTGACGAACTAATCCGGGACAAGTTATTGTTCCAAGCTACGGTCAGATACAAGTACCCAAACCAAAAGTACTTGTACCTAACGGATAAAGGTACCTAACCAATCTAAGTGAAATGTTGTTAAGAACAATCCTTCCTACGCATGGGCCCTGGCTAAATAGGATCGACGTAGTCCCCCTTGGGCACCAGAGGCCCCATCAGTAAGAGCATGACGTTCCGCAGAATCGTCAGTGGCCGTCAGTAATCATGGGTAATCTGACCCGCATCTCCGGCAGAGCTCACGGTTTACAAAAGGGAAAGTGCATCGAAGCCCATACGCTAAGGAATTGTCCTCCCCTCCCAATGCCTACTATGTTGTGTCCACAACATAAACCACTATAACCGCTAAGTCAAACTAACATGCAACCTCTATTAGCGGTTATTCCTATCGCACGGCTTGTACGTACTGGTGGCCAGCCAATCATGCACTTCCGTATCCTATATACGACATATAACTTCGTGTTACAACGTGTCAAGGCCAATGAATGCAACACACAAGGTGGTCCCTTAAATCTAGGTTTAATGTGAGAAAAATAATATATAGCAGGAAATATAAATGAACAGTAAGTTCTAATAGGTTATGCCATGTATCATAATTTATTTTGCATAAAGAAAATAAATAATGCATGAAATATAAGCTAAAATAATTAAACAGCAAATGGCAAGGTGTCTTGCTTGGTAGGGCGCCTGGTGTGCTGCGATGATCATGGTGGCACGATCTGCAACTTCGGTACAACAACTATACATGGTGACCTCGGATGGTAGCACAGATAGTTTCATTGGGTCCAGAAGGGTCAAATTGGTTAGGGTGGATATAAGGTAGTCTCGAAATGGACGAAGGAATGGGAACAATAGGACTTGGATACGGACATGAGAAAAATCAAAGAATAATGGATAAATAAATATTTTATATATACAAAATTTAGAAAATACTTGTAATAGTTGAAATATAATTTATTAGTCAAAATATGCTTTCCAATAAAATACCCAAAAATTGAAAGTCGTTTTAAGGCAAAACGCTTAAGTTTGTAGCATATATATAAAAACTATATATCATTATTAATATCTTCGACAAATAAAAATAAAAATATTTTATAATTTGAAAATCTACTCCTTATGATAAAAATATATTTAAATAAATATTATATCATCTAGAGAATTTATTTGGCTTAAACCAATTTGAGAATTGCCTAGATAGCTTTACCTCTATACTATACCTATAGTTTTGAAAAATAATAATATATAATCTTAAATACTAACCTTAATAATAATAATAATAATAATAATAATAATAATAATAATAATAATAATAATAATGAATATAATAATAATAAATAAGAAGAAGCAACAATCTTTGTACTGTCAATGCAACACAATTTGTCGTATGAGAATATCAAGAATACTAGTGTGGCTGGAGGACTGTCCAGTGGAAGAAAAGTTACATCATTAATTTCCAACCAAGTATTTGATAATAATTCAAAGTACTGCAGCTGTACATCTTCCAAGAAGAATAGATATAATAATAATAATATAATTAACATATACAAACAGAAGAAGAAGATAACTAATGTACTAATATTTTATACTGTTAAATAAAAACATAAAAGTATTAATTATAATAATAATAATAATGATGGAGAGTACACTGTGTACTCGGTACTCCTCTTGAAGAGGACTCATACTTCTGTAGAAAAAAAAATTATAAAGAAAGAGACACTGAAGAAGGAGGAGAGAGAAGAAAGGTGGGGAAGGGAATCGAGGAAGCGGGTGTCGGCTGGCGGTGGGTTCAATCTTGGCGGGCGGAGGAGAAGTGAGGGGAGTCGTCGGGAAAGAGGGAAGAGCGGGAGGATCGCGAGGGTTTTCGTCTGAGGGGGCGGCTTCGGCGGAGTTTCGGTGGTCCGGCGCGTGCCTGGCCGGAGAAGGAGGATGGACGGAGGCGGATGGTTGTGCGTGGAGGGTTTCGGCGGTAAGATTTTGGGGCTCGTCGGCGGTTGGCGCGACGGCGGAGGCGGGTTCGATGGTCGGGCGGCGTTTCCAGGCGGTCGGGGCGCGGTGGTTCGCCGGAAGGGAAAATGTGGAGGCGGTGGCGACATGGAGGACAGGGCGGCAGGCGGTCGCAGAAGCTCACAGAAGCTCGTGGCCGAGAGGGCTTCGTCGAGCCGGCGGGTGGTCGAACGGCTCCGGCGTTCTTCGGGCACGGCGGAGGACTGGAGTGGGGTCGTAGGTTGAGGCGAGGCGGGTTCACCACGGAGCACAGTTCTGGCGACGGAGCGGCTGAGCGGCGCAGATAGGGGTGAGCATTTTTATTTGTTTTCTTTTTCTATCTGGAGTTTGGCTGGGTGTTTGGAGGTGGCGTCGGGTTCCGGCCAGTGGCCGTGGCCGCGGTGGCGGTCCTGGTGTTGGGGATGGTTGTGTGGACGAGATGCCGGTGGTGAAGCGGATGTGGTCGGTGTGTTGGACGTAGGCTGTCGCGGCAATGGCCGCGGTGGCGGTTGGGTTGGTCGGTGATGACGGTAAAGATGATGGTGTTGGCTGGTTGTCGTGGCGGTCGGGGTGTTGGAGTCGGACAGCAATGGCGGAGGCTGGGTTGGATGGTCTATGGTGATACGTGTGGCTGGACGGGACATGGTGGAGAAGGGATTGTGTCGGGTCTGTCTTGGCTTGGGGGACATGGTGCTAATGACGAAGGTGGAGGGAAGATGGTAACGGCGGACGTCCGGCTGTCGATGGCTGAGGAATCGACGGAGGCAGGGAGGAGACACGAGCGAGGATGGGGTTTACAGTAGGGTTAGGAATTCGATTGTGTCGGGATGTGTCCGACACGAAAAATTAAATGTAAATGTACAAGAATTGGAATAAGAGAGTCACCCGGGGTCGGACCCGAGGCCGTCACGGCTGACACGGAAGAGATGGGCACCGACACGAGGTACGTAAACTTTGTGGAAATTTGTGGAATAATAATAAAAAGTTGGAGGAGTACCTGCCTATTTATAGGATGTGGGAATTCCCAATTTGGATAGGATTAGGAGAATTTAAAAGCCAAGTAGATAAATCGTCTATTTAATTAAAATCAATCAAATCAAATCAAATCCAATCCAAATCCAATTAAATCTAATTTAATTTCCTTAGTTTATGTAGCACCCAGTTTTCTAAATAAGGGTAATTTTCAAATTTCGTGTTCATAATTATTTTAATAATAATATTTAATTCATGATATGATTTTTTTGGTGATTTTAAATCATTTTAAAATTATTTAAATCAATGACTTGTGGTTTTGACGTTTTGCTAGTGAAACCCTAGAGACTGTTTGACCTAGAGCCTAACCATGTGATTATGATATTTTAATGTCATTTTTGGCCTAAGAATATTTTTGCATTTGACCTCTTTGAATTATTTTGATATTATTTTATTATTTATGATATTGTTTTGGGATTATTTGAGTCGGGTTCGAATTTCATCTCAATCTGACTTGTAACGGGGACCCGGGGGTAGTTTGACTTTAGTGGAACCGACATACTAGTTAGGCATGGCCCACATGATATTAATTTTAGTCCACATGATAGAAATATTTTAGTTAGAGGTTAGACTAATTATTATGGATAAGGTTAGTGTGATTAGAGACTTTAGAATGACTAATTTAGCCCCAACCAATTAGCCCTTTCCTAATACTCATAGAATAGGTTAGTGGGGGCATTTTGGACCTTACCATAATAGGACAAATAGCCCCATATGGCCAGCCACTTTGGGAGAGGATAGGCTCAAGTTCATTTTATTATTCTCATCCACACTCTCTCTCTTGTTCTTCTCCAAATTCCTAGAGAGCAATTCCTAGCAATTTTTCCACCAAATCCTTCCATTTCGCCACCAAATCTTCTTCTTTCCTTCTCCATTCTAGCGAAGGAGAAAGTTACCCAAGTTTGGGAGGGTTCGGAGCTCGTTCGTGTCCTTTTGGAATCTCTACGTGTCGGTGTCGCTCCGGGAAGGCTTTTCTTCGATTCGATCTACCGGGAGGTATAAATCCCTTCTCCTTTTCATTTCCTCATGCATATAGGTCTATTTTGAACCCCATAGGAATGACTCCTATGGTTGTATCTCCATTTGTGTCCATTTTGTGTCCATTTGGAGGTCATAGGAGTGTCCTTTGTGTTGTGGTTGTGTCCATGTGGGAAAATCCCAAATTTGGACACACTATGTGTTGTTGTTATGTGTGAATAAATTATTATATATTTAATCTCATATTTTTGTATTAGAGATGTGTTCTATAGTGTCTCATATATATATATTAGTGTAGAGAGTGCGTTCTTGATATATTATGTTATATACTTGTGTTCTTTTGTCTCAAACTACCCAAATCCGTCATGATTTTTATCCACGTTTTTAATTTCAGCCCTAACTTAGAAATGGCATAACTTCTAGCTCAAAGCTCGGTTTAATCTCCCGTTTTTTTAAAAGAAGCGTATTGAAGTTAGATTTCCAAAAAAATGTATTAATATGTCTAATTCTTTCTGTAACTTTCTGGAGAATTATTTGAGTGTCAGCTGTACGAAATACAAACGCGTTCTCGGTGTTTTCGCAATTTCGGGAGTTTCCGAAAATGAAAACGCGATCCGTTTGAAGTTTCGGAAAGATAACACATATATCAATAACATACTTTAATCCTAGATTTTAATTCATGCTAAGATGGTACAGTATTGATTATTAGTAGGAGTTACTATTCGATATATGCATTTTGTGCACCCTTGTGTGTAATATAATGTTCTATTTGATTTTAACCCATGTTAATATATATACATTATGTAATTAAATAGAGAATGCAAGCATGGGTAAATGTTTAAATAAATGATGTATGAGGTATAAGTATCCTATCTAATAAGCATGTATAAGTATGGCTTGTAATGAATATGTAGGTTCCATAGTATGTAATGTATGGTGCATATAGTAGTGCAAGAGAATAAATGAATGATGAATGAATACAAGCATGAATGTAATGTAATAATAGATGTAATGTATGCAATATACAAGTTAATGAGATGTAATGTTCTATGTTAACCCAAATCCTATATTACCTCATGTACCCCCCTTACACTATGTTGACACTATCACACTTGACACATTGTTCACTTAAACTTTGACACTCTTTGATATGTATACACTATGTATGCCCATTTAACCCTCACTTATCCCTTTGCCATGTTCACATACACACACATAGCCTCTTAAATAAGTATTTATGAATACAGTTAACTTAGCTATGTATGTATATTATATATATGTTAGCATATTGTGTTGTAATATATAAGTTTATATAACCATTTGAAATGCCATGATTATAGACCTAATATTGAATACCAATATATGCATGTGTATATATGTGTAGACATATATAGCTTAAAGTAATAGATTACCTAGTGTATATCCAATATGAATTCTTGCCTATTTGAGTATTGAATAATTGCATGCTATATAGAGTTGAGTGTATGTTGGCTTGTATAGCCTTGTATTGATGTGTGCTTGCTAGGATAGTCTTGGTTAGGCCTAGTAAGACTTGCTGGGTTAGGACATGACCTAGTTTGACCTAGTTGACTAGTGCAGTTGACCAGAGTTGACCAAGGGTTGACTTTGGCCTAGTTTGACCTAGATTCATGTAGTTTGCATTGTAGCTTTCAATTCTCTTGTATTTTACATATCATGACTCATATTACTCTGTTTAGGACATTGTGACTCTGGTGCAGGCATCTGATATTACACTACTCTTTTCAGAGTAGCAGGCGAGTACATTCTCTGATAGTTCTCTTATTTATTTGTCAAGTACTGTACTTCAGTTCTAGTTAGCTGTATGTGATTCTCTATTACAAACATGTATTTTTTTATTTCTGAATCTATGTATGCGACACACATACTTACTTATCTTACCTCTATTATTCGAATCACCATACGAATCACTATTCGAATCACCCTATTCGTATCTTCATATGTTGGTTGGACTTGTATTCGTCTTATGTGTTGAATTACAGATTCATTTGTATTAGACTGGACGGGAAAATACTGATTAGACATGTAGACATATCCCCCTATTCGAATCACCCCTCTGTGAATAATATTCGAACGATAGCCATCCCATACTTCGCGAGTGTGTGGTGTGCCGTATTACCTACAGTCGTTTATATGTCGAACTCAGTATTTTAAAACACACTTGGAAAATTTATTCGAATCATTGTTTGACTACTATACGAATCACTATTCGTATCACCTTATTCGAATCACTATTCGCATCACCTTATTCGAATCACCTTATTAGAACAATGATTAGAATCACATTCGACTCATCTTGTATTAGACTCACTTTGGGATTACACTCGACTTATATTGTACCATCTGAACTCATTATGTTACTCTAGTTCAGCTAGATCTTATTTTACAGTCTTTTTTGCTATGATTCTTCTCTTGTTTAGTTATTTACTTTTCTTGCACTTTATCTGTCATTCTTACCATCACCTGAACATAAACTGCCATATTCATCAATACAACTGTCTATAACTGCTTTATAGTTCTCTGTCATTTACTTGAGATTTCTTGATGAAATGTACTCGTTCCTGTCCTGACTGGACCTGTTAAAAATATTACAATGATTGCCCTGAGGACATTTGCCCTACTTGCCTTGGAGCAGGAGATGGCTTAGCTACCTTTGGACCCGACACTCAGGAGTGATCGGGAGACTAGCTAGTAGACTTGGTTTAGTTTTCATGTTTTAGAACTTGAATTGTAATAACTTGAGATACGAGTTTGTATTTGAGTTTGTTTGAGATATTATTATTTAGTAGTTTATAAAAGTTGTTATTTAGTTTTTAGTTATAAACTTCTGTGTTATCTTATCGTGCTTAGACTGTGATTGAGATTTCATTATATATATACTTGTCCTCCATTCGGAGTTGAGATATTGACAAGTACATTATATAATTGCGTGAGTTGTTGATTAGATAGTAACCTAGGACAGCGTTCTACCGCCGACACTGCAGCGTAGGCTGGGCGCTGTTACGTACTCGTACCCTCACAGTGGGTGCGGGTCGTGACACGTTTTTAGTGGTGGCCCATGCAGGTCGAGAGTCGCATTAGTGCGATATCGTGGTAGTACGGCGACTTAGTTGTACTGCTGCGAGCCTGCGATAGGATTGAGAGATAGGCTTTAACGGAGAGGTACTCAATCACAGTTAGGACTACTTGAGAAGATTCCTGGGATGACCCTTAAGAATCTCATTATGAACTTCGATTTGAAAATCCTTTTCCTCTTGTTTTGATTCACCCTCTCTCCTTGATATTTAAAGAATCTTAGACTATTAACTTTCTTCATCGTTATCCTTACTTATATTTTGTCTATCTTATGTTGCTAATTTAGCACCAGTTTTGCAAGCTTATCTTATTCGAGCTTGATCATGACATATTTTATTGGGGGCTGGCACCCACTAACATATTGTCTAATCAGAACCGGTGCATGATGGTCTGATAAACCTATTGCACTTTGGTTCGCTTCTCATATATTATTCTACATGGAGGGAGACAAAGTTAAAATTGCCCCAGAGTCTCATCCACGACAGCTTTGGCAATTCTCTTTTGAATTATTTCTATCGCCTGTGAACCACGTATTGTACTTAATAACATCGCCTTTGAACTCATTATTGTTTTGCCTTTCACATATTTCAGATAGAAAAGGTAGTGTACTTGATAGATCAACCCAAGGTACCATGTTTAGTTTTCCTATCCAAAGGAAGAAATTGTCTTATACTGTATTATTGGATTTCAATGCTATTGACACTCGTGCCTTAAACTTTCGATTTTGATCATCTTAGAATGGTAACCATTCATAATTAATTCCTAGTTATCCTGACCAATTTTTATATAGGATGGTAGACAGCCCTACAACCTTGATGATTGTTGTTCCCTTACCTTCCCAATTAGGACACCCTAGATTATTTGTGTGTTGATACCACAGTACTATTTTGACCTAGAATGATTAGTGTACCTAGGTGAGACTTCCAACTGCTACGGTATGCCCTGACCTTGTATACTATTCCTTCAAATTGCATGATTTAGATAAATTTTTTTAGACCTTGATTGTTGGAAAATAGGGACGTCACCCCATTAGTATCAGTTGTAGATATATATGGGTTAGTCCTTGATGTGGGGATGTGTGTCTATAAACATATATCTTATGAGATTTATGAGAGATTATAGTGTCAGCCTTGATAGGATGTACTAGTCTTTTGGTGAGTATAAATGTGTTATGAGAGATAGGGGCCTATATGTCTTAGTAATGCATCGTTCCTATGGTAATAGAATGTATTAATAGATGGTTAATAGGAAGATAATAGTTTGAGCATACCTATAGCCTATGATCAGTTCCTTTTCATCCTTAGTTAAGACCACTTTAAAATAGGTCCAGTCCCTTGGATATAGGTTCCAGTCCATATTTTATTGAAGTTTCATTACCGCCGTACAACAGAGCAGTGTTGGAGGTATTCCTAGATTGATACTATTTAGATGTTCGTTTATTATTCCAGTGTTAGGAAGTGTTACCTTAGATATTGGGTAGGTTAGAGGCTCTAAAAGGAGTACTATCGATCTTAAATTTCGAGGACAAAATTTTTCTAAGGTGGGTAGAGTTGTAGCACTCAGTTTTCCAAATAAGGGTAATTTTGAAATTTCATGTTTATAATTATTTTAATAATGATATTTAATTCATGATATGATTTTTTGGTGATTTTAAATTATTTTAAAATTATTTAAATCAATGACTTGTGGTTTTGACGTTTTGCTAGTGAAACCCTAGAGACTGTTTGACCTAGAGCCTAACCATGTGATTATGATATTTTAATGTCATTTTTGGCCTAAGGATATTTTTTCATTTGACCTCTTTGAATTATTTTGATATTATTTTATTATTTATGATATTGTTTTGTGATTATTTGAGTCGGGTTCGAATTTCATCTCAATCTGACTTGTAACGGGGACCCGGGGGTAGTTTGACTCTAGTGGGACCCACACACTAGTTAGACATGGCCCACATGATATTAATTTTAGTCCACATGATAGAAATATTTTAGTTAGAGGTTAGACTAATTATTATGGATAAGGTTAGTGTGATTAGAGACTTTAGAATGACTAATTTAGCCCCAACCAATTAGCCCTTTTCTAATACTCATAGAATAGGTTAGTGGGGGCATTTTGGACCTTAATATAATAGGACAAATAGACCCATATGGCCAGCCACTTTGGGAGAGGATAGGCTCAATTTCATTTCATTATTCTCATCCACACTCTCTCTCTTGTTCTTCCCCAAATTCCTAGAGAGCAATTCCTAGCAATTTCTCCACCAAATCCTTCTATTTTGCCCCCAAATCTTCTTCTTTCCTTCTCCATTCTAGCCAAGGAGAAAGTTACCCAAGTTTGGGAGGATTCGGAGCTCGTTCGTGTCCTTTTGGAATCTCTACGTGTCGGTGTCGCTCCGGGAAGGCTTTTCTTCGATTCGATCTACCGGGAGGTATAAATCCCTTCTCCTTTTCATTTCCTCATGTATATAGGTATATTTTGAACCCCATAGGAATGACCCCCATGGTAGTATCTCCATTTGTGTCCATTTCGTGTCCATTTGGAGGTCATAGGAGTGTCCTTTGTGTTGTGGTTGTGTCCATGTGGAAAAACCCCAAATTTGGACACACTATGTGTTGTTGTTATGTATAAATAAATTATTATATGTTTAATCTCATATTTTTGTATTGGAGATGTGTTCTATAGTGTCTTATATATATATTAGTGTAGAGAGTGAGTTCTTGATATATTATGTTATATACTTGTGTTCTTTTGTCTCAAACTACCCAAATCCGTCATGATTTTTATCCACGTTTCTAATTTCAGCCCTAACTTAGAAATGGCATAACTTCTAGCTCAAAGCTCGGCTTAATCTCCTTTTTTTTAAAAGAAGCGTATTGAAGTTAGCTTTCCAAAAACATGTATTAATAGGTCTAATTCTTTCTGTAACTTTCTGGAGAATTATTTGAGTGTCAGCTGTACGAAAGACAAACGCGTTCTCGGTGTTTTCGCGATTCCGGGAGTTTTCGGAAACGAAAACGCGATCCGTTTGAAGTTTCGGAAAGATAACATATAGATCTATAACATACGTTAATCCTAAATTTTAATTCATGCTGAGATGGTACAGTATTGATTATTAGTAAGAGTTACTATTCGGTATATGCATTTTGTGCACCCTTGTGTGTAATATAATGTTCTATTTGATTTTAACCCATGTTAATGTATATACATTATGTAATTAAATAGAGAATGTAAGCATGAGTAAATGTTTAAATAAATGATGTATGAGGTATAAATATCCTATCTAATGTAAGCATATATAAGTATGGCTTGTAATGAATATGTAGGTTCCATAGTATGTAATGTATGGTGCATATAGTAGTGCAAGAGAATAAATGAATGATGAATGAATGTAAGCATGAATGTAATGTAATAATAGATGTAATGTATGCAATATACAAGTTAATGAGATGTAATGTTCTATGTTAACACAAATCCTATATTACCTCATGTACCCTCCTTACACTATGTTGACACTATCACACTTGACACATTGTTCACTTACACTTTGACACCCTTTGATATGTATATACTATGTATGCCCATTTAACCCTCACTTGCCCCTTTGCCATGTTCACATACACACACATAGCCTCTTAAATAAGTATTTATGAATACAGTTAACTTAGCTATGTATGTATATTATATATATGTTAGCATATTGTGTTGTAATATATAAGTTTATATAACCATTTGAAATGCCATGATTATAGACCTAATGTTGAATACCAATATATGCATGTGTATATATGTGTAGACATATATAGCTTAAAGTAATAGATTACCTAGTGTATATCCAATGTGAATTCTTGCCTATTTGAGTATTGAATAATTGTATGCTATATAGAGTTGGGTGTATGTTGACTTGTATAGCCTTGTATAGATGTGTGCTTGCTAGGATAGTCTTGGTTAGGCCTAGTAAGACTTGCTGGGTTAGGACATGGCCTAGTTTGACCTAGTTGACTAGTGCAGTTGACCAGAGTTGACCAAGGGTTGACTTTGGCCTAGTTTGACCTAGATTCATGTAGTTTGCATTGTAACTTTCAATTCTCTTGTATTTTACATATCATGACTCATATTACTCTGTTTAGGACATTGTGACTCTGGTGCAGGCATCTGATATTACACTACTCTTTTCAGAGTAGCAGGCGAGTACATTCTCTGATAGTTCTCTCATTTATTTGTCAATGACTGTACTTCAGTTCTAGTTAGCTGTATGTGATTCTCTGTTACAAATACGTATTTTTTTATTTCTGAATCCATGTATACGACACACATACTTACTTGTCTTACCTCTATTATTCGAATTACCATACGAATCACCATACGAATCACTATTCGAATCACCCTATTCGTATCTTCATCTGTTGGTTGGACTTGTATTCGTCTTATGTGTTGGATTACGGATTCATTTGTATTAGACTGGGCGAGGAAATACTGATTAGACATGTAGACATATCCCCCTATTCGAATCATCCCTCTGTGAATAATATTCGAACGATAGCCATCCCACACTCCGCGAGTGTGTGGTGTGCCGTATTACCTACAGCCGTTTACATGTCGAACTCAGTATTTTAAAACACATTTGGAAAATTTATTCGAATCATTGTTTGACTACTATTCGAATCACTATTCGTATCACCTTATTCGAATCACTATTCGCATCACCTTATTCGAATCACCTTATTAGAACAATGATTAGAATCACATTCGACTCATCTTGTATTAGACTCACTTTGGGATTACACTCGACTTATATTGTACCATCTGAACTTATTATGTTACTCTAGTTCAGCTAGATCTTATTTTACAGTCTTCTTTGCTATGATTCTTCTCTTGTTTAGTTATTTACTTTTCTTGCACTTTATCTGTCTTTCTTACCATCACCTGAACATAAACTGCCATATTTATCAATACAACTGTCTATAACTGCTTTATAGTTCTCTGTCATTTACTTGGGATTTCTTGATGAAATGTACTCGTTCCTGTCCTGACTGGACATGTTGAAAATATTACAGATGATTGCCCTGAGGACATTTGCCCGACTTGGCTTGGAGCAGGAGATGGCTTAGCTACCTTTGGACCCGACACTCAGGAGTGATCGGGAGACTAGCTAGTATACTTGGTTTAGTTTTCATGTTTTAGAACTTGAATTGTAATAACTTGAGATACGAGTTTGTATTTGAGTTTGTTTGAGATATTATTATTTAGTAGTTTATAAAAGTTGTTATTTAGTTTTTAGTTATAAACTTCTGTGTTATCTTATCGTGCTTAGACTGTGATTGAGATTTCATTATATCTATACTTGTCCTCCATTCGGAGTTGAGATATTGACAAGTATATTATATAATTGCGTGAGTTGTTGATTAGATAGTAACCTAGGACAGCGTTCTACCGCCGACACTGCGGTGTAGGCTGGACGCTGTTACGTACTCGTACCCTCACAGTGGGTGCGGGTCGTGACAGTTTAAAAATAAATCAAATTCCAATTATAGATATTAACTTAATCTATTTAAATGTATCCATGGAATCAAATCAAAATTTAAATTGTCACAAATATTTCAAAAATATGTTTATCAAAAATACTATAATAATTAATTTCAAAAATACATTATTACAACTTAATAAAATATTTATGAAATAAATATTTTTGCGCGAAATTTTTTATTATTAATAACTGCTAAAAACAATAGACTTTTTATAGCAAGAATAATAATTCTATATAATATTTTGAAAGTGTAATAAAATAGAAAATTGTTTTTCTACAATATGTACGCTCGCACATATTCGCACTCGTCGAGCAAATTTAAAAAAAAGAAATAAAAGGTCGTGCGTGACGTATAATACGACTACGCGACGTACAATACAAAATTTTAAATCGGTACCAAATTAAATAAATAATAAAAAAATAGTAGAAATTTAGGGGTTTTACATCCTACCCAACTTAAAAGAATTTCGTCCTCGAAATTAAGAATTCGTAGGGGGTGAGAAGACACAAGGGGGTATCGATGGGAAACAATCTATAACAAATCATGCCGTAGGAATTCGCGATCTAGATCGTAGAAAAACAATACGGCATGGTCATGGATAATGAAGAGTCACGATTAAGAGAGCGAAATAGATTCAAAGCGATTAGAGGGTTTTGATAGGGCCGAGTAGTTTAGGATGAAGATATAGCAACATTGAGTGAGAATGGTCATAGCCGATGGGAAGGTTAGAGGAAGTTCTAGTATGACGCTTTCGTCCTTCTAAAATAGGTGAAGGCGAAAGCAATAAGGTGTTCAAAAGGGATATTATCGAGTACGAATACGTGATTCAATGACGATCGAATAATTTCAAAGGAATTGTCAAGACAGTCGTGGATGAGATTGTAAGGGCTAAGTTTAATTATGTTCCCATCCACGTAGAGCAATAGACAAAAGCGAACCAAAGTGCACTTGGTTGATCAGACCATTGTGCACCGGTTCTGATTAGACAACATGTTAGTGGGAGCTCTTCCAATAACATATGTCTTGAACAAGCTCGATAAAAAGATAAGCTTGCAAAACTAGGCTACATTAGCATCATTAGTCAAGATAGTAAAAATATAGGCACGATGGTAGATGAATAAAAATAATTATGAATAGTCTAAGAGTCATAAGGATCTAAGTCTTGTTTATTCCTATACCATCATTCTATGGTTTTATTGACCAAGGCTTGGTTGACTAAATGGGTTAAATCCTTTAGGTTCTAGGATCTAATTAAGCTTGCTAATATAAGTCACTAGGTCAAAGGGGTTGCTAGTTCATAAGGTATTCTACCCAACTTAAAGAATTAAACTAATGGAGTTTTGGGACAACTAAGTAGTATGGTCAATCTCTAGCAAGCACGAAGGGAAGATAAGAATATGGATGGAAGGAAGCAAGCAAGATACAATTGATGAGTCAAACAGTAGATAAAATCAAGGAAAGAGGTCAAGTATGTGGATGAGATCCTAAACTTCTAATCCTATACGCAGGCTTGCTTGGTACGGTAAAGTAACCAAACAATTTATCTTGACCTGCATGGGCCACCACAAAAACATGTAATGCTCCAGTCCCAAAATATGTAGGACTAGGAACATAGACATGCCAGCTGTATACATACGAAGTATACTCCAATATATGGAACCCTCGTATGAATACATAAGCTGTAAAATGCAGTAGAACCATAACTAATCTCATCCACGTAAAATAAATGAATAAAAGACATCATATTAAGATAATAAATTGTCTTGATACAATATGTTGGACGGAGACAAATCCACTACCAACAAGAAAAGAAAAAATACATGATGTACAAAGGTTGATTTTTTGGCGAGCGAAGCGAAGACGATCCAAGTGAAATCATCCTCGAAGAAATAGAGCGGGTCACGGCTAGAGCTAGAACACATGCGAAAGACAATAGCACACACCTGGAGAGATAACCAGGTCCTCAGAGGGACGTAACAAGACACATAATATCATGCCATATAAACTGAATAAATATTGCTCAAATAAATAAGTAAATTGAATTATAACATGGTCCAATACGCACCTACTGAACGAGCGTACCATCCCCCCAACCAAACAAGGACAGGAGATGGTAAACTAATTCACGGCGACGTATCTTTCCATGCTATGAATCCAATATGGTATCCGGACCCCAACAAGGTTCAATACCTTCTCATCGAAGTAGTAAGTCACATCTACAACCAAATAAGGACAAGATGTGACGAACTAATCTGCAACAAGTTATTGTTCCAAGCCACGGTCAGATACAAGTACCCAAACCAAAAGTACTCGTACCTAACGGATAAAGGTACCTAACCAATCTAAGTGAAATGTTGTTAAGAACAATCTTTCCTACGCATGGACCCTGGCTAAATAGGATCGGCGTAGTCCCCCTTGGGCACCAGAGGCCCCATCAGTAAGAGCATGACATTCCGCATAATCGTCAGTGGCCGTCAGTAATCATGGGTAATCTGACCCGCGTCTCCGGCGGAGCTTACGGGTTATAAAAGGAAAAGTGCATCGAAGCCCATACGCTAAGGAATTGTCCTCCCCTCCCAATGCCTACTATGTTGTATCCACAAGATAAACCACTATAACCGCTAAGTCAAACTAACATGCAACCTCTATTAGCGATTATTCCTATCACATGGCTTGTACGTACTGGTGGCCAGCTAATCACGCATTTCCATGTCCTACATGTGACACACAACTTCGTGTTACAACGTGTCAAGGCCAATGAATGCAACACACAAGGTGGTCCCTTAAATCTAGGTTTAATGTGAGAAAAATAATACATAGCAGGAAATATAAATGAACAGTAAGTTCTAACAGGTTATGCCATGTATTACAGTTTATTTTGCATAAAGAAAATAAATAATGCATGAAATATAAGCTAAAATAATTAAACAGCAAATGACAAGGTGTCTTGCCTGGTAGGGCGCCTGGTGTGCTGCGATAATCAAGGTGGCACGATCTGCAACTTCAGTGCAACAACTATACATGGTGACCTCGGATGGTGGCACGGATAGTTTCATTGGGTCTAGAAGGGTCAAATTGGTTAGGGCGGATGTAAGGTAGTCTCGAAATGGACGAAGAAATGGGAACAATAGGACTTGGATACGGACAGGAGAAAAATTAAGGAATAATGGATAAATAAATATTTTATATATACGAAATTTAGAAAATACTTGTAATAGTTGAAATATAATTTATTAGTCAAAATATGCTTTCCAATAAAATACCCAAAAATCGAAAGTCGTTTTAAGGCAAAACGCTTAAGTTTGTAGCATATATATAAAAACTATATATCATTATTAATATCTTCGAAAAATAAAAATAAAAATATTTTATAATTTGAAAATCTACTCCTTATGATAAAAATATATTTAAATAAATATTATATCATCTAGAGAATTTATTTGGCTTAAACCAATTTGAGGATTGCCTAGATAGCTTTACCTCTATATTATACCTATAGTTTTGAAAAATAATAATATATAATCTTAAATACTAACCTTAATAATAATAATAATAATAATGAATATAATAATAATAAATAAGAAGAAGCAACAATCTTTGTACTGTCAATGCAACACAATTTGCCGTATGAGAATATCAAGAATACTGGTGTGGCTGGAGGACTGTCCAGTGGAAGAAAAGTTACATCATCAATTTCCAACCAAGTATTTGATAATAATTCGAAGTACTGCAGCTGTACATCTTCCAAGAAGAATAGATATAATAATAATAATAATATAATTAACATATACAAACAGAAGAAGAAGATAACTAATGTACTAATATTTTATACTGTTAAATAAAAATATAAAAGTATTAATAATAACAATAATAATAATGATGGAGAGTACACTGTGTACTCGGTACTTCTCTTGAAGAGGACTCATACTTCTGTAGAAAAAAATTTATAAAGAAAGAGACACTGAAGAAGGAGAAGAGAGAAGAAAGGTGGGAAAGGGAATCGAGGAAGCGGGTGTCGGCCGGCGGTGGGTTCAGTCGAGGCGGGCGGAGGAGAAGTGAGGGGAGTCGTCGGGAAAGAGGGAAGAGCGGGAGGATCGAGAGGGTTTTCGTCTGAGGGGGTGGCTCCGGCGGAGTTTCGGTGGTCCTGCGCGTGCCTGGCCGGAGAAGGAGGATGGGCGGAGGCGGATGGTTGTGCGTGGAGGGTTTCAGCGGTGAGATTTTGGGGCTCGTCGGCGGTTGGCACGACGGAGGAGGCGGGTTCGATGGTCGGGCGGCGTTTCCAGGCGGTCGGGGCGCAGTGGTTCGCCGGGAGGGAAAATGTAGAGGCGGTGGCGACATGAAGGACAGGGCGGCGGGCGGTCGCAGAAGCTCGCAGAAGCTCGTGGCCGAGAGGGCTTCGTCGAGCCGGTGGGTGGTCGATCGGCTTCGACGTTCTTCGGGCGCGGCGGAGGACTGGAGTGGGGTCGTCGGTTGAGGCGAGACGGGTTCACCGCGGAGCACAGTTCCGGCGACGGAGCGGCTGATTGGCGCGAGTAGGGGTGAGCATTTTTATTTGTTTTCTTTTTCTATCTGGAGTTTGGCTGGGTGTTTGGAGGTGGCGTCGGGTTCCGGCCAGTGGCCGTGGCCTCGGTGGCGGTCCTGGTGTTGGGGATGGTTGTGTGGACGGGATGCCGGTGGTGATGCGGATGTGGTCGGTGTGGCGGACGTAGGCTGTCGCGGCAATGGCCGCGGTGGCGGTTGGGTTGGTCGGTGATGACGGTGAAGATGATGGTGTTGGCTGGTTGTCGTAGGGGTCGGGGTGTTGGAGTCGGACAGCAATGGCGGAGGCTGGATTGGATGGTCTATGGTGATACGTGTGGCTGGACGGGACATGGTGGAGAAGGGATTGTGGTCGGGTCTGTCTTGGCTTGGGGGACGTGGTGCTAATGACGAAGGTGGAGGGAAGATGGTAATGGCGGACGTCCGGCTGTCGATGGCTGAGGAATCGACGGAGGCAGGGAGGAGACACGAGCGAGGATGGGGTTTACAGTAGGGTTAGGAATTCGATTGTGTCGGGATGTGTCCGACACGAAAAATTAAATATAAATATACAAGAATTGGAATAAGAGAGTCACCTGGGGTCGGACCCGAGGCCGTCACGGCTGACACGGAAGAGATG
Source organism: Iris pallida (assembly GCA_029216955.1). Classification (NCBI taxonomy): domain Eukaryota; kingdom Viridiplantae; phylum Streptophyta; class Magnoliopsida; order Asparagales; family Iridaceae; genus Iris; species Iris pallida. The sequence continues at coordinate 34,074,200 of JANAVB010031617.1, forward strand.
GGCACCGACACGAGGCACGTACACTTTGTGGAAATTTATGGAATAATAATGAAAAGTTGGAAGAGTACCTGCCTATTTATAGGATGTGAGAATTCCCAATTTGGATAGGATTAGAAGAATTTAAAACCCAAGTAGATAAATCATCTATTTAATTAAAATCAATCAAATCAAATCCAATCCAATCCAAATCCAGTTAAATCTAATTTAATTCCCTTAGTTTAAAAACAAATCAAATTCCAATTATAGATATTAACTTAATCTATTTAAATGTATCCATGGAATCAAATCAAAATTTAAATTGTCACAAATATTTCAAAAATATGTTTACCAAAAATACTATAATAATTAATTTCAAAAATACATTATTATAACTTAATAAAATATTTATGAAATAAATTTTTTTGCGAGAAATTTTTTATTATTAATAACTGCTAAAAATAATAGACTTTTTATAGCAAGAATAATAATTCTATATAATATTTTGAAAGTGTAATAAAATAGAAAAATTGTTTTTCTACAATATGTACGCTCGCACATATTCGCACTCGTCGAGCAAATTCGAAAAAAAGAAATAAAAGGTCGTGCGCGACGTATAATACGACTACGCGACGTACAATACAAAATTTTAAATCGGTACCAAATTAAATTAATAATAAAAAAATAGTAGAAATTTAGGGATTTTACACATGGAGTGGGTTAACTTCTTAGAACGTATTCTAGATGAACTCGAAGAACCCATCAAATCTTATCAAAATCTGATGAGGGAAAACATTCAGAGCCAAGTAGATGCAGAATATAAGGCTTTAGCTCGTGAATTCGAAGAGCAACAACTTATTCTGTCATATGCTATAATTGCCTTCACGACATGATCCACAGAGATGGAAAATAGCATCAATGAAGTCACCTCTTCTGTGGAACGTCATAAGGCTAAAGAAGAGGAAAAGGAAAAGGAAAAGGAAAAGGAAAAGGAAAAGGAAGTAGCCGAGAACCAAACTCACCTTCAGCAGCTGGAAGCAGAAATAGCCAGACTTCGTGAAGTAATCAAGGCGGCCAAGAAGTATGAAGAAGAGGAACTTGCATTATATCAAGTTGCTGCTAGTCAACTTGATGATCTGATCAGGCAGCGTAACGACTTCCTCAATGTCAAGAGTGCAGAGATAGAACTTCAAGTGAAATCCCTGCAGCCTTTGCAGCCAGATGTTAGAAAAGAGTTGGCCAGGAAAAGGGTGCTTGATTCTCGAGTCGAGCGTACTGAGGCTTTGAAGAAGCTAATCATTGATCTTAGCACTCAATCTTAGGGATGAAGCTATTTTGATGTAATAAACTCTTTATGTTTGAACATTTTGATAAAATGTAATAATTTTTGTGTGCTGGTATGAAAGACACTGATGTTTTGTGATTCCATTACTTATTACACATATATTATAGATGTAAGTAATAGATAAGAGTAGAAAGTATGTTCAGAGGTACTGGACGTGACATATCTTCTAGAAAACAACAATACTCGTTATATCTGTTCAGAAGTAATATTGACATGATAGAATATAATTTTGAGATATTGTCATTTTAAGGACGATATTATTAGAGGTAATATGGACGTGACAAGCCGTTGATGTAGATAGTAGAATTCATAGGTAATATAGACGTAAATTCATATATCTATTGATTATTCAACCATGACTCAAAAATATGATATCTTTTAAAACAACTGGGCTCCAAAAGACGATGTTTGTGATAATGTGATATAATCTAAATAGACTCCACTGGGGATTTAAATATTTGAAACATGTACAATATCTGTTAGGAAACATAGTACATATTTTCAAACATGATATTTTTTCAGAAATTTGCCATTAATAGGCATCATAGCAACTCGACCGTCCATTCCGGTCAGTTAATAAGCTCCGTTTGAGAAAACTTTGCTTACAACATAGGGACCTTCCCATTTCGGTTCGAACTTGCCTTTACCAATGTGTGTTATAGTCATAGGACGTCTGACAGTAAGGACCAATTCTTCTTTTTGAAATGCTCGTACTTTGACTTTACAGTTAAAGGCTTTTGAGATACGAGCTTGATATAGCTCGATATGTTGTTGAGCTAGTAGTCGTCTCTCGTCAAGTGCTTCAAGCTCCTGAAGTCGAAGATGATCATTATTTCTTGTTGTGAGTTCATTGGCAATTGCAATTCTCAATGATGGGATTTGAATCTCCAATGGCAGGACAACTTCACATCCATACACCAAAGAGAAATATGTACAGCCGGTCGAAGTGCGTACGGTAGTTCGATAAGCCCATAGACACTCTCCAAGCTTTTCACTCTAGTTTCATTTTAGTAGAAATAAACTTTTTGAGAAGCTTGATGATAGTTTTGTTGAATGCTTCTGCCAAACCGTTAGCTGCAGGATTGTAGGCCGTGGAAGCAACATTGTTGATCATGTTGTCATCACAGAATCGAGTAAAATTTTGATTGATAAATTAGGGCCTATTATCATGGATGATTCGTCGAGGGATGCCGAATCAATAAATCACATGATGTTTGATAAAGTTGATCACATTACTGGTTTTGACTTCAGCTAAGGGTATAACTTCTGCTCACTTCGAAAAATAGTTATTATAGCTAATATAAATCGATGTCCTCTAGATGATGGCAGATTGATAGGACCAATGGCATCCATGCCCAAGCTTCGAAGGGCCATGATACCGCGGTTGGATGTTGGAATTTTGACGGTTGGTGAATAAAGTCTGTATGGATTTGACACGCTTGATATTTCCTTGCATACTCAATAGCATCTGATACCGTAGTGGGCCAGTAGTAGCCTATACAGATACGATCCTGTAGCTTAGGACCGGGTTGATCTGCACTACATACACCATCGTGAGCTTCACGTAATATCTATTTTGCTTTATCTCCTGCAAGACAGCGTAGAAGCAAACTGTCAAATATTCGTCGATAGAGTGTTTTGGAAGTATGATTGTAATATAATCAGAGTGATCGCCGACGGATTGTTGTAGCTTCCTTGGGATCTTCGGGTAAGATATCATATACCACGAAATCGATGAAAGGAGCCCTCCAGTCTTCACTAATGGTGTCAACTTCGACTGAATTACTAAATTCAATATTCGAATTATTCTCGATGCAGAATAATTCTCTGTTAGTGATGATAATCATATGTTGTCTTCTTACTGGAACTGCCAATACTGTCGTAAGATTAACAAGTGCATTAGCCTTTGTGTTACATGCTCGATGCACATGTTCAATGAAGAAACCATTAAATGATGTAGCCAGTCTGACTACTGCATTATGATATGGTACAAGATCTTGATGCCGAACATCATATGTACCTCTAACCTGATTGACGATCAGTTTAGAGTCTTTGTAGACTTCGAGATAATCGATATCCAACTGTTTAGCTAATTGGAGACTAATGAGTAGAGCATTATATTCAACTACATTATTGGAGTGTCACTACCATATTTTAGCTTGATGGTATTTTGGTCATTTGGTGAATTTTTGAATTTTATTTTAATTTATTGAATTGGTGATTTTACCTTTGACTTTGACTAGTTGAGACTTTGTAGACTAGCCCAGAAGTTAACCCTAACTATGGTGACTTGGTTAGCAATGATGTGACCCTAGTCTAACTTAAGTCAACCTCATTTTAGTCATTAGAAACTAGTTTCAATAGGAAGAATTAAAAATAGGTGCAATGACTTGTGATTTGATTTCATGACTTACGTAATTAAGCCCATGGCCCATGACATAAGCCCAAACCCTAACCAACCCACACATGGTCGGCCAATCTAGGGTTTCCCCCATATTTAATGTCCTATTTACTTGTTCTTGCCTCTTTTGTGCTCAACCAACTTTTTAGAAGGAAAGGTAAATCCCCACTTTCCTAAATTCCTATTAAATCTATTTTTAATCCTTTTTGACCCAAATCTTTTGCATATGATTCTAATCAACCTCTACTTGCTGATTATGGGGAGTAATTTTAGTTTTAGAGCAATTTGGAGGATTTGGATAGCAACGGGAACCATTTGATTTGGGGCTTTTTCTTGATCCTTACAATCTATAGGTAAACCATTCTAATTCCATTTTAATTCTGTTTTTATTGCATGGTAGCCTAGATCTAGGTGTCCCCTAGCTATAGTGAAGGATTGGTGTCGTTTGTATTAGGTTTCGTGTCCGTATCGGACAAATATCAATGTCTTCATTGATGTGTTTGATGAAATGCCACAACCAACTCTTTTTGCTATTTTTGAAGATGTTTTTGATTGGATTTCTAAATCTAGGGTTTGCTTTTAGATTCGTGTCCTTGGGTTGTGATTTTGGAATCGTGTTGTGTCCACACGAGGACACGAACACGTTGTGTTGACCCGCAAGATACTGTCCTGCTACCCAATGGCTAGTTCTCTGTGTACAGGGCACGTGGTGGCCTAGAATTTAACGTCAAGGAGGGGGTACTGACTGACAAGTCAGCCCCCAAGTCTCGAGTCCAATGGCATTGTGTCGGACTCGAAATCTGACCCACACTGGTCGCACGTACAGGCTGTACACACACATTTTTTTGCCACTGGTACGTGGCTGGACATGACACGATACACACTTTGAACACTAGACAGGGTGTCGACCGTGTAGCTCTACACGTGGGCTACACATGTGCACGACCACATGTCTCCACGTGGCCTGTGTCGTGTGCTGGACACGTGTGCACGCGTACATGACGCTGTGTCCAGTCTCAGTGATTCGTGTGTGTTTTGGTGTCGTAGATACGGTTGTGTCCACTTGGTTGGACACAGACACTTGTGAGATACGTCCACATGTGTGTCATGGTTTACGAACCGATAATTTTGGTTATTAACCATGATTTGGTATTCGATTTGGATTTTCCCATTTTTCCTGATACATAACTTGATTGATTCGATTTTTGAGTTTTAATTGTATATTTAACTATTTATGTTGATGTTAACTGCCATGATTAGTTCACCTACAAATGTCTAAGTGTTAGTTACATGTTTAGGTTTGATGTTAACACAGGAATTGGGATTCGAATGGGTTTTGAACTGTTAATTTATACTGTCAGCTAACTGTCTATATGAACCGTCATTTGAATTGTGCATTAGCACTGTTTTTCCTAAGATTGAGAACCCCCTTCCTGTTAAATTATACACATATTCTATTACACAACACTGTTAACTGTCATATTGACACACATATTGACACATTATATGTACACATATAAACCATCTACTGTTTTTCTCTGTCACTTTGACACACACTCATGATAGTTACACACACACAACCTAGCTAAACTGTCATTTGAGAACACCCTACAGTTTCACTCACACATGACCCTATCCATATTGCACGGTTACATACATTATCCACATTACACTACACTGTTTTCTATGTATCACACTCTCTATTGACACAACTATCTACTGTCACTTTACTGTTACACACAACACCCTATAGCTACATGAATAAGACACACACACAACCTAACTATGATGTCACATTGACACACACACACAAGCTATAAAATCTGAGAACCCTATCTCCTAACTGTCATTCACACACACTTTTGTCATGTATCACTGTCACGACCCGCACCCACTGCGAGGGTACGAGTACGTAATAGCGCCCAGCCTACGCCGCAGTGTCGGCGGTAGAACGCTGTTCTAGGTCATGAACTATAACTAGCATAATATGAATACTCTCCAAAAGGAGTCCAACACAGAGGTACAACTCAATCACAATCTAAAGTAGAATGAAGAACGATGGAAATAGATAAAGAAATCCTCAACTGAGGTACAGCAGAATGAAATAACAAGTCTCAACATCTCTAAATATACAACTCTGAAATAAGGACAACAACTAAACATGAAAAGAAGAACAGTCTAAGCTGTCTACACTATGCAAGGTATCATCCTCAGCAGCTGCCTGAACCTCCCCAGGGGTCCAGGTCGCGAGTGTCAACTAGGCAAGCTCCAAGTAAGGGGTGCAGGGTTCCTCATCATCCTCTGTAAAATTTTCAACATGTCCAGTCAGGACGGGAACGAGCACATCTCATCTAGAAAACCCAAGTAAATGACACAGAACAATAAAGCAGTTATAGACAGTTGTATTGATGAACATGGCAGTTTAAATTCAGGTGATGGTATAGAGAGACAGATAAAGTACAAGAAAAGTAAGTAACTAAACAAGAGAAGAATCATGGCAATAAAGACTGTAAAATAAAATCTAGCTGAACTAGAGTAACATGATGAGTCCAAACGATATAATATAAGTCGAGTGTAATCCCAATGTGAGTCTAATACAAGAAGAGTCAAATGTGATTCTAATCATTTTTCTAATAAGGTGATTCGAATAAGGTGATACGAATAAGGTGATTCGAATAGTGATTCATATGATGATCTAACAATGATTCGAATAAATTCTCCAAGTGTGTTTTAAAATACTTAGATAGACATGTAAACGGCTATGGTTAAATCTGGCACATCACGCACTGATCAGGTGAGAGATGATTATCGTTCGAATATCATTCACAGGGGGTGGTTCGAATAGTGGGAATGTTCACATGTCTAATCAAGTATTTTCTCGCCCATCTAATACAAATGAATCCAAAATCTGACACATCAATCGAATACAAGTCCAACCAGCACATGAAGATACAAATAGGTGGTTCGAATAGTGATTCGTATGGCGATTCGAATAATAGAGGTAAGACGAGTAAGTATGTGTGTCGTATACATGGATTCAGTAATAACAATACGTGTTTGTAACAGAGAATCACATACATCTAACTAGAACTGAAGTACAGTAATTGACAAATAAATGAGAGAACTATCAGAGAATGTACTCGTCTGTCACCCTGTATGACTGATATGAATGGATGTCCGAACTGGTGTCACAAAGTCCTATTTAGAATAAAACAGGTTAAGATGTGTTCAATATGTAATAATGGAAATCTGCAGTGCAAGCTACATAATTCTAAGTCAAACTAGGTCAAAGTCAACTCTTGGGCCTAACCAAACCTAGACTAGCACTCATACACTATCACAAGGCTATACAAGCTATTAAACCAACAATTTACATACTACATTATTCATGCATATATTGTATTACCCATTTTACATATCATACAAGCCTATATACATTGTATTCTACATTGTATCACCCATATATTTAAGTACATATGAATATCACATTCACTAATCATATATATACATAAAAATATATAGGAAAACTATATATGTGAACTTACATATGTATGCATATATAGAATGGGAGAAAGAGGGGTGTGTGAGTGATGTTCAGATTTTAAACCATGTTTCATACAAAACCCAATTCAGTCTTTCTTATCTAAATCTCCGATTTCCCTATCCTCTAGAGTAAAGTTTTGGTACCAACTCAAGTCTACATTAACCACTATTCTCATAAACCTCTCATATACATCCAAGACACTAACTGCCCACTGTCATATACCACTGTCATATACCTATATATATACAGGCATATATGCCCTGCTACCTGCACTGAAATGCCACACTAAGGCATTGTCTAATCTGCCAGAGGGGACTAACCCTCTATTCTCTGTACAGGGAATCCCCAGTACCTGAACAGTAGGACGCTCATAGGATCCTCTAAGTTACACCAATAGTATTAGCCACTAGGTGAGTTCTATCTATAACATATACCAGGTTTCTCCTCCTATGACTAATCAAGTATCACTTAAAATACATACCCATGGCACTAGGCAGATCCTACTGATGGCAGGCATACTTGGAAGGCGACCTTATTGCTCATGCCTATAAACTCTAACTCATCTATTTACCCTTCACATAATGTACTGTTATACTCTTTCCTAACTAAGCTAACCCGAGCCCTTGGCAATCACTGGTACAAGGGAAAGGATTTGGGGTAAGTATATATAAGCTAACTAATGAGGCTCCATCCATATTACTGTTATACATGTGTTAATCTATAAGGTACTTTGCTATAGGCTCTAAGCCCAAACCTAAATCAATGATTGATGAATATATATATATATATATATATATATATATATATATATATATATATATATATATATATATATATATATATATGCATACATGGACAATAGGTAATGCATTTGGATTGAAACAAAGGGGTCAAGGCTGAACATTATATGTAGGTGAAGGGATGATGGGAAGGAATGAACAGAGAAATATGCATGACACATTAATTGGAATGACTGAAACAATGGTCGAATAGGACAGATTTGAATGGGACTGAAACATGCATTTAGATCAAACCTGGGCCTCTCTTTTCTATCTGTGATTTAAAAACAACAAAGGCAAGACTGAAAGATTAACATGCATCTTGAGCCATAATGCATTGGGACTAAATGTGAATGGACTACTCGAATCATCACATTACACTGATACAACTAATTCAAGGCTGACTCAAAGAAGTCTGTAATTAATCCTAACAGTTTACCCATATGGCTAACCACCCAAGCTATTGGAAGGAACAAAGCTTAGCTATTAACTTAGGATGAGGGTGAACAGGTCTGAACTACAATTGCAGTAGTCTGCTATCCAAGGGTGCAGGGGTCTGAACTAGATACAGTTGTGGACTGCACAAAATGAAGAGTTGACAGGGCATGGAAAGTTACCTACAGTATCTAGTGGAAAAATATACAAATGTATGGACGGTACATGGAAAATTGACTGAAGGCAGGACACATTATGACAGAGACTAATGTGAGGGCTGAACTAAATATAAAAATATCTAAGCAATTAAGGAAATAAAAGGACATACAATGTATCAGATGTGAGTCCAGGTAATGTGTAGAACATGCTATGCAGGGAATAATGCAATCATAGGACAGGTCCTAGTGCAGTGAGCTAAGTGGCAGGACATGGCAATGGCTTAAGATTGTAGGTAATATAAGGTATGCCATGTCCAGATGTTAGTGAGGGTGAATGCAACGGATCTCATATTTACAGGCTATCATTCAATTCAGTTAACAACAATCACAAACCCCATCCCAGTTTTTATAACCATTTAACATACAAACAAACTTAAATTTAAACATGAACTCAGTTAACATCAATTTAAAACCCCAAAATCTTAGTTAAATAACCAATTAAACATGTTCAGTTTTCATATTGACAAAACCCAAACCAAATCTTAATTTGAAACACAATTTTATTTGAAAACCCAAAATCTATAGTGTACCTGTGTCTAGCATGCTTGTGTCAACCTAGGAATGTGTCCTCGTATCCAAATAATGGACACGAAGTATCCAAAACCCAAAACATAACGTATCAGAAAAGGGCAGTGAAGGCTGCCTCGTGCAGTGGTGTCGAGCAACCTAGGGGCTCGTGTGTCGACCCTCGAGCCTCGTGCTCGTGTCCAACCCTAGGGTAGGTATAGGACTAGGGATACAAGTGACTGTATCGTGTCTAATGTGTGTCGTGTCGGGTCAATACATGCGTATCACAGCGCAAAACCAGTCTAAAATGGTACAGTGCAAAGACAGTGCGAGTCGATTTTCTTCGTGCACACTAACCGAGATCCCGTGAAACTTTATGGGTGTCATGTCAGACACTAGGCGCATGTGTCCACAAAAAATTAGGCCATGAGAGGCCGTATCGTATCCTGTGTCGAGCTCGTACAACAGGGGACTACACGGGCGCAGTGCTGTATCCCGTGCTGGCGGTGCATGTCCGATTTGGACACGAAATGTGCACAGAAACATGCTTAGTCTCCAAAATAATTAATCTACACATCAAGAGCTTCGAAAACATGTAATTAGTTTTGAAAAATACGAAAATTCATTTCATTGCGACATTTTATCGAACACTTACATATATGCATTGATACGTGTCCGATACGGACACCAAACAGACACGAATCGACACAAATCCAATACCTACAGCTAGGGGACACCTACGGCTTCCTATCCATGCAAAGAAAACGAAATTTGGTGGAGGGAATAGGGATTTACCTATATGTGCAATTTGCAAGAAAAAACCTCAAATGGGGGGTGTCCTCCTTGATGGTCAAGTGCTCCAAATTGGTTCAAACCTGAGATTTCTCTCCATGAACATGAAATAGGGCTAGATTAGGATCATATGCAAAAGACTAGAGTGGAAAAGGAATTAAAATGAAGAATCTAGGAATTTGGGAAGAAATGGCATTACCTCTTTCTCCAAAATGTTAAAATTTCAATAAAGAGGCAAGAACAATAAATGAAAAGATTATTTATAGGGAGAATAGCCCTAGGTGGCAGGTCATAAAGTGATAGTTAAGGTTAGGGTTGAGTCTAACAGGCTATGGACCTATTTGTAGTTGTCATTGAACCAAATTCTAAGTCTCAAGCCTATGGACCAAATCACTAAGCCTTCTATTCACGTCTTGATTCCTACATGACTAACTTAGGTTGACTTAAGTTAGACTGGGGTCCTACCATGCTAACCAAGTAACCATAGCTAGGGTCAACTTCTAGGTTAGTCTACAAGTCTCAACTAGTCAAGACTAACATAACACATTACAATATTTAGTTAATATTAAATTCACACAAATTCCAATAAATCATAATAAATTCAATAAATCCTAAAATGACCAAAATACTCTCTAGGCTAAAATGTACTAATTAAATATCCTAATCACATGGCTAGGCTCTAGGGCAGACAGTCTCTACGGTTTCACTAGCTGCACACCAAATCACAAGTCATGATTTAAATAGTTTTAAAATGATAAAAAAATCACCAAAAATCATATTATTATTTAAATATCATAATTAAATAAATTAAAATACAAAATTTCAAAATTATTCTCATTTTAGAAACTAGGTGTTACAAGTCTACCCACCTTAAAAAAATTTTGTCCTCGAAATTTAAGATGGTAGTAGTTTTCTAGGTAAAACACCCCAAAATCAAAGTCTCAAACATACCGTCAGATAATCATATGCGTCTGTCCAAAATTATGATACTCAGAATCTTCGTCGTGCTAGTGATCAAGGCTATGATATTCACAGCGTCCTCGACTAAGGTACGTACCTCTAGGTTCATGGTATTTAAAATTTTTGCATTATCGCATGCGACGGCGAAAACCTTAAATTCCCATACCCAAAAAATACATCCAAAATCTGACTACATGTCCTCACTATGCCAACTAACACGACTACCAAAGATTCTAGATCCCATAACTGAGTTGACCTAGCCCATATGATTTTCTTAGAAGAAAAACAAACATAACAAAAGAGCAACATGACAAAAATTAATCAATCAACAAGGAACAGATGGAATCGGATTTCAAGGTAGTTATAAAAGACAATTACGGGAATGGGATCGAGAAGAACGGAACTTGTAGCAAGATCTCTAATTGTCTGTGCATCCTTGACTGTCCTGGCGAAAGCTCGCTCTTGCTGGTTTCCTCTAGTCTGTTGTTGATGCTGCATGAACCGCTGCTGTTGAGAGAAATCGGAAATGACGGAAGAAAGTCTCTGTACAGATAGAGGTGCACCTCCAATGTAGCAGAAATACCAACCTGAGTCGGCACAACAGGAGCTGCAGTCTCGAGGCCTTGATGAACAGGACGAAAGGTGGCCAGCCTCTCGATAGTATCCCTCGGACCGGAGCGATGAGATCATATCTCCATAACCATCATGAAGGCAGATCAAAACAAGAAGCAATTACTGAGAATAAAGCAAAAAATCAAAGGAGGACAGTTTATATTCAAGGGAAAATAATAAGCAACAAATTTAGATAAAAAGGATCTGATAAAGAGTTTTTCCTAGTGTGATTGAGTACCTTCAAAATATCCTAATCCTACTGCAGGCTGTAGAGATACTCTAGTTCGAATACCACTACATAAACTCGACCTGTATGGGCCACCACTAAAAACGTGTCACGACCCGCACCCACTGTGAGGGTATGAGTACGTAACAGCACCCAGCCTACGCCACAGTGTCGGCAGTAAAACGCTGTTCTAGGTCATGAACTATAACTAGCATAATATGAATACTCTCCAAAAGGAGTCCAACATAGAGGTACAACTCAATCACAATCTAAGGTAGAATGAAGCACGATAGAAATAGATAAAGAAATCCTCAACTGAGGTACAGCAGAATGAAATAACAAGTCTCAACATCTCTAAATATACAACACTGAAATAAGGACAACAACTAAACATGAAAAGAAGAACAGTCTAAGCTGTCTACACTATGCAAGGTATCATCCTCAGCAGATGCCTGAACCTCCCCAGGGGTCCAGGTCACGAGTGTCAACTAGGCAAGCTCCAAGTAAGGGATACAGGGTTCCTCATCATCCTCTGTAAAATTTTCATCAGGTCCAGTCAGGACGGGAACGAGCACATCTCATCTAGAAAACCCAAGTAAATGACAGAGAACTATAAACCAGTTATAGACAGTTGTATTGATGAACATGGCAGTTTATATTCAGGTGATGGTATAGAGAGACAGATAAAGTACAAGGAAAGTAAGTAACTAAACAAGAGAAGAATCATGGCAACAAAGACTGTAAAATAAAATATAGCTGAACTAGAGTAACATGATGAGTCCAGACGGTCAATATAAGTCGAGTATAATCCCAATGTGAGTCTAATACAAGAAGGGTCGAATGTGATTCTAATCATTATTCTAATAAGGTGATTCGAATAAGGTGATACGAATAAGGTGATTGGAATAGTGATTCATATGATGATCTAACAATGATTCGAATAAATTCTCCAAGTGTATTTTAAAATATTTAGATAGACATGTAAACGGCTATGGTTAAATCCGACACATCACGCACTGGTCAGGTGAGAGATGGCTATCGTTCGAACATCATTCACAGGGGGTGGTTCGAATAGTGGGAATGTTTACATGTCTAATCAAGTATTTTCCCGTCCATCTAATACAAATAAATCCGAAATCCGACACATCAATCGAATACAAATCCAACAAGCACATAAAGATACGAATAGGTGGTTCGAATACTGATTCGTATGGTAATTCGAATAATAGAGGTAAGACGAGTAAGTATGTGTGTCGTATACATGGATTCAGTAATAACAATATGTGTTTGTAACAGAGAATCACATACAGCTAACTAGAACTGAAGTACAGTAATTGACAAATAAATGAGAGAACTATCAGAGAATATACTCGCCTGTCACCCTGTATGACTGATATGAATGGATGTCCGAACTAGTGTCACAAAGTCCTATTTAGAGTAAAACATGTTAAGATGTGTTCAATATATAATAATGGAAATCTGCAGTGCAAGCTACATAATTCTAAGTCAAACTAGGTCAAAGTCAACTCTTGGGCCTAACCAAACCTAGACTAGCACTCATACACTATCACAAGGCTATACAAGCTATCAAACCTACAATTTACATACTACATTATTCATGCATATATTGTATTACCCATTTTACATATCATACAAGCCTATATACATTGTATTCTACATAGTATCACCCATATATTTAAGTACATATAAATATCACATTCACTAATCATATATATACATAAAAATATATAGGGAAACTATATATGTGAACTTACATATGTATGCATATATAGAATGGGAGAAAGAGGGGTGTGTGAGTGATGTTAAGATTTTAAACCATGTTTCATACAAAACCCAATTCAGTCTTCCTTATCTAAATCTCAGATTTCCCTATCCTCTAGAGTAAAGTTTTGGTACCAACTCAAGTCTATATTAACCACTATTCTCATAAACCTCTCATATACATCCAAGACACTAACTGCCCACTGTCATATACCACTGTCATATACCTATATATATACAGGCATGTCTGCCCTGCTACCTGTACTGAAATGCCACACTAAGGCATTGCCTAATCTGCATGAGGGGACTAACCCTCTATTCTCTGTACTGGCACTACAAGAATACCGATCATTGCACGTGAAATGCGCCGTAAATGAGCTTTTACGGCATACATTTTGGTGCCGTAAAAGCTCATGCCGTAAATGAGCCTATTATTTACGGCGCATTTTGAATGCCGTAAATGTAAACATATTAACGCCGTAAATGTCTTTTTTTTACAGAATCTTGACGACCATTTACGGCATATTTTGTGTGCCGTAATTGCTCTTTTATGGCATACATGTGCACGCCGTAATAGATATTTTTCACTGAATTTCGACAACCATTTACGAAATATTTCGTGTGCCGTAATTGCTCTTTCACGGCATACATATGTGCATCGTAATAGATATTCGCGCTGGGTCAAATACGGCGTATAGATGCACACCGTAATAGTTATTCGCACATGATCAAATATAGCATACATTTTGATGCCGTAAAAGATATTTTTGATATTTACCATTTATGACATATGTAGCATGCTGTAAATAATATTTTATGAATTTTTTTATCTAATAATAATAATAATTATTATTATTGTTATTATTATTATTATTATTATTATTATTATTATTTCTATACCAATCCGGCCTATTTATTTAAGCAAGGATATCAATGGTAAACAAAGTATATAACATAACAAACATAAGTTAAAGAAATAGTTGATCACTAGCATATAATCCCAATCAAACTACAAAAGTGAAACGTAATTCAAAAGAACCCAGACACGTGATATCATAAAAATAATTGGATTCAATAGCCAAAATACATTAATAGCAAACAAAAGGCCATGCCAAAGTATCATGCCATATTGTTTCATGAACTACAAAAGTATTTTAGTACTGAATTATAAGAACAATACAATATTTCAATACAAATTGAGCTTGTTTCATAATTTGTCCTACTTTGGGGAAAAAAAATGCAAATCGTCTCCTATGACAAATTTCGGCTCAAATGGTTGCAGAGGTGAAGCTTCAAACACAAAACCCAAATATTTTCATTGATTGATAACCTGCACAAACATAAAATGTGTTTTAGTTCATTATATCCAATTTGATGTATATATAAACACAACAATGAAAAAAATATACATAATAAATGAGTATTATGGGCACAAATTAATGTATGCATAAACACAACCATTGCTCAGTCAATCGTCCCATTCCGTCCATATTGAAATTGGTAATATGCGCACAAATAAATAAAAATCAGCTGTTGATGGATAACTTTTCTGTCAAGGATTTAATAAATAAATTCAAGATGAGTCTCACTTGTCCATATTGAAACTTTTGCATTCAGGTATAGGAGCTCATTTAAATTCTCCAACAGAACAGAAAATTCCAACTTACTCCTGCTAAGAAAAAGCAACAATGAACTTTATGAAGGTTTAAGTATAGTAAACCTAGCTTAACATCCAAAATAAAACATCAGAGGTTTAAGTATAGGGCATAGCCCAAGGATTTAACATATGTACCCTTTAATGTTCGAAGAACCATAAAGGGAACCATGTATGCTAGATGTCATTGTAGCTATGTATATCACTCTGATCTGTATTTAACACTCCAGAATACTACACTTTATATAGTCCAGAGATTGTAGGATATTATAAATGGCAGGGATATCAAAATAGAGTTTCGTGATATCCGTCACTTATAGGGATTCTAAGAGACCAAGGCTTGAAAGATGGCACAAAATGGAATTTATAGGGCTTGGATCCCGTTCTAATTATAAAATCAGACTTTGTTTATGCCATTCCAATTTACATACAAGTGTTTCGTGATATCCGTCACTCCAGAATAGAGTTTCACGATATCCGTCACTCCAGAGTAGAGTTTTGTGATATCATACTTTGTTTATGACATTCCAATTTACATACTAAGTGTCAACATACAACACAAATAATGATTTGAGTAAGTAGAATTTCAGCAGAAAATTGCAAAAGCTGCACAAAACCTAAATCATAAAATTTTCCATCAACAAAAAGCAGATATATTCAAACTATTTCCATGACTATTTATTAGTCTGAAAGAGAAGGACCAAATCAACCTTAAGTTACAGTCAACGTGTCACTAAGAACAAAAGATTTCAATAGAAGTCCAGAAAATTGCTGACATATGATCAGGAACATACAAGAAGGAAAATATGTGGCAGAATTGAAGACTTCCATTCAGTACCACAGCACCAGCCACTCAAAATCATGGCAAGACGAATATTCAGGAATTACAATTATTCAATACGCACTATTGAAGATTTACGATATTGATGCGTACTTTAACGTCTATAGACTCTATACTTATTGAAGTTTCATCGTTGTTTAAGAAATCAAACTGAGAAAGTGTAGTAAAAAAAGAAAAGAGAGGAATTCTTAAGCATGTCAGTTTTCAGTGAGCACTGTGCCATAAAAGTTTCAATCTAATATGAAGACATGAAAAAAGCTAAAACATCTAGGACATATCTGCAGTAAGCTTGAGCCCTTAACTTTACTCCTATCTGATATTTACACTTTATAGCCGCTGTAACTAGGCAGTAACAGCATGACAACTACAGAATGCATAGCATTGTTTCTTATTTTCTTCCGACTTCAGTAATATTTGCTAAAAATATTGCAGCATGATTGCTATCTAGTAAATTTTGCTACTGCTAGCTGTGTAAGTTACTGTTAGCAGTTTCTAGAAGCACTATAAGCCAAGGTTGGTGACCAAGAAATCATGCCTCAGTTTCATCACATCAACGATTGCCTTGCGTACATAGTGCTGGTTTGGACCTAACTGGGTCCTTTGGCAACAGTTATTAAAATAGACAAATGCAGGCAGGCAAAGAACTAAAAATAATATTCTGTGGATTTCTGTATGGAAGTATCACCACAAACCTTTGACTGCCTGCAGAGTTCGGAACTGGAAAACCAGGCCTCATCAACTATCACATCTGGAGTTTTAGGCATCTCATTGTATCCAACAGCAGCCATTGATGATGTTACAACTACCCTTTTAACAGAAGGAGTTTTGATGCAAGAACCCAAAACATTGAGTGTACCCTTCACTGCAGGTTCAATTAACTCAGCCTGCAAAAAAAAAAAAAACTTAACTCAAAACTGTATCCGCGGACACTCCAAAAGTCTGGGCCGTGTTGTGTAGGACGCATATCAGACACCGATCGGAAACACCACGACACCAAATTAGGTACAGTGTTACCATGTTCTTACAGTACCGTGGCGTGTCTTATATGTGCAAAATAAATCTGTGAAAATCCAGTCATGAATAGTGTCAAGTGCTTGTACACACACACACAAAAAAAAAGATAAAAAACATCAGTAGGCAACTATATTTTTAAGGCAAAGCAAGTTGATATTCTTTCTCATGTGTCATACTCGCTGCAGGATGTAACAAAAAATAAGTGGCAGCAAAGCCATTTAGTGCAGTCAAACCTTCAAATGATATGTATAAAGAAGTTATATCCAATTAGCATGATGAATGTAAATTGCAAAATGAAAACTAATATTGTAACTAGAGGGAAAAAATTTCTTGAAATTAAAGGAAAAAGATGAGAACTTCAACTTTGCTCAATGGCTCCGGCAATCCACAAAATACAGACCAAGTCCATTAGATCAAAAGAAACAAATTACAGCTTGGTGGTGTACTATATCTTTATATCTAGTGACCCAATTGAGTCCCGTAGTAGTAGCGACTAATGAGTTTCATGTATCTTTAAAATTTTCCAGGAAATGGCATCCTAACACTATCTATTACTTCTTTCTTGTAAATTGACTGGTTGGTTATAAGATAAGAGGTCAAGCATTGTTGAGGCCATCTACATAGCCCTTGATGCTGCACAATCATTCCAGCATACATAACTCCATTCATGATTATTGTTGAGCCATCTGGTAAAACATCATTGGTTGCAATATACTGCGAAGAACTATATTACTCCTATTACAAGCATATTTATGCATGTGTCTGAACTTCAGCAGATCAATAGTAAATTTCTCTAGCCATACACACAGCTCCATATATCATACGATGATCACATATAAACAATGTTGCCACGGAAAAAAGTAAAAGTAACTAGATACATTGAATCTATTGCATTAGCGAATGCTTTACTCCTTTCACCTATCATAGACAACACTACAGATGAAATAACCAGAGATTAAATAAGCAAAGTAGTAATTTCTTAGTGCAACGGAAGGAGTTACGGGAGAAGCTTAGAAGGTGCAGATAAAACTAGCAACGATTAAAATGAACAAGATGACCAATATGCAAACCTCTGGATCCTTGACATTATGATAGAAAGGAGAAGCTGTGTGGAAAACACCATCACAACCATCAACCACAGTATCAAAAGAGCCTTCTGCCAGTAAGTTTGCTTTAAACAGATGCAGTCTCTCATCAGCTCCATCCAGCGCACGCAAGTGTTCTGTTTTCTTCGGATCGGCTACAGAAGACAACGGCAACATACAGATTATGAAAAGATAAAAATAAATAAGAAATGTTGATAACTCATATAGATGCATGAATCAGTATCTCACATGTCTTTTTGTCTAGATTGTATCAACACTAAAATGACACCAAAGCATGTATCTGTAAGGCTCGTGGGACCTTTTTCTGGCTAATTTCCATTCTGTTTCGTTAATGGGTGAAATCGAACCATGCACATTTCCATGAAGTAAAATTAAAAAAAAGGAAAAAAAAAGACATTCCAAGACTAAATGGGATGGGGTAAATCGGTGTGTTGGTTGCTTCAATTGCACTTGTGGGTGCAATATATGTTTTTATAAGTTAAATTTCTCAATTTAAAAACCTAATCAAATTCCGAACAAACAAGGGCATTACCACCGGCGTCAATCATTGCTTCGTAAGTTAATTGCCGCCAACAGCACATCAGATCTTGCTAGAATACTTAGTACACAATATGTAGTACACAATATGATACACATTTGTATGATAAGATAATGTCGTGTCTTAGGACATGTATCAAATACTTCACGGACATACATCGGACAATCAAAAATACATTAGGGCGATAGGTGTTTTATCTGTGTCCTCGTGTCACGTTGTATCCGTGTTCGTACAACATAAATTTAATCAACTATAATTCATTAATTAGAGTAAATCAATGTGCATAGAACATTGAAAAATAACCTATGCAACCAAATCCTTACCATGAATAGAAGACTCTTCTGCTTTGGATTATGAGAGAATAAGCGACACATACGATGAGGACCACGACTTCCTCCTCGAATTCATCTGCAAAATTTGTAAAAATGATGCAGAAATACCCAAAATTAAAGAAAATAACATTATTAAAAGAAAAATAAGTACTCACCTTCGTCGTTAGAGACCAGACTCTCCCACCCATATAATGGAGAGGAGAACGAATGCATGAACCCTAACCCCAACCCTAAATTAATGAACGGGTCAAAACTCTAGATTCGACCACGACAAACGAAGGTGTGAAGAAGGAAACCCTAGCCTGGTATTGAGGTTTATAGGAGTCAAGGGAGAACATGGAGAAATCCTAACTCTCGATCTCGAAAAGGCACACTTTAGGAGGAGGAGGGGGTCCTCTCTCTCCCGACGGATGAGCTTATCGAGTTGGACCTCACCGTTGGACTTGTAAGTGTGAACGGCCCAGATGAGGGAGAGGGAGAGGGAGGCAGAGGTGAGGCAGGGGATCCAGAGAGCGACAGGGGGAGGGGAAGGAGAAGAGAGAGAGAGAGAGACAATGAGAGAGTGAGGGAAAGGGGTTGAAATTTTTTAGATTGAAACCGTCGAGCGGGTTATCGTGCGGTCCAGCAAAAAAAATTGGCGCTATTTTTTTCACAGCTTTTACGAGATACATTGTGGGCCATATTTTGTATAAACAAATTATGGCATTCAATCCACGCCAAACATAACACAAATACATGTAACAATATTATATTTTGATCTGTTTTATGGCATTCAGTATAATGAACGTCGTAAATCAATTATTTATGGCACACTATTTAAGTATGTCTTAATTTTGATGTCGTAAAAAGTCATTTTTCTTGTAGTGTATATATGGATTGATAAATTTTAATTTAGCTTTAATTTTAATTATAATCTTAACATTAATATTAAAAATTAACATAAATATATAGATTAAATAAGTTATTCTTAATCTTAACATCATGCCAAAATGGAAAAAAAGATGTCTTAAATAAGTTATTCTTAATCTTAACATCGTGCCAAAATAAGTTATGATCTTAATTTTAATCTTAACATCGTGCTGGGTAAAAAAGATGTCAATTACGGCGCGTACAACGCATGCCGTAAATAAAACAACATTCACGACATGCTGAGGAATGCCGTAATTGAGATCTCATTCACGGTGCACAAGAACGCATGCCGTAAATAACTTAACATTTAAGGCATGCAAAAACGAATGCCGTAATTAAGTTACCATTTACGGCGCAGGAAAATACGTGCCGTAAATGCGTTTGCAATTACGGCGTGCGGGTAAAACACGCCGTAAAAAACACAAAAATTAACTCTTTTATGGCACGCAGAATTGTATGCTGTAAAAGAGTGTCATTTACGGCGCACAGGCAATGCGTGCCGTAAATTGTGCGCCGTAAATGATCATTTTTCTTGTAGTATGGGAATCCCCAGTACCTGAACAGTAGGACACTCATAGGATCCTCTAAGTCACACCAATAGTATTAGCCACTAGGTGAGTTCTATCTATAACATATACCAGGTTTCTCCTCCTATGACTAATCAAGTATCACTTAAAATACATACCCAAGACACTAGACAGATCCTACTGATGGTAGACATACTTAGAAGGCGACCTTATTGCTCATGCCTATAAACTCTAACTCATCTATTTACCCTTCACATAATGTACTGTTATACTCTTTCCTAACTAAGCTAACCCGAGCCCTTGGCAATCACTGGTACAAGGGAAAGGATTTGGGGTAAGTATATATAAGCTAACTAATGAGGCTCCATCCATATTACTGTTATACATGTGTTAATCTATAAGGTACTTTGCTATAATGTACACATCAAGAGCTTCAAAAACATGTAATGAGTTTTGGAAAATACAAAAATTCATTTCATTGCGATATTTCGTCGAACACTTACATATATGCATTGATACGTGTCCGATACGGACACCAAACGGACACGAATCGACACAAATCCAATACCTACAGCTAGGGGACACATAGGGCTTCCTATCCATGCAAAGAAAATAAAATTTGGTGGAGGGAATAGGGATTTACCTATATGTACAATTTACAAGAATAAGCCTCAATTGGGGGGTGTTCTCCTTGATGGCCAAGTGCTCCAAATTGGTTCAAACCTGAGATTTCTCTCCATGAACATGAAATAGGGCTAGATTATGATCATATGCAAAAGACTAAAGTTGAAAAGAAATTAAAATGAAGAATCTAGGGATTGAGGAAGAAATGACATTACCTCTTTCTCCAAAATGTTGAAATCTCAATAAAGAGGCAAGAACAATAAATGAAGAGATTATTTATAGGGGGAATAGCCCTAGGTGGCTGGTCATAAAGTAATAGTTAGGGTTAGGGTTGAGTCTAATAGGCTATGGACCTATTTACACTAGTTGTCACACTCACTTTTCAATTTCAAGGGTATTTTAGCAATTGTTATTTATTTTAATTTTTATGATTTTTATTTGAATTTTTATCTATTTATTAATTAGATTGATTGCAGTGTGATTTGATTGGTTGCAGACTGGTGACTTGGTAGTTTGACTTTAGTCAACCTTCACTGGAAGCCCAATAATGTAATTAAAATTCACATTTTGTTTTTAAAAATTTATTTAGTTTTAATCTCTATTTTTGGAGTGGTTTAGATGATTTTAGTCATTTTAGCCATTTTGGCCTTTTTATGATTTTCTAGATATGTTGACTCTTGATTGTGCTAACAACTGGTTTAACCTTAGTAGACATGTATAGGGGCCTAACCATGCATTAGAATAGTTATTTCATTTTTAGAAATTATTTTTATGCATTAGATTATTTTTAAGGTTTTTATTTATTTATTTAGCCTTTTTGCATGTAGGCCCTTAAGCTTTTTGACTTGGGCCCATTTCTAATTGAGTAGGAGATGGCCCAAGTGAAACCCTAACCCCTAGCCACCCCCCTTGGCCGCCCAACACAGCAACACCCCCTCCTCTTTTCATCATTTGTGAAAATTGTGAGCCTCCACGAAGAAACCCTAAGATCCATCTCTCCAAAACACCTTTTTCCTTCATTCGGAGTCCGTTTCTTCCCAAACAAACTCCGTTGCGCTCATTGAGGAGAGGAGGATCTGCTGGAGCATTTCTGGAGTGGAGACGGAAGGTTTTGCTGGAGAAAAATTGGCCGACACGACAACCGAGGAGCCCCGATCATTGAGTTTTGACACTCAATAGGTAAAACCCTAATCTACCATTGAAAATCTGGTTTTTCTTCAGTTTTGCATCCATATAGGTGCCCTAGCCTTGGCCACAAATTTTGGTGAGATTTCGACTCCGTTTGATGGAGGTATCGAGCCCGTGTCGATCCCTTACGACACGTGTTCGACGAAATGCCGCTTAGGATAGAAAGTTGTTGTTTTTCATTTCTGTCTTCATGGATGTTTAGATAATATGATTTTGATAAACTTTTGTAAAGACGATTTTGGGTTTGACATCATTTCAGCGGCGTTTCGGGCAAGGACGCACGTGCACGGATCCCGTACACGAGGCCGTACATGCCCTGCTGTCCGCGTGTGATTGCGCGATGCACAGAGCATATTTTTGCATGAAAATTTGTGAGCATGTGGGGGCAACCTCTGCCCTCATGCTCGAAATTTCATGACTGTTCGTTGAGCGAGCATGGAGATATCGCGCGTGCACCGCTCAGCCACTGTGCATTCAGACCTTCATTTTTGTCGCGGAAACGGACTTCGTGCGCGCACACGACGCAGCAAAGACCCGTTCCAGGACCCAGAACATGTTGACCTATACCTAGACGACCCGTAGGACAAATTCCAAGTCACGGCGTGGCCCGACGAGGGAGCAGCGAGGCCAGCACCACGTGCACGAGGCCGCCAGGGCGCGCGCGCGCGCGCAACAGGCCGCACGGGTGCGTGGGTCTGCGTGCACTGTTTAGGGTAGCGTGTCACCGTGTCATTGTGTCCTAGACCTACCCCAGGACCCCCCAGCTATGTGCACAAGCACGTGGCGTTTTGTTGCGTGTGCGGCGCTCAAACGAGCGAGAACGCACGCGTACCACGCGGTATCGGAAAATTCTGATACGCGTCCTATGGATATGACACGGACACGTTTTCGAACCCGAGAGTATACGAACGCATCACGTGGGTCAAGGCCAACGTGTATGCCAAGTTTCGCAGGTTCGTTTGGTGTATTTTGGATTTTGGGTTGTTGGGTGAAATTGGATCGTTTTCTTTAATTTCGATTTTTAGTTGATATGTGATATTTTGATTTCCAACGTTTTAGCTTCAAAATTTTGAGTTTACAGGACTTGTATGATATTTCAAATATGTGATAACCAATTTTTGGCTTTGTTTCACAATTTCCCATCATTTATGAGTATATGTGCTTTCTATATATAGCTTTATGCATATATTTAACTATATATATATGTATAACCCCGTTGAAACCCATTCCTAACACATATACGTGGAGAATGGGTCGAGGGGGAGTTATTCCAGATTTTAGACTTTTTAAGTATCTCGCATCATTGCGTATCTTTCCATTTGAGCTTTTGTATATATATATATATATATATATATATATATATATATATATATATATATATATATATATATATATATATTTTTTTTTTTGTTTAATATATATATATATATATATATATATATATATATATATATATATATATATATATATATATATATAAGTAGTTTCTTACTTTATATAGATGTATATAATAGTATAGTAATTTGGGTAATACCATGATTATGTTTGAATGTTATTAATCTCAGATTTTACCCTATTTTCTGTAAGCACCAGTACATACACACGCACACACCACTTTTGTTAGATTTGGGTTTTGTTTGTTTGTATATACACATGTGTGTATATACCTATATATATATATATATATATATATATATATATATATATATATATATATATATATATATATATATATATATATATATATATATATATTTTTTTTTTTTTTTTATATATATATTTTTTATATATATTTTTTTATATATATATTTATATATATATATATATATTTATATATATATATATATATATATATATATATATATATATATATATATATATATATATATATATATATATATATATATATATATAATTGCTTGTTAATTCTCTTAGATTAGATTGTAGTTGTATATATGACTATAGGAGCCCTATGACGGATTTGGTTTATCATTTCGAGCTTAGTTTAGCCGAATTGGCCGACAAGTTGACCAAATTAACAAAAGTTAACTTTGGGTCAAACTTGATCCAATTCAACTCAAACGAACTCCAAATGACCTAGAATTTTGTGTATGACCTAGAAATTAGTAGACGGACCAGTTGACCCAAGTTTGACCAGGTTTGACCAGCATTGACCAGGTTTGACCAGAGTTGACCGAGGGTTGACTTTGACCAAAATGGACCTAGAAGCATGTAGTCTTGCATTGTAGCTATTTCTCTTGACATTGTAGACTTGGTTGTGACATGTGTGTATTTTAAATAGGTTTACATTATCCCAGTTTAGTTACACCTCATCATCAGCAGTTCGATTTGCCAGGCGAGTACATTCTCTGATCTTTTCATACTTCTTTGGATATGTTCTCTTGTTATAGACTAGTATACTTGATGCTGACACGATGTTCACACGGATTAGTACCCTCTGGATCTTTTCATGCGATATTATCCTCTCGGATACATCGAGTATGTCATGTTCATGTACTTTATCATGGCCATCATGTACTCTATGTATTCATATTTATCCATGTGCACTCATATGTTATTCATGTATACTTATGACCATATGAGCTCCATGTATACAGTAGTTGTTATCCATGTGCAATAACATAACATGCATTGATCCTTGTGTATTGATTGGGGGCAGGAAGAGTGTACTTGGTTATGTGATCATTATCCCCAGTGGGTATCCCTGTGCACTCCATAGCTGTATCCATGTGCAACCCAGACTGTTTACATAACCAATTTATGCTCTGATTCATGTAGAAGTTTATATTTCTCTATTGTCATATTATATCTCATTTTATAGTCTCTCTCTCTCTTGTTGATTTCCTTTACAATTGTTCTTGTATAATTTTCTATAGCTTGCTTTATATGTCCATTCTTGCTATGAACTGTTGTGAGAGATATGTGCTTGTTCCGTCCTGACTGGACATGTTAAAATTTTTACAGGTATTGATGAGGAGTACTGTCCTACCTATTATGGCATTGGCTTAGATGACACTGGCGACGTGGACCCTCAGGAGGATCCCACAGTCGCTGAGGACTTGCCTATAGTCTAGCTGAGACTTATTACTTTATTTGTATTTCTATTTGAGACTTTATGAGTTGTACTTGAGATTTATTCTGGTGGTTTACACCTAGAATTTTTATCTGTGACTCTCTCAAGATTTATTCTTCTATTCCATCTTAGTATTGTGATTGAGTTACTTATTATTTACTCTCCATTCGAAGCTTATTTTTAGACTGTGTTAGATACTGTGACTCAGGACAGCGTTCTACTGTCGACACTGCGGCGTAGGCTGGGTGTTCGTCACTTCTCGTGCCCTTGCACTGGGTGCGGGTCGTGACACGTTTTTAGTGGTGGCCCATGCAGGTCTCACAATTATAACTAGTGTGATTCGTAGTGGTACTCGAACTAGAGTATCATTACAGCCTGCAGTAGGATATAGGATATAAGATAAGGTACTTAATCACACTAGGAAAATTCTTATCAATTCTTGCTGATAATTATCTCCTTTTGAAAACAACTGTCCTTCTTTGATAAATTTGCTTCTTTTCCAGTAATTGTTTCCTTGTTTGATCTGTCTTCAAGGTAGTTAAGGAGACATGATTTCATCCCTCCGGTCCATACAGGACCAGATTCGCATTAGTATGATGTCATGGTAGTACGACAATTTAGTTATATTACTACGAGCCTGCTATAGAGTATAGGAAGTAAGGTGTTAGAATGAGAGGATACTCAATCACTATTAGAATTTTCTGAGAGATTCCTAGGACGACCCTTGAGAATCTCATTTGAGCTTCGATTTAAATTCCCTTTCCCTTATTTTAATCCACCTTCCTCCCTTGATTCTTGCATCTTGTTTGAACTCTTTTCACCAATACCCTTACTTTCTTGTGTTTAATAATGGTTAGGAAGATGGCTACAATGCTATATACTCATTGGTCAAACACATAGCTAGAAGGATTACATTAAGGAATTGGAATACACGGAGACTTTGATTAAGTTATAAGAGCTTTTTCTAAATGGTTGATTTAATGATTAGTAGTTTGTAAGTTGGGATATTACCAAGGAAATTTATCTTGAAGATTCTAAGTAGTAATCACCAGAGGATTATAAAATTATATTTTGATACTAGAGGAAAATAGTTAGAATCTATATAAATCGATTTTAGGAATTGATGTGATTCATGAATTATTGGATTATGATTATACATCTTTGAACGTATATAGATTGGTTTGATAAATGATCAAAAAAAAAGGGGTGGCAGTATGAACTATTAAATTGAGTTGTACAAGTTGCGATGTATATGTTTATTGAATTTCAAATTTAAGTGGAAGCAATGATATTAAAATTTGGGTTTAAAAGATTGGGAAGATATAAAAACGAATTTTCTTTTTGAAAGAAAAACAAAATCTCAAATTTGGAATCGTGTCAATTGATTGAAGATTTAAAAATCTATTTAGATTTTGGTTTACGAAGTAGTGATTATATTTCAATGACTTAGAAAAAGAAATTATGGTTGATAAGCGCGTTAAAATACTGAGTTGTAAATGCTAAATTGCCGTGATAAGCTAAGTGTCTATTTTGAGGATTATTTGAGACAAATTGGGAGTTTTTAAAGTTATGAAGTGATATAGAATTTTATGGATTCATGATTCATTAACTCTGGAGTTTAAAGTTGGATTGAAATGTTAAATTTTGGAAAGGTTAGTAGTAATGTGATAAAAGTTATTATGAGATTTATGAAAAAAATTTAAATGTTAGTCGTGATTAGATTGGAAGGCTTAGAGTGAATACAAATTGAGGTAGTTATTTTGAAATTTCTTTTTAAAGGAATACAATGGTAGGCCATCAAGGTAACCTTAATGAGATAGAAGTGTTCTACACTATTTGTCATATCACTCATGACTATGATAGTAGTATATACTCCAGTATTGTTAGTCGTCTGTCAAACTATGTGACTGTATCTCAACCTTGACTTACTCAACCTTCCCTCAAATCTAGATCTTTTATTGTGACTTTCTAACAGTTTGTATTTGATCGTTCCTTAACAGTATTCTCCCTTTAGAACTGTGTCCCTAAATTATTTTACTGGATTCTTAATTTTATTTCATGCTTCAACTTGATTTCCTTTATTCTTGTATTAGTTGTCACCTCTTGAACCCTTACCATGATACTAAATTACTTTCTGACTTAAATTCGAGATCCAACCATGACTCAATTCTTTCGACCCGACATGTGATGGTGTTCTTCTTGTTTCCTTAAATGCTTAACCTTATTCCTTATCTTGATTGCTTGACCCGTTTAGTTAAGGATCTTGGACTATTTTTTTTTCTTCTTCATCATTACCTTTCTTACTTATATTTTGACTACCTTACGCTGCTAATTTAGCCTTAGTTTTTGCAAGCTTATCTCTTTTTCGAGCTTGATCATGACATATTTTATTGGGTCGACCCACTAACATATTGTCTAATCAGAACCGGTGTATGATGGTCTGATCAACCTAGTGCACCTTGGTTCGCTTTCATATATTACTCTACGTGGATAGAGGCATAGTTAAACTTGCCCTAGAGTCTCATCCACGATAGTTTGGCAATTCTCTTTGAATTATTTTCGTCGTCTATGAACCACGTATTGTACTCAATAGTATCGTCTTTGAACTCTCTTTGCTTTTGTCTTTCACTTATTTCAGAAAGACAAGGTACTATACTTAATAGGTCAACCCAAGGTATCACGTTTAGCTTCCATATGAAATGGAGGATATTGACTTATTTCTATATCCTTGCAGTATCCTTTAGGATTTTAATAGTGTTGAATTCTAAACCTTTGATCGCGACCAGTCGACTTGGTCATTCTTCTTATCATCCAATGTTTGGAACCTTATTCAATTGAATTAATTCAATTGGGACATGGATTTCCAAATCTTGGATACTCGTGCCCAGACTTCAATGACCTCGTTCTCCATCTTACCCAAACCTCGATTCATTCTAGATTTGATCAACTTAGATCATATCGAGACTAAAATTTCTTATAGATATATATATGTAGTGTGCTTGGATTTCAGTGTTATTGACAATCGTGCTTTAAACTTCGATTTTGATCATCTTTAGAATAGTAATGCTTTATAGTTAATTTCAGTTATTTTTTTATAATCACCAGTTTTTATATAGGATGATAGACTGCCTTACAGCCCGATGATTTATTATTTTTCCTTATCTATTCCAGAATGGCACCCATGACCAGAGTCTGTCCCCAGTACACAGCTGCAATTCCGGATGAGACCGAGATTGTACTTTCCTCTTATATTGCTCAGGAGGTGTTAGTAGCCTCACCGGAGAATTTTCCTCCATCTCCTATCCTTCAGGAGAGGACTGTAGTTCAGTCAGAGACGGAGGGCCTTCCTTTGCCTTTTGGAGTGGTACCCCATGCCATTCCTGATGGAGCTCATATTTACAGACTTTTTTAGGATGTGCAGGCGGTGTAGAGACTTTAGGCTGAGCTTATGAGAGAGCAGAGTCTCAATTTTCAACTGTTGTGGGATTACATGCATTCGAGGGAGGAGCCTAGTCCCAAGAGAGCGAGGAGCAGTTTATACCCAAAGCCTCAGGAGTACCAAGGCTTTCAGCCTAGACCAGCCTATCCAGTTCAGATTACTATCCAGCAGAGACCAGTTGAGTGGGTGCCTACCTGTACTTTCTGTAGGAAGCTTGGGCACGTATGGAAGGACTGTAGGAAGAGACTAGGATTATGCCTATTTTGTGGATCAGCTGCACACAAGATATAAGACTGTCCTACTAAACTTGCCCCTAGTCGAGGCCTACCTCCGGGAGAGAGTTCCAGCTACCAGACATAGTAGAGGTGAGTTCTTGACCAATACCTTATCCTATTTTGATGATTACTGTACCCTACCATAATGTTTGTATACTTGATACCTTATGACTATTTTGATCTAGTATGACTATAGTGGCTAGATGAGACCCCAGACTGATTACCTGCCATAATCATGTACGATATCTTTCCAACTGCATGGTTTAGATAAGTTTTCTTAAGACCATGATTGTTGGGGATTTGACCTAGAAGGAGTAGGATCATTTTAATTTCAAGGACGAAATTATTTTAAGGAGGGTAGATTTGTCACACCCACTTTTCAATTTCAAGGGTATTTTAGTAATTGTTATTTATTTTAATTTTTATGCACTACCAAAATTTATCGTTTTAGCGACGGCCCTATCCGTCGCCAATCCGACGGTAATTAGCATTAGCGACCGATAACCGACGAATTTTGGTCAAAAAAAATCCGTCGACAATCAGCTCGTCGCTAATAACGGTCCGTCGCTACGTTGTCGTCAAACGACGGAATAACGACGGATTGTCGACTTAACAATACAAAGCAATAGCGACGACTTTTCGACGGACTAGCATCATTTTCAAGTATTAAGTACTGAAATGTGTAGACAATAGCGACGTAAAGTTCCCTCGATAACCCATCGTAATAGCGTATCAGAGTTTATCATGCCGTCGCTAATCCGTCGACGCCTTCGATAACAAAGGACGGATTAGCGACGGTTTTCTGACGAAAAATTCGTCGATCAGCTTCTGGAAATTTATGTCATTTCCAGCAACATGGCGACGGATAAGTAGTCGCTATTCAGTCGATATATATCGACGGAATACGGACGGATTATCCGTCGAGCTTGTTCTGGAAATTCTTGGTATTTCCAGAACAAGGACGATGGATAGGTCGTCGCTATTCCGTCGAACTATATACCATTTCGACGAATATTCCGTCGACCATCCGTCGCTACCTGGGAACATTTTCAAATCTCCAGTTAGCGACGGAATAGCCGTCGAAAAGTAGTCGGAAACTGGTAGTAACCGTCGCTAAACGGTCACAAGTCCGTCGCTAACTGAGAATTTTTTGAAAAAAAAAATTACAGCACTTTCCCTGTTCGCAAAAATTTGCGTAAACCAAACCAATATATAATGCACACCAATTATCCAACAATCACATAGACCAAATATATTATGCACACCAATTATCCAAGAATCACATAGATCAAATATGCAGATACGAATTTAATGCACACCAATTATCCAAGAATCATATAGACCAAACCAAATTAATATAAAATAGACATCAATCATCCGGAAGAGTAACCTAATATCCATCGTTATAATCCGATCATAGCACAAATATTCCAAAATTTTCATAAATATTCCAAAACACATAGGAAAGAGTTGGCCAGTTACAGTAATCTAATATCCATCGTTATAATCCGATCATAGCACAAATATTCCAAAATTTTCACAAAAATTCCAAAACACATAGGAAAATCGATTTTAGCCTCAACAAAGACCACAAGTCAGACGATGAATCCTCACAGCCAGGGATGCTAGTTGCGTTGAGGCATGTACCATTCTATCAGCCACTTTGCATACGAAGGCTCAATCTGGTTGAGGTCTTCTGTAGGGATAGGAGGGTCGGTCCCGATGCTACTACTCTCTGACGGTGGCTCCTCCTTAGCTTCAAGCTTGGGAGCAATCTCTTCCCTGATGGTCATCGGTTCTTCCTTGACCTCGACCTTTGGTAACACCTTCTCCTTAACAGTCACCGGCTCTTGTTTGGCGACGGAGACTTCCTCCGTGTCGACCTCCAAGGGTTTCTTGTCTCGACCCTTTTCTCGACTAGCAGCACCACCTCGACGAGTCCTAGGAGCCATCTTTCTGACAACAGAAATTTTCATATAGGGTAAAGAAATTTACTCAAGTTATAAAAGTTGTGATGTTGGTTTTTTGCGTTCATCATCATTAGAACACAGCAGCACTGGAAAAGTTGTGACGTTGGTAGCATGAGAGAGTAAAAATCTGTATCACAAGACTAACAGAATTACTATGTAATCATGTACTCACCAATAACCGGATGTAACTGGATTCGTTGAGCCTATCGTGCAGTAATTGGTGGATCCGCTGGTATAGGCCGGATGTACTTAGTATCTAGTGTATCAGATTAGTATCGGTCTATCGGGTTTGGTATAGGACGTATCATATTGGTATTGGCCTTAACAAATTGGTATCGTCCTATATCCGATATGTACATGTATCGTCCGAATAGCTAGGATTCATATTGGCCTTATCGATTTGGTATCGGTCATATCCGATAGGTATCGGCCGTGTTGGATTAGTATAGACCATTTCGAATTAGTATCGTGGAAGGTTTAGTAACAACTGTACTTGGATTTCTCTCTTCTCGAGCTAGAATACCATTGCAAGAGAATCACCAGATCGTGATTGGCCAGTTACAGTAATATACATGCTTCCTTTTCCATCTGGAAAAACGAGATTGAAAAGGAAGTATGTATGTTCTGTAACTGGCCAGTTACGCTCTCGTGACTCTCTTGCAATGGTAATCTAGCTCTAGAAGAGAGAAATCCAAGTACAATTGTTACTAAACCTTCCACGATACTAATCCGAAATAGTCTATACTAATCCAACACGGCCGATACCTATCGGATATGACCGATACCAAATCGATAAGGCCAATATGAATCCTAGCTATTCGGCCGATACATATCGGATAGGACGATACCAATTCGCTAAGACCAATACCAACCGGCCCATACCAAAATGATAGATCGATAGTAATCCGATACGGTCAATACTTATAAGTACCTACGGTCCAGGAGGTTGATCCGCTAGTACATCCATGTGCGATCAATGAAGTAACGATCCATTTCAATTTGGATGTAAAAATCTGTATCGTAAGACAAACTAAACATAATCAGTTCTATTTCACATGCTTAATTGCCAAGTATGAGAACGAATGGCTCAGAACATAATCCAAAATTCATTCTAGCATACATTAGTGTGAATCATCTATGTTCTGTACATATGGTGTAGTATATGTTCTTATCGTATCTAGTATCTGAAGGACGTAACAAAATTAAGATGAACTCACTAATGTAATACTAAGACATCATCTACTACTATATAAGATATAGTGATAGGTTGTCGTATCATCATTGCCGAGGGATGAGGGTGGGAGGACAGTCAACTTTATCTACGGCTACATAGTTTCTGCCTCGCCAGTCGAATGGCTTAATTGCCAAGTATCAGAACGAATGGCTCAGAACACAACCCAAGATTCATTCTAGCATACATTAGTGAATTCATCTTGATTCTGTTACGTCCTTCAGATACTAGATACGATAAGAACATAGATGATTCACACTAATGTATGCTGAATGAATCTTGGCTTGTGTTCTGAGCCATCCGTTATGATCAAGCATCTTCCTTCTTCTCTCCTCCACCATGGCTCTGAACCCATCTGCTCCTCCCTACTTCCCTTCTTTTTATTTGACTTTCTCAGCGACATATGACATCCAGCTCAAGTGTAGAGTCGGGGGAGAAGAAGTGGGCAGGAAGAGGAGGGGGAAGCAGCACAGCCGGCGGCATTACCCGAAGCAAGTACAGAGGTTTTCTTCAACAGACGTAGGAGAACTATAAGGATATATTTTTTCACAACATATTACCTTATCAAAGACCCTTAATGTGACAACCATGTTACCGCGGTGTCGGAAGACTAACATGTCATAATTTTCATAGCCGTGTGTTTTGACATAATCCTCCAAACTCTTTCCTGCTATGTAATAATGCAAGATTACTACATAGGTGGAAAGAGTTGGGAAGATTATGTCAAAACACACGGCTTAAAAACTTATGACATGTTAGTCTTCCGACACCGCGGTAACATGATATTCACATGAAGGATCTTTGACAAGATGACATATTGTGAAAAGATATATCTTTGACAACCAATGTGGGATGATCACGGATACTTTGACAAATGAGACCACCATGCTGTCAGGAACCTCTCACTCGAGCTCTATACCAAGGATGTCCACTTGAGCTCCTGGGAAAAGTTTTGGCTCGGAGCAAGAATCTGTTGAGGGAGCACATCCAGCATGCCGTCAGAAAAAAATAATAACGGTGAAAGACCCATCTAAGTAGGACGTATACTCTGATAATATCTCCTCCCGCACTCAATCCCACTACTGATATCATTCTTGTAGAGGTGATCTCTCAGAGTATACATCATACTCAGATGGATCTCTCAGAGTATTCTCTCTTGTTGGTTGTCGTATCATCATTGCCGAGGGATGAGGGTCGAAGGACAGTCAACTTTATCTATGGATACATAATTTCAGCCTCGCCAGTCGAATGGCTGCAGGGACTATGTCCTGATCACCATATCGTAGTCCAATACAATCCAGAAATTGACACAATTCTAGTTCATATATGTAGTCCAATACAAATAGTCTAATACAAAAACAACTCAATACAAATAGTCCAATACAAATAAGTACTAATAGCTAATGAGAACCACGCTGCTCACGCAAACGCTCAGTGATACGATTACGCAACCACCTCGAAAAAGCGAGATTTTTGGCGTGAGGAGAGATGTCTTCCCTTGCAAGGACTGCTTGAAGAGAACTTCCGGTCTCACTAGCTACCGATGCTGGATGAATAGAACTCCCGGTCTCACTAGCAACCGGTGCCACTACCTCCTTAACTGTAGGAGGAGCCACCTCAGCATTCACTATTTTCCTCAAATGACGTGCCGCTCCTCGGGTCATGGGTGCCATCTGGTAAGATCGATAGTCACAAATAATATAATTGTAATGTAAGCAAGCTAACTAAAGGAACCATCATGTAATTTGAGTACATTTTTGAAAGCCGATAAAGTATAAAAAATTCAATTTTTTGTCAAGTGTGAGAACGGATGGCTCAGAACACAACCCAAGATTTATTCAAGCATACATTAGTGTGAATCATCTATGTTCTGTACATATGGTGTAGTATATGTTCTTATCGTATCTAGTATCTGAAGAATGTAACAGAATCAAGATGAACTCACATAATGTAATACTAAGACATCATCTACTACTATATAAGATATAGTGATAGGTTGTCGTATCATCATTGCCGAGGGATGAGGGTCGGAAGACAGTCAACTTTATCTACGGCTACATAGTTTCTGCCTCGCCAGTCGAATGGCAGCAGGGACTAAGTCCTGATCACCATGTCATACCGTAGATTAATACAAATAGAGCTGGAACTGGAGCCAAAATACAGTACTACTTCACCATGTCGTACCATTTTACTCTCTCTCTCTCCTCCCCCCTCCGGCGCTCTCACTCTCTTCGGCGCTCTCACACTACTAATTCCTATGCGTTTTATGAGAACGGATGGCTCAGAACACAACCCAAAATTCATTCTAGCATACATTAGTGTGAATCATCTATATTCTGTATACATATCGTGTAGTATATGTTCTTATCGTATCTAGTATCTGAAGGACGTAACAGAATCAAGATGAACTCACTTAATGTAATACTAAGACATCATCTACTACTATACAAGATATAGTGATAGGTTATCGTATCATTATTGTCGAGGGATAAGGGTCGGAAGACAGTCAACTTTATCTACGGCTACATAGTTTCTGCCTCGCCAGTCGAATGGCTGCAGGGACTATATCCTGATCACCATGTCGTACCGTAGATTAATGCAAATGGAGCTGGAAATATCTATCGCTAACCGGTAATTAGTCCGTCGCTAACTGAGATTGTCACATACATATATGTATATCACAGCTAGATGTATAGATATATACATCTATACAGAAGCACACAACTGATAGAACTCGTACTGTCCTTGAGACAGTGAACATATACACCATGAATCCAAATCCCATATTCATATTTACTAATCCAAACACCACCAAACTAATGGAATACCCAATATAGATAACACATTATTTAGCCAATATATAAACTCAGATGAATTTGAGAAGCAAAGCCACCCGCCGCCCCCGACCAAAGCCCACCGCCGGTTATGAAGAGTGCTTATGGCTCTGCATCGGTTGCAAATAGCCCCGATGCACCCGCCCTAAGCCAGCCACCCAGCCCCCGACGATGCCACCCCAAGCCCACCGCCCAGCCTCCGACCCAAGCCAGCCGCCCAGCCCCCGACACCCCAGCCCCAAGCCCGCCTCCCAGACCCCGACGCCTCCGCCGCAAGCCCACCGCCCAGCCCCCGACCTAAGCCAGCCGCCTAGCCCCCAACGCCCCCATCCCAAGCCAGCCGCCCAGCCCTCGACGCCGCCGCCCCAAGCCCACCGCCCAGCCCCCGACCCAAGCCAGCCGCCCAGTCCACGACGCCCCAACCCCAAGCACGCCTCCCAGACTCCGACGCCCCCGCCCCAAGCCCACCGCCCAGACCCCGACCCAAGCCAGCTGCCCAGCCCCCGACGCCCCCGCCCCAAACTAGCCGTCCAGCCCCCGACACCGTCGCCCCAAGCCAACCACCCAGCCCCCGACCCAAGCCAGCCGCCCAGCCCCCGATGCCCTAACCCCAAGCCCGCCTCCCAGACCCCGACGCCCCCGCCCCAAGCCCACCGCCCAGATCCCGACCCTAGCCAGCCGCCCAGCCCCCGACGCCCCAACCCCAAGCCCGCCTCCCAGACCCCGACGCCCCCGCCCCAAGCCCACCGCCCAGACCCCGACCCAAGCCAGCCGCCCAGACCCCGACGCCCCAGTCCCAAGCCCGCCGCCCAGCCCCCGACGCCCCCGCCCTAAGCCCACCGCCCAGCCCCCGACCCAAGCCAACCGCCCAGCCCCGGACGACCCAACCCCAAGCGCGCCGCCCATCCCCTATACGACACCGCGAGAGAGAGAGAGAGATAGAGGGTTACCTTCGGGAGAGAGAGAGGAGAGGACGCCGACGCCGACGACGACACCGACGCCGATCACTGAAGCCGACACCGGCGAGAGAGAGAGAGAGAGAGAGAGAGAGAGAGAGAGAGAGAGAGAGTGAATTTAGGGGGAATACAAAAAGTCCCCCCCGCCATTTCATTTAAAGTCTGGTACGTATATATAGCGACGGACTAGCGACGTAGAAATATCCGTCGCCCAGTAGTTGCCCTGTTTGATACGTCCCGACTGAATATCCGTCGCTACGTAGTCGAAGATATGTCCTGCTAATTCTCTACACAATTTCCGCCAAATAATCGACTGCGTAGCGACGACTGTATGTCCGTCGCTATAACTCCGACAGTCTAGCGATGGATGTGCGACCTTTCCTCTCCCTAAAATTAAAACAAAAATGGCAAAAAATGTGTGGTCGATAATCAGTCGGTGTGCGGCCACGAAGCCGTCGCTAACGCCGACGGGAAAATTCTGTCGCTAAATATCCGTCGCTAATTGAGTGTATTTTGGTAGTGATGATTCTTATTTGAATTTTTATCTATTTATTAATTAGATTGATTGTAGTGTGATTTGATTGGTTGCAGACTGGTGATTTGGAAGTTTGACCTTAGTCAACCTTCACTGGAAGCCCAATAATATAATTAAAATTCATATTTTGTTTTTAAAATTTATTTAGTTTTAATCTCTATTTTTGGAGTGGTTTAGATGATTTTAGTCATTTTAGCCATTTTGGCCGTTTTGTGATTTTCTAGATATGTTGACTCTTGATTGTTCTAGCAACTGGTTTAACCTTAGTGGACATGTGTAGGGGCCTAACCATGCATTAGAATAGTTATTTCATTTTTAGAAATTATTTTTATGCATTAGATTACTTTTAAGGCTTTTATTTATTTATTTAGCCTTTTTGCATGTAGGCCCTTAAGCTTTTTGACTTGGGCCCATTTCTAATTGAGTAGGAGATGGACCAAGTGAAACCCTAACCCCTAGACATCCCCCTTGGCCGCCCAACACAGCAGCACCCCCTCCTCTTTTCATCATTTGTGAAAATTGTGAGCCTCCACGAAGAAACCCTAAGATCCATCTCTCCAAAACACCTTTTTCCTTCATCCGGAGTCCGTTTCTTCCCAAACTAGCTCCTTACACTCGTCGAGGAGAAGAGGATCTGCTGGAGCATTTTTGGAGTGGAGACGGAAGGTTTTGCTGGAGGGAAATAGGCCGACACGACAACCGAAGAGCCCCGATCATTGAGTTTTGACACTCAATAGGTAAAACCCTAATCTACCATTGCAAATCTAGTTTTTCTTTATTTTTGCATCCATATAGGTGCCCTAGCCTTGTCCACAAAATTTGGTGAGATTTCGACTTCGTTTGATGGAGGTATCGAGTACGTGTCGGTCCCTTACGACACGTGTTCGACGAAATGCCGCTTAGGATAGAAAGTTGTTGTTTTTCGTTTCTATCTTCATGGATGTTTAGATAATATAATTTTGATAAACTTTTGTGAAGACACTTTTGGGTTTGATATCGTTTCAGCGACGTTTCGGGCAACGGACGCACGTGCACGGATCCCGTGCACGAGGCCGTGCGTGCCCTGCTGTCCGCGTGTGATTGCGCGATGCATAGAGCGTATTTTTATGTGAAAATTTGTAAGAACGTGGGGGGAACCTCTGCCCTCTTGCTCGTAAAATTTCACGACAGTTCGTTGAGCGAGCGCGGAGATATCGCGCGTGCACCGGTCAGCCACTATGCATTCAGACCTTCATTTTTATCGCGGAAACGGACTTCGTGCGCGCACATGACACAGCAAAGACCTGTTCCAGGACCCGGAACATGTTGAACTATACCTAGATGACCCGTAGGACAAATCCCAAGTCGTGACGTGGCCCGACGAGGGAGCAGCGAGGCCGGCACCACGCGCACGAGGGCGCGCGGGCGCGCGCGCGCAGCAGGCCACGCGGTTGCGTGGGTCTGCGTGCGCTATTTCGGGCAGCGTGTCACCGTGTCATCGTGTCCTAGACATACCCCAGGACCCCTCCAGCTATGTGCACAAGAATGTGGCATTTCGTTGCGTGTGCGACGCTCAAACGAGCGAGAACGCACGCGTACCACGTGGTATCGAGAAATTCCGATACGCATCCTATGGACACGACACAGACACGTTTTCGAAACCGAGAGTATACAAATGCATCACGTGGGTCGAGGCCAACGTGTATGCCAAGTTTCGCAGGTTCGTTTGGTGTATTTTGGATTTTGGGTCGTTGGGTGAAATTGGATCGTTTTCTTTAATTTCGATTTTTAGTTGATATGTGATATTTTGATTTCCAATGTTTTAGCTTCTAAATTCTGAGTTTACAGGACTTATATGATATTTCAAATATGTGAGAACCAACTTTTGGCTTTGTTTCACAATTTTCCATCATTTATGAGTATATGTGCTTTCTATATATAGCTTTATGCATATATTTAACTATATATATATATATATGTATAACCCCGTTGAAATCCATTCCTAACATATATATGTGGAGACTGGGTCGAGGGGGAGTTATTCCAGATTTTAGACTTTTTAAGTATCTCGCATCATTGCGTATCTTTCCGTTTGAGCTTTTGTATATATATATATATATATATATATATATATATATATATATATATATATATATATATATATATATATAAGTTGTTTCTTACTTTATATAGATGTATCTAATAGTATAGTAATACCATGATTATGTTTGAATGTTATTAATCTCAGATTTTACCCTATTTTCAGTAAGCACCAGTACATACACACGCACACACCACTTTTGTTAGATTTGGGTTTTGTTTGTTTGTATATACACATGTGTGTATATACCTATATGTATATATATATATATATATATATATATATATATATATATATATATATATATATATATATATATATATATAATTGCTTGTTAATTCTCTTAAATTAGATTGTAGTTGTGTATATGACTATAGGAGCCCTAGGACGGATTTGGTTTATCATTTCGAGCTTAGTTTAGTCGAATTGGCCGACAAGTTGACCAAATTGACAAAAGTTAACTTTGGGTCAAACTTGATCCAATTCAACTCAAACGAACTCCAAATGACCTAGAATTTTGTGTATGACCTAGAAATTAGTAGATGGACCAGTTGACCCAGGTTTGACCAGCATTGACCAGGTTTGACCAGAGTTGACCGAGGGTTGACTTTGACCAAAATGGACCTAGAAGCATGTAGTCTTGCATTGTAGCTATTTCTCTTGATATTGTAGACTTGGTTGTGACATGTGTGTATTTTAAATAGGTTTACATTGACCCAGTTTAGTTACACCTCATCATCAGCAGTTCAATTTGCTAGGCGAGTACATTCTCTGATCTTTTCATACTTCTTTGAATATGTTCTCTTGTTATAGACTAGTATACTTGATGCTGACACGATGTTCACATGGATTAGTACCCTCTGGATCTTTTCATGCGATGTTATCCTCTCGGATACATCGAGTATGTCATGTTTATGTACTTTATCATGGCCATCATGTACTCCATGTATTCATATTTATCCATGTGCACTCATATGTTATTCATGTACACTCATGACCATATGAGCTCCATGTATACATTAGTTGTTATCCATGTGCAATAACATAACATGCATTGATCCTTGTGTATTGATTGGGGGCAGGGAGAGTATAGTTGGTTATGTGATCGTTATCCCCAGTAGGTATCCATGTGCACTCCATAGCTATATCCATTTGCAACCCAGACCGTTTACATAACCAATTCATGCTCTGATTCACGTAGAAGGTTATATTTCTCTATTGTCATATTATATCTCATTTTATAGTCTCTCTTTCTTGTTGATTTCTTTTACAGCGATTCATGTATAATTTTCTATAGCTTGCTTTATATGTCCATTCCTGCTATGAACTGTTGTAAAAGATATGTGCTTGTTCCGTCCTGACTGGGTATGCTGAAAATTTTACAGGTATTGATGAGGAGTACTGTCCTACCTATTATGGCGTTGGCTTAGATGACACTGGCGACGTGGACCCTCAGGAGGATCCCACAGTCGCTGAGGACTTGCCTATAGTCTAGCTGAGACTTAGTATTTTATTTGTATATCTATTTAAGACTTTATGAGTTGTACTTGAGATTTATTCTGGTGGTTTACACCTAGACTTTTTATCTGTGACTCTCTTGAGATTCATTCTTCTATTCCATCTTAGTATTGTGATTGAGTTACTTATTATTTACTCTCCATACGGAGCTTATTTTTAGACCGTGTTAGATACTGTGACTCAGGACAACGTTCTACCGTCGACAATGCGGCGTAGGCTGGGCGTTCATCACTTCTCGTGCCCTTGCACTGGGTGCGGGTCGTGACACTAGTCATTGAACCAAATTCTAAGTCTCAAGCCTATGGACCAAATCACTAAGCCTTCTATTCAAGTCTTGATTCCTATATGACTAACTTAGGTTGACTTAAGTTAGACTGGGGTCCTACCATGCTAACCAAGTCACCATAGTTAGGGTCAACTTCTAGGTTAGTCTACAAGTCTCAACTAGTCAAGACTAACATAACACATAGCAATATTTAATTAATATTAAATTCACACAAATTCTCATAAATCATAATAAATTCAATAAATTCTAAAATGACCAAAATACCCTCTAGGCTAAAATGTGCTAATTAAACATCCTAATCACATGGCTAGGCTCTAGGGCAGACAGTCTCTACGGTTTCACTAGCTGCACACCAAATCACAAGTCATGATTTAAATAGTTTTAAAATGATAAAAAATCACCAAAAATCATATTATTATTTAATATCATAATTAAATAAATTAAAATACAAAATTTTAAAATTACCCTTATTTTAGAAACTGGTGTTACAATCACACACACATGATTATATGTCATTACACACACAAAACTGATTTGACACACTAACCTATACAACTATCTACTGTTTCCTATTACACATAATGTTCACCACACACACACTAAGAACTGTTTTCCTGTTTTCAACCCAATGTGAATACACACACACTCATGATTCACTCTACCTTCTTCCTTCCCTCTACATGTTTACATATATAAATTAATCTAGTACCTATACATATATGGCTACCCTATATGTATATTTACATGTATATATAAATATGATGTGACATATATATTGATTTGCATAATATATGCATATATGGTTTTATCTATATGTGATGTATAGTTTAGGCTATGGTACTAGATTAGTGTGCCTTGTATTGTATTTTGGTTAGAGACCTAGATTGACTTGTTAAGCCTAGATTTGACCAACCTAGACTAGTTTAACCTTGTTTGACCTTGTTTGACCTAACTAGACTAGAGTTGACCTAGTTTGACTGTTAGAGTTGAGTATAGTTGACCAAGGGTTGACTTTAGCCTAGATTGACCCCAAGCATCATGTAGATGCATTGTAGCAGTATATTATACTATTTTGGACATGTATTGACTTGTACTATTCTATAGGAGCCAGACACCACTCATTGGACAGTATATTCTCTTCAGATATTCAAGATACCAGGCGAGTACATTCTCTGATCATTTCATATCTTATTTAGGATTATATTTTCTGCTTTAGATTACTTTACTTGATGCTGACACGTTGGTAACACGGATTAGTACTATATGGATCTTGTCGTACGATGTTATCCCCTTAGCGGATACATCGAATATTTCATGCTCGTGTACTTTATCGTGAGCATCGTGTACTCCTTGTATTCGTGACATTCGTGTATAAATTGTATGAAATCGTGTACTCTCATGTGCTCACATGATCTTCGTGTATATTCTTTATCATGTGCAATAACATAACTTGACTGGATCCTTGTGCATTGATTGGGGACGGGGGAGTAAAAGTGGTTATATTGATCTTCGTATATATTCCTTATCTATGTCACCTCTATTCGGAGTGTATATACTGTACAGGTACCTTATTTTGTTAGATGATTGACCTAGGACAATGTTCTACTACCGACACTGTGGAGTAGGCTGGACGTACCCACTTCTCGTACCCTTACTCTAGGGTGCGGGTCGTGACACGTTTTTAGTGGTGGCCCATGCAGGTCTAGTCGAGTTAATGTAGTGGTATTCAAACTAGAGTATCACGACAGCCTGCAGTAGGAAAATGTATATTTTAAAGGTACTCAATCACAGTTAGGATTCCTTGAGACATTCCAGGGATGACCCTTGATATTCTTATTAAACTTCAATTTGAAATCCTTTCCCTTGTTTTGTTCCCTCTCACTCCTTGATTATTGAATTTGATTTTTGATGGATCGTTGTTGACTTTGATTTTCTTATCGAGATGAATTTTATGGCCCGAGTTACGATATTTTCTGATAACATACGTTGACGGGAATAACACGGATGCTAAAACGTCTACTTGATTATGGAACCTGTAGTTTATCGCAGCCATATTAGCTGGCGTGGTGAAAACATAGAGACCTGACTTCGGATGTACGTATCTTGGTTATCAGATTTGGAATTTCTCGCAGCTATACTAGTCGGCATAGCGAGAATTCCAGACGACATGACTATAGAGGTACAACCCCAGTTATGGAATCTATCTTTTATCGCAGCCTTGCTTACTGACAGGGCGAGGACTCTGAGTAACATGATTTTGGACAGACACATATGATTATCAGTTTGTATCTTGAGAAGATTTTTAAACATATCATCTCTATCGTACCCTTCTGTGGTTATAAAATTGTATTCCATCATCAAATAACTTAAGAGCAGGGATATTTTAGCTTTGTAGAGTTTATTCATATGTAGTTCTTTCATAGTGTAATAAAATGATGATTATAGAGTGTCTGTACTCTAGAGATGATAGTTAGCATTGGTATTAGAATAATAACCCCTGTAGATGATTCTTCTGTTATTTATAATACCTACCAGTTTCTATAGAGGATGTGAGTCTGCTCTGCAGCCTTGATAATTTATTATTATTTTCCCTTGTCCTTTCCAGTAAGGCACCCATGACCAGAGCCTGTCCTTGAGTATAATTATAGTTTCACCTAAGACTGAGAGGTCTATATATATATAGATAGGTTACAGATGACATTAGCATATGGAATAGGGGTTTGGTTGGTATCTTTAGGCCATTGTTGTTTAAGGTTATAGACATGTTGTTTAGCCTATATTTGGTTCAGTTTTCTATTTTAGTTAAGTTCTCCTTGTGATGAGTTTAGGCATGATAGACCAACCTTTATAGGCAGTATGTAGACCCTTCATTAGAGACCCTGTTCCCTCGGTTCATACTATTTCAAGTTGTTCACTGCACTCAACATTTTATTACCTGCCATATTACATCATAGATTTCACTGGACTATTGTTCAGACCCCAATTATTGACTCACCAATAAAACCATCAACCCCTTATCATATTCTTCATATCTGGAAAGTTAGTATCATGCATATTAGAGGTCTGCACTCATCTTTACCTTCTGGACA
The DNA here is from genome assembly GCA_029216955.1 of Iris pallida. Lineage (NCBI taxonomy): Eukaryota > Viridiplantae > Streptophyta > Magnoliopsida > Asparagales > Iridaceae > Iris > Iris pallida. Next base: position 34,117,817 of record JANAVB010031617.1, read on the forward strand.
TGGTGACATATTGCATCTCTAAGCATTTTACGTTGATAGCCTTGCAATACCCTTCAGTATAACCTGCAGTACCTGTCCTACGGTGGAGTTTAAACTTTTTCTTGGGCATGGTTGTTCAGTCCACTTGGGACAGTTGAATACATTGGGGATATAATATGGGTTGTTGATAAGAGTTCTTCCTTGATCATTTATTCTGTCCCTCTTTCATTGTATTAGATACAAATGATACCAGTTTAGCCCATCTGTCTAGATTCATATCCAAACCTTTACCTTTCAGTGATGGTTCAGTCTTCCAAAAGCCTCTACCTGAACATTTGTTCATTTTCCATATGTATGTATCCTATATATCATTGTCCTACTTATGATTGTTCTGTATCTTCATGTGCAGCCATGCTACAATACTGTTCTGTCCCAGCACACCCTACCATTTCTGACCCCTTTTTGGAGTGATAGGCATGTGGTAGGGAGTTGGTGTTATTAGACTTTGAGTAAAGTTGAGGTGATGAGGGTAAAACATATATATAGCTAGTATATATGTAATGTATTTTGATTTGGTATGTAGCCTGCACTCATTTGCAGTATATTGCCTATTGTATTTCCAGTACACCAGTTTGGTTCACTTCTTTCAAACCACTGTCCTGCATGTAGTTAGTTCAGTCCAGATAGAGAGGAGAGGCCAGGTTGATCTAAAGACATGTTTCAGTTACCATGTAGGTTTCCTTTCATTTTAACTTTATAAGTGGACCCTAACGTCCTGTCCTTTAGCTTATAAATTCAGTCTCCTTAGTATTATTCCCTTTTGCCTATACTGATATTTCAGACCATTCATCCTTAGCCTAATTTCTAAGCATTTGTTTCAGTCCCTTATGAGTTTAGTCTACTTCAACCGTTGATGATCAGTTATATAAATATATATAGATGATATACTTAGGATATATATGATGGGTTGTTGTTCTTGAGCTTATGTATATGTGGTATTTAGGATTTGTGTGCTTAGAATATTGGTATTTAGTTATGGGTGACTTGATAGGAATTGGAAAGCTAAGATTTAGTCTATTATAGAGTTTTTCCTTTTGCTAAATTCTAGTTGCCAACAATTAGATAGCTAGCATAGGTAAAATCTTAAGAAGTTGACCAGTTGTTGACCAAATGCTTGGATGTTGACAAATTGACTCATTGTTGACCAGTAATTGACCATTGACTATGTTGACTTAGTTTGACTGGAGATAGGATTAGAAGTAGGTTGATTGTTGTTTGTTTGATCATGTTTGATTATTTAGTAACTTGAGACCTTGTTTGTGTTTAGGTCGGAAACATGGTTTTTCTGAGGATATCTCTGACTCGTGGTACCATACGTTTTGGTGGAGGTGGGAAGCTTAGCCCGCGCTTCATCGAACCTTTCGTGATCAGCGGGAGAGTCGGTGATGTGGCATACAAGCTAGACTTGCCACCTGTACATATCCACAATGTATTCCACATATCACAGTTGAGATGGTACGTGGCTGACCCTAGCAATGTACTTGATCATTCAGAGATTGAGCTGGGACCTACTCTCAGTTATCAAGAGCAGCCAGTAGAGATTCTGAATTGCCGAGAGAAGGTACTGAGAAACCAGGTGATACCCTTGGTTCGTTTCGCATGGAGGCCTAATTCTCTAGGAGAGTCTACCTGGGAGCGGAAGGATGAGATGCGCGAGCGATACCCTTATCTTTTTGGACCTTGAGGTATGATTGTCTATCCTTCTCATCAGTTTAGTTTCGCCTTTTAATTTCGAGGACAAATTTTTTTTAAGGAGGATAGATTTGTCACTACCACATTTTAGCTTGAGGGTATTTTGGTCATTTGGTAAATTTTTGAATTTTATTTTAATTTATTGAATTGGTGATTTTACCTTTGACTTTGACTAGTTGAGACTTTGTAGACTAGCCTAGAAACTAACCTTGGCTATGGTGACTTGGTTAGCAATGATGTGACCCTAGTCTAACTTATGTCAACCTTATTTTAGTCATTAGAAACTAGTTTCAATAGAAAGAATTAAAAATAGGTGCAATGACTTGTGCTTTGATTTCATAACTTATGTAATTATGCCCATGGCCCATGACTTGAGCCCAAACCCTAACCAACCCGCACATGGCCGGCCAACCTAGGGGTTCCCCCTTATTTAATGTCCTATTCACTTGTTCTTGCCTCTTTTGTGCTCAACCAACTTTTTAGAAGGAAAGGTAAATTCCCACTTTCCTAAATTTCTATTAAATCTATTTTTAATCCCTTTTGATCCAAATCTTTTGCATATGATTATAATCAACCTCTACTTGCTGATTATGGGGAGTAATCTTAGTTTTAGAGCAATTTGGAGGATTTGGATAGCAACGTGAATCGTTTAATTTGGGGCTTTTACTTGATCCTTGTAATCTATAGGTAAACCCTTCTAATTCCATTTTAATTCTCTTTTTATTACATGGTAGCCTAGATCTAGGTATCCCCTAGCTATAGTGAAGGATTGGTGTCATTTGAATTAGGTTTTGTGTCCGTATCGAATACGTATCAATGTCTTCATTGATATGTTTGTTGAAATGCCACAACCAACTCTTTTTGCTGTTTTTGGAAATATTTTTGATTGAATTTCTAGATCTAGGGTTTACTTTTAGATTCGTGTCCTTGGGTTATGATTTTGGAGTCATTTCGTGTCCACACGAGGACACGAACACGCTGTACTGACCCGCGGGACACTGTCCTGCTACCCGACGGCTAGTTCTTTGTGCACAGGGCACGTGGCGGCCTGGCATTTGACGTCGAGGAGGGGGCCATGACTGACAAGTCAACCCCCAAGTCACGAGTCCAATGGCATTGTGTCGGACTCAAAATCTGACCCGTACTGGTCGTACGTACAGGCTGTACACACACGTTTTTGCCACTGGTACGTGGCTGGATATGACACAATACACACTTTGGACACTAGACAGGGTGTCGACCGTGTAGCCCTACACGTGGGATACATGTGTACACGACCACATGTCTCCACGTAGCCTGTGTCGTGTGCTGGACACGTGTGCACGCATGCACGACGCTTTGTCCAGTCTCAGTAATTCGTGTGTGTTTTGGTGTCGTGGACACGGTTGTGTCCACATGGTTGGACATAGACACTTATATGACACGTCCACATGTGTGTCATAGTTTACGAACCAATAATTTTGGTTATTAACCATGATTTGGTATTCGATTTGGATTTTCCCATTTTTTTTGATACATAACTTGACTGATTCGATTTTTGAGTTTTAATTGTATATTTAACTATTTATGTTGATGTTAACTGCCATGATTAGTTCACCTACAAATGTCTAAGTGTTAGTTACATGTTTAGGTTTGATGTTAACACATGAATTGGGATTCGAATGGGTTTTGAACTATTAATTTAGACTGTCAGCTAACTGTCTATATGAACTGTCATTTGAATTGTACATTAGCACTATTTTTTCTGAGATTGAGAGCCCCCTTCCTGTTAAGTTATACACACATTCTATTACACTACACTGTTAACTGTCATATTGACACATACATTGACACGTTATATGTACACACATAAACCATCTACTTTTTTTCCTTGTCACTTTGACACACACTCATGATAGTTACACACACAACCTAGCTAAACTGTCATCTGAGAACACCCTACAGTTTCACTCACACATGACCCTATCCACATTGCATTATTACACACATTATCCATATTACACTATACTGTTTTCTATGTATCACACTCTCTATTGACACAACTATCTACTGTCACTTTACTGTTACACACAACACCCTATAGCTACATGAATAACACACACACACACAACCTAACTAAGCTGTCACATTGATACACACACACACAAGCTATAAAATCTGAGAACCCTATCTCCTAACTGTCATTCACACACACTTTTGTCATGTATCACACACACATGATTATATGCCATTACACACACAAAACTGATTTGACACACTAACCTATATAACTATCTACTATTTTCTATTGCACATAATGTTCACCACACACACACTAAGAACTGTTTTCCTTTTTTCAACCCAATGTAAATACACACACTCATGATTCACTCTACCTTCTTCCTTTCCTCTACATATATACATATATAAATTAATCTAGTACCTATACATATATGGCTACCCTATATGTATATTTACATGTATATATAAATGTGATGTGACATATATATTGATTTGTATAATATATGCATATATGGTTTTGTCTATATGTGATGTATAGTTTAGGCTATGGTACTAGATTAGTGTAGCTTGTATTGTATTTTGGTTAGAGACCTAGATTGACTTGTTAAGCCTAGATTTGACCAACCTAGACTAGTTTAACCTTGTTTGACCTAACTAGACTAGAGTTGACCTAGTTTGACTGTTAGAGTTGACTATAGTTGACCAAGGGTTGACTTTAGCCTAGATTGACCCCAAACATCATGTAGATGCATTGTAGCAGTCTATTATACTATTTTGGACACGTAGTGACTTGTACTATTCTATAGGATCCAGACACTACTCCTCGGACAGTATATTCTCTTCAGATATTCAGGATACCAGGCGAGTACATTCTCTGATCATTTCATATCTTGTTTAGGATTATATTTCCTGTTTTAGATTACTTTACTTGATGTTGACACGTTGGTAACACGGATTAGTACTATATGGATTTTGTCGTGCGATATTATACCCTTAGCGGATACATCGGGTATTTCATGTTCGTGTACTTTATCGTGAGCATCGTGTACTCCTTATATTCGTGACATTCATGTATAAATCGTATGAAATCGTGTACTCTCATGTGCTCACATCATCTTCATGTATATTCTTCATCGTGTGCAATAACATAAATTGACTGGATCCTTGTGTATTGATTGGGGGCGGGATATTAGAAGTGGTTATGTACTCAATCTTGTAGCTTACTCGTGTATAACCTCTGTAGATTACTCGTGTACAACATCGTGCCGTTTACATAACCATCTTGTGCTCTTAATCACTAGTCACTTACAGTTCTTACTTATCATGTATATATTTCCAGTTTACAAATATCTCTCTTGTTTTCGTATACATTTTCTTACAGTTCATGTATCTTACTCTCTAGCATATTTATATTTTCTAACATGTTATGATTTATTGAGATGTATTATGCTCGCTCCTATCCTGACTGGACCTGTTGAAAATATTATAGAGGACGAGGATGAGGCTCTGGTGTCTACCTATTATGGTGCAGCTATAGACAACACTTGTGACTTGGACCCACTTGCAGTAGAGGATCTGCCACCAGTGGTTTAGACTGCTAGCTTAGACTCTTACCTTGTCTTTCTCATTGATACATTATTGTATATATTAGGAGTTTGTTTTATCTGGATGTTTGTGGAGATGTTATCATATACACTTAGACTTTTATCTATTGTATCTCTTGTGTGGATTCATTTATATCTATCTATCTATCTATCTATCTATCTATCTATCTATCTATCTATCTATCTATCTATCTATCTATCTATCTATCTATCTATCTATCTATCTATCTATCTATCTATCTATCTATCTATCTATCTTATCTTATTCTACCTTAGATGTGATTGAGACTGTATTCTGCTATATCACCTCCATTCAGAGTGTATATACTGTACATATACCTTATATTGTTAGATGATTGACCTAGGACAGCGTTCTACCATCGATACTGCGGCGTAGGCTGGACGTACCCACTTCTCGTGCCCTTACTCTAGGGTATGGGTCGTGACATGGAGCATGGCTCATCTAGAGAATAAGCTATCTGAATGACCAATCCTTCAGGAGATACAAGAATGATTCCGACACCAGCGACTATAGTGCCTTTTGGTCCGATTCTGGATGCACCGTCAAAGAACAATCGCCAAGCAAGGATCTCTTCTGAAATCATGTCAAATTCTAGAGTTTCATCAGGAATCTCATCATAGAGTTTGGATGTCTCAGAAATTTGATGAGCAACCAGGAAGTCAGCTAGGGCTTGACCCTTAACAGACTTTTGTGGGACATAGAAGATATTATACTGTGCTAGTAGTATGGCCTATGTAGCGAGTCTGGAATTGAGTGTACTGGGTTTCTTCATCAAGAATCGAAGAGGATTAACTCTAGAGATGACATGAATGGTTTGACCCGTGATATAATATCGTATTTTCTGGACAACAAACATCAGGGCTAAACATTCTTTTTCCACCGGACTGTATCGATGTTCGGCACCGATCATCGTGCTGCTGAGATAATAGATAGCTTGTTCATGATCCTCTTTGTTTTTCTGGGCTAGCAAGGTACCCAAGGAATGATCCATTGCCTGGACATACATTAGGAAGGGTATTCCTGTAACTGGAGGCACCATGACTGGCGGGTTCATCAAGTATCATTTTATGTCTTCAAATGCTTGCTGGCATTCTTCAGTCCAAATAAACGACACACCTTTCTTCATCGGTTGAGTGAACGGTCTGCAGCGTCTAGATAGATTTGAAATGAATCTTCTGATGTATGCAAGCCGTCCCTGGAATCCTCGTAGCTCTTTTAGGTTGCGTGGATGAGGCATATCTTGAATGGCTTTGATCTTCTCAGGTCAATGTGTATACCCTTATGTTTGCAAAAATAAAATTTTTATAACAAACTTAAAAGAATCGTACAAAGTACAATAAATTTTGGGGAAGTACAACTTTAGGAATCTGATCAGAAGATGATCGCTTTATCCCTGGGACTATGTGAACTTGAAGACTAGAGACTCTGGAGAATGCAGCAGCACTTTTGCAAGAATACTTGATCTCTGTGATCTCTGTTATAATGATTGAAAACTCTATTTATAGAGTTCTGGAAATAACTATTTTATCAGTTATTCTGATGTGCGCGAGGTTGAACTGCGCCACTTTGGGTTGCACCAACTTCAGGTTGCGCAACTTCCATTCAGTTACTCGAACGTGCACTAACTGTATTTAGACACGTGGCATCATATAATTGAAATGTGCATGGTCGTGTACAGAGTAGTGGACACATTTTGAGAGATTAGTGGCATGTGCGCCACGTCATCCTGCTTTAGAACGTAAGTTGCTTCAACTTTACTAAGTTGCGCGAGCTTCAGTCAACGAGTCAAACTGTGCTTGATTAGGTTGCGCCTATGCGTAACTCAGTGCATAGGCACATGGAAGCATTTAAATGTGTGAGGAGAATTTGTTCAGATTGTGCCTAGATGCAACTCACAGAGTGCGCAGGACAGCTGTTATCAAATTATAACAGATCATCTCGAGCGCCTAGCTTTTATGGGATTCGAAAAAAATTTCTTTGTTCATCGTGCTGTCAGTTGTTAGTGATGTCAATTAATGATGGCAATTATTTGTCAGATGCCACATAGATTTTTGGCACAATGGGATGGGGCACAGTCTAATATTTGGCGCAGCCTGAGCAGTGGCACAGCTTGATCTTTGAGCTATATAACAGTGGTGCAACTTGATTTTTGGGGCACAACTTGGTTGTTGAGCAATAAAAACATGGCGCAACTTAATTTTTAGGCTCTACAAGACCCCCTTCAAAGTTTTTGAATTTTAAAATTTTACGAAACTTCGAAATACTTTGAATTATGACAATTATCGAGTCAAGTTGCGCCTATCTCGCGCAGTCTGTTGCAAGCTGTTACGATTTTCATGCGCAACTTAGGGCGACTGTTAGGATTCTATTCTTTAGGCTATAAATAACCCTTGCTTAACTGATTGTAACTTTTTACATTTACTTTTAATCTTCTGAGAGAATACTTTAAAATCTTGCAACCCTCTTTTCTGATCATCTCTTCAACGTCATGGCCTCCAAGAAGACTGCCACCGACAAAGGAAAGGGCGTCGCCGCCCCTTCGACTCATGCTCCGCTGCCCCGTGCATCACAGTATGCGTCGCCCTCCTCTCGACGAGAAACAGCAATCCCAACTCTGGAAGGTAATCAAGGACGAACAATCAAACTTATGGAGGATGAAATTGACTTGCGCCCCTCTTCTTGGAGTATTTGGCGCATCACAAACTCTGTGCCACCCCTTCTTAGGGTGTGGTTTCTTTATTTGAGCACTGTTCGTTCTTACGAACAGTGTTGCGCATGTTGTTGCGCAACTCAGTTGTGTTGCACAATCAAAAATATTGCACAAACCATCTGTGGCACAACATATATGTAGCGCAACCTGAGATGCTGCGCGACTTAAGTTTCATGCAACACAGTATGTTGCACAATCCAGGTTGTCGCACAACTCAGAATGTTGCACAACTTAGTTGTTGCGCAATCCAGGATGTGGCACAACTCAGGATGTTATGCTACCCAGGATGTTGCGCAACCCAGGATGTTGCGCAACCTAAAATATCGTACAACTCAGGATGTTGCACAACTTAACTGTTGCGCAACCTAGGATGTTTGTGCAACTTAATTGATTGGTTCTTTATAAAGTTGCACACTCTCGTTGCTTCTAATCTTTTGTTCATATATTTTCTTTTGCAGTTGATCTCAGGGAAGACCCTAATGCTGAAAGATTTGCTTCAATATTTAATGTTCTGGAGTACAAGAAGAATTTGTCTCATGTCACATTCCCTCAGTACAATGGTCCTGAAGCAAGAAAGACCCTCCTCATGGCCCAAGAGAACCAAACATTGCTGAGCTTAATGAACGGGGAACCTCTAGAAAGTTTGGATACTGTGGTCCATAAGAAACCTGCCTTTCTATTCGGGGATGCCATCAAGAAGACTTCACAGCCTAAGACCAGAAAATAGGGAAGAATTTTCAAAAATGAGGATAAAGTCATATGCCTTACAGAAATATCAAGGTCTATGGCATTATCCCAATATGCATTTGCAAGCTATCCCAGAAGAATGTCATGGGATCCGACTCCAATTCAGCAGGCAAGAGTCGACAAAATCTGTTACAGACTGGGTCCGAAGCACATGGAACTCTTTTACAGTACTTCCGAAAAGTACAATACCCACTTGAGAGGTTTGAAGCCAAGCTGCATTTCTCCTGAGGATTCCTCTCTGCTCCTTCCGGTCAGAATACCCATATTTGCAAATACATTTGCAAGAGCTGAAGGAAGATATCCAAACCGCGGTATACGTATGACAGGTCTGGTTAACCCACATATGAAGCGTTGGAGCATCATATCTATTTGGATTTTAGATCAATTCAAGGACAGGCTCCTTGATCTGGGTCTTTACAATGCCATCTGGACTACAGTATATGGCATTCGCCCGAACGCTCATATGTTCTTGGCTTTAGTAGAGAGGTATAATGAAAGCACTGGGACTTTCATGACCCCCATGGAGAAATAGGATTTGCTCTCCATGAGATGGAATACCTCTCTCATCTACCAATGGGCGATAATCCGTACTAAGAGGATGTGCCCAGAAATGATGAATTGGATGCTATAGCGGAAGAGAATCCTCAGATGATCGTCGTCTTCCAAGAGTTATTATGTCACTACAAAATTTGTTCGCTCTACTACAAAAGTGCTACTGCAGGTACTTGTTATGCCACCAAGTGGATGCCACATCTCTTCTTAGGTCATGTATGGGAGGACAAGTCACTTGAAAATCAAGCCTGTGCTCCTCGTTTCTTTGAACCCTTCAGTCAGAGCGACATGCAATATCTGATGGAGCAACATAATCATGGAGATGTCACACTGGATGAGGACTTGCATCCGTTCAAGGCTGGCGACACTCTCCAGAGGTATCTCAGACAGGGTTACAGACTCATGTCTCAAGAGGCCCAGCTAGCGGGCTTTTTATCTTTATGGCTACGACGCTTTATAGTTCCACGAGCCAGTGCAGTTGACAGATTCCATCGAGGCGTCCTGTTTGCTGCAATACGTCTTGTCTTTGGATACAAGATGGATCTCTTATCTGCCATTACCTGCCGCCTGAACGCAGGATTGCGTTCTTTTGTACAAACCATGTTAAATGACAAGGCGACGAGGTAAGACTTCCCTCGTACCGAGATGCCATAAACTTATCTATTCGGATGGCTATTGCTTCACGATCCTTATCTGATGAACCCTAATATGGGCAGTGTCGGCGGAGATTTTATCAAAAGCTACTCCAGTGCTCATTGGCAATATACTGCTCTTTCAGAGTGCAGATTTGCCTTAAACCGTGGATCAGGATGGAGCTTTCAGTGCGTTCAGCCCCCTCATGGATATAAAAATATGCCTCCACAGCTGTTGGATTTAACTGCAGAATAACTCCGCTTAAGTCCACCCATCTTTTCGTGGATGCAGATGATCCGTCCCTCTCACTTGGTCTACAGATTCGAGGAAGAGTGCTATTTGGAACCGTACTTGCCAAGTCAATTTGCACGAAAGTTCGGATATGATCAGCTTTATATGTGTAACGTCGCCACTTGCCTACAGGCCAAGGATTATCTGATCGATAGGGCTAGGGCTTGGAGCTATTACAACGCCCGGGATACAAAAGCTATATTTTCTATGCCCTACAATCTTCCGCAAGGCCCACGTTTGTTATATACATACGCAAACTTCTATACTTCAGCAAACACATTTACTGAAAGCTTCCAAAACTTGTCACGACCCGCACCCGATTTTCGGATGCGAGCTCGTGAGCAAGCCAGCTACGTATCGAGCGGACTCCAGTCCGACTCGAGTATGTATAAGCTGTCAAGTTCATGGTATCAAGTCTAATCTAAACTATATCCCAATCCACCAGAATCATGTAAAATAAGAATGAACAAGTATGGGTCATGGTCTGTAGCCCATTAGCATATTGTCCGATTAGACTCCAAGAATGATATGAGTCTATAAATAGGCAGAGTATATCATGGTACTGAATGTAAAGCACGAGAGGATCATAAAGAATATCATAAGCAAATACCTGCATCATACATCGCAATCCTTTACCATCTCGTTCTGCTAACTAACTCCATGCAGTCGCTAAACCTGAAGTGATCATCAGGTCCGCAGAGGACTAGCAAGATACATAAAACATGCCTATCTAACAGTTTAATCATATAATAATATAACCATGGTATAAACAGGAACTAGACAGAAAACTAACATGTGGCTACTGACAGGTAACTATGAACACGGATACAGGATCAAGTATGCATAAATGAACTGCTGGTAGATCAATGGAATACCAACCCTCGCCCCGAATGTGGACTCATAGGTCAGTTTCAAGACAAATTACCCTCGCCCTGTATGATGACTCGCAGGTGCAAAGGACAACCCTCGCCCCGTGTGTGGACTCGCAGTTTGTGGAAAAGACAAAGGAATAGCAGTTCACTCGTACATACTTGTAGACACGACTCAGTCATGACACAGGTGAAGACACGACACGACACAATCACGATACACGAGAGAACCAATCCAATATGAACTAACAAGGCTAACCATGTACAAGGACTATAGCTATACTAGTACGTACGATATACAAATTACAAGTAATAACCAAATAATAAAACTATATAATAATAGAAATATGCATGCAAAACAAACTGTAGAGGGAGGCAAGGTATACTTGCCTGAGGTTGCACGTAGATCCAATAACAATCTAGTCTACTGCTAAGCCATAATGTCCAAATCATCACAACTGTCTCAGAAAGCTAAAAAAGGCAGTGCCAACAGTCTCAGAATAGTCAAATTAGCTAGAATTGCCTGTCCTTAAGTCCAATTCTGGACACAGGGGAAAAACGGTAATTTCGGGCAAAAACGATGTCCGTCGTTGGACCCGCTTTGCACCAAAAAATGTGCCAGAATCAATGGTCTCTAAAGTCATCAAACTACATATCTACAGGTCCAGTTTTTCGATACGAACCCAACCGTATGTCCAAAATTGGATTTTGGCGGGCCGTGCACAAAATCGCCCGTTGATTCGGACTGTGGGCCCGCAAAATGGCGTACCGATTCAACTGTCTCAGAATCGGACCAAACTTGGCATACAGGACCAAAAAAACGATACGGTCCTATTGGTGCAAGTTTCGTCTCGATCTGACGAGCGTGCACAAAGTAATTGGGGAATTTGCACAGAGGTCGATATGGTAAATTTTGACGGATATGCATCAAATTCGTCACGCACACGCGACCAATTTGAATTCCGTCAAAGCCCACACGACCACGAAGCCGTTACGCACCTTTTGATGCTTTCGGTTCGTGACCACGTCGCCCGGTTTGGCGGGACGCACGTCGTATCGAAGGATTTTAAAGTTTTCAAAAACAGTTTCAATATGTTACTCGTCGATCTTTGATGACTGATTTCTATGTGCATAGTTTATAAAATTCGAAACTAAAAGTTAGGTTCTAAAGACCTATATATTTTCTATCATCATGCTTAATTAGATTTTGAAAAATCAATTCGGATTGGGAGATATTGGTCTTCCAACATGTGGTGAAAATTGACATTACAGAACACGAGTTCTGTGGTTTTTCTTGAATTCGATCTCAGTTTCTCGTCGAAACCAGATCATTCCTTACCAAACTAATTGGTAAGGATCAAAGATGGTTAGGTTAGCAGACTAGCGAAGAAGATGGATCGGAATTTCATGGAGAATGGACGGGGATAATGACCTGCAAAGTTGGCTTCTCGGCGCACTGTTGTTGCGGCTGACCCCTGTTGCATGCACGCACCAGCGTTCGGCCGGCCGGCTCCGACGCACGGCGACGGCACACGGCAGTCCAGGGTGGCCACCCATGTGCTGGGGTGGCCTAGGGTGGCGGCACGATGCTTCGTGGTTTCGGGTTAGGGTTCGCTCTGCTGTGCGTTTTATAAACGCGGGAGGGGAGAAAACCGAGCACTCGGTTTACTTTTCTGTTGCTGGGATTTGGTCATCGGGCCTGGGTGGGTTTGAGCCCTGGGCTGTGTTTGGTTGGGCTTGGGCCCGGCTTGCTTTGGCTGTGCCCGGGCTTTGTGGGCTGGGACTGGTTTATGGGTTTGGGGTTTATTAATTTGTTTTCCTTTTGTTTTCCTTTTTCTTTTTTTTTTATTAATATCAATACATATCTATATGTATACATGTATACACACCGTATATATATCCATATATTCACATATACGCATATACATACACATATACATTTATATACAAATATTTATATATACAATTATATACATTATATACAATTATATACATATATATATACGTTTATATATATGTATTATATATACATACATTCACGTTCACACATATATAACATTGTATATATATATATACATGTATACACATATAATTATTAGATAATCTTCATAAATCCAAATAAACTCAATACTATTACCACCTAGTGTAGGGCCTACCTACAAACGTAGGAACACATATACTATAATATTTATTTGACAATAAAATAATTATAACCAATAATTGTAAAATAAAATTATTTAATAATAACATTAGCAACATTAATAACAATAATAATTCTAATAATAATTGAAATTAAACCACTGTTGTATTTCGGTGAACTCATCAAACACACTATTTATTTGGCTCTAAAAATGCGTACAATACTCTAAACGCTATTTAATATTAACAATACCTATAATTTACATATAATAAATATTTAGAAAGTAATTGCCAATTCCTAAAATATGTACAAAATATTTATATTTACCAAACATGTCTACGAGGCCGCATTTGGTCCCACTACATGACTACATGGGCTTGGATTTGACTTGGGTCCAATCTGGACAGGTTCGGTACAACCGGGTTCCCAACAACTCAATAATATAATTAAATAATAAATAAAATCTTTGATGCGGGTTAAGTCACAATTTGGCCTAGTTTTCCTAATTAGGACGTCCCTATGGCTAGGTTTCCCCGGGTATGGCTAGTAAACTAGTCAAAGCACGCTACTGCACTATCCGTGTCATGATTCCTAGTCGTCTTGTACTCCAAAACTCATCTGTGGCTAAAGTCATCTACCATAATAGTTATCTAATAATTATTTACAAAAATTGTAAAATCCCTATTAAATCAAATAAATGAATAAATAAATATTTCAAAATAAAAATTCAGGAAGGGGAGCTACAACACTGCACATAGCTTTGCGAGTGAGAAGAGATCCAAGTTGGGGAAGCACACTGCTCACTCTTTCTGGGATGCAGAGGACAGAGATCCTGCCGATCCACTACTAGATGCGTCCATTCAAAAGAACTATCCCGATGAAGTTCAGGATCCTCTGGACGTATCCTTAAAGGTGCGAAAAGAGAAATCCCCTGCCAAAGGATTGAAGAAAAGAAAAACCAAGGAGACAACGGCCCCTACTCAGCTGGATAATAGACCTGCCTCTCCAAGGGTTCCGGAGAAGAAGAGAAGGACATCTTTGGTTATAAATGAACCAACGACTACAGGAACGACTCGTTCTCAGTCGAAATAGATGCTCCTTAGTTCTTCTTTCGGAGAAAAGGAAATCACTCCTTCTTCTATTCAGAAGCAGGAAAGAGTCACAGAAGGAGGAACATCTACTACTCTGATCGATCTGGATGATGATCGCACCGGAGCTGCTGAAGAGCCGGTTGCATCACCATATAGAGAGGTTAGGAGAAAGTTGGTAGTTGTCGAAGAGGTACCATCTCAAGAAGGTAATATCAAGATTGTGATATACCCTATATATATTTTTTTCCTATCAAAGATGTTTATTAAATTGATTTCTTTCTTTGCAGTGGCTACTTCAGCGGATGTTCGGTCGTCTACTACCACTGTAGAGCCTCCGAGATCAGAAGCTATGACGGTACATATTCCCGCCAATGTACTTACTGCAGCGGGGATAACGGTTCCCTCCCCAACTCCTATGACTCCGGAAGCCACCTCTCCAAAGAAGGATCTGCTTTCACAAGATTCTCTGAAGGATCAAGATCCTACACATTCTGAAGAGGCGATGATTGAAGCCTTGACCGTTTGCGACTTTAGAGATGAATCATATGATGATGATTGGAATAATATTACTAAAGAAAAACAAACTTTAGTAAATGTACCATCACCACAGGAACTCCCGGCTGATGAAGACTATTCAACTACTGAAGAGGAAAAAAATGTGGTTATCGATGAAGGACACACCAGTCCCAAAATCGATGAACCCAAAAGGTCTAAAAATCCTAAGATTTCTGGAATGGTAGCAGATCAAACTCCTATGACTTTGCCACATCAGACTGAATCAGGAGCAGGCAGTAGTCACGCCACTATGTCTGCTGACACCTTATCGAAGATTCAGTCGGAAACATCAAAGCCCCTTGAACCCAGCTCAGGTTAATTTCTAAAAATGATTTATTTCCATAGTTCCTTCAGCATTATCTCAAACAAATAACATATGTAATTTGCAGAAAGACCCACAAGAATGATAGCAGGAGAAGGGAGCTTTTCCTATATCAGCGCTCAAGATGAAGTGCCTCCACATGTTAAGACTGTTGTAGGTCCTAAAAATCAAGTTGCATTTATCAAATAAGTAGAAGAAATTAAACCATGTCATCTAAAGATTTAGTGTACCTCGAAGGATCATTCACGACAATGGACCATAGTTCATTAGCCAGAAGTTTACCAGGTTTTGTGACGATCATCGGATTGACAATGTCGCTTCGACAGCTTACAATCCTGCTGCTAATAGTTTAGCTGAAGAATTTAACAAGACTATTATCAAACTCCTTAAGAAGTTTGTATCTACTAACAAACGGAATTAGAGTGAGAAACTTGGAGAATGTCTATGGGCCTACCGTACTACGGTCCGTAACCGTACAAGCTGCACACCTTTTTCTCGTGTGTATGGTTGTGAAGCAGTTCTACCTTTAGAACTTCAGATCCCATCCCCGTGGATTGCCATTGCCAACGAGCTAACTATAGAGAACAACGACCTCCTTCGACTTCAAGAATTAGATGCGCTCGACGAGAAACGGTTATTGGCTCAACAGCATATTGAGTTATATCAAGCCCGAATCTCAAAAGCTTTTAATCGCAAAGTTAAGGTCAGAGCTTTTCAGAAAGGAGAACTGGTTCTAACCGTCAGACGTCCTATGACCATGACTCATATGAGCAAGGGCAAATTCGACACGAAGTGGGAAGGTCCATATATCATGAGCAAAGTCTTCTCAAATGGAGCCTATCAACTTACAAAGTTGGACGGTCGAGTTGCAATGATGCCTATCAATGGCAAATTTCTTAAAAAGTACTATGTATGAATGTAAAAGAAATTTCTTGTAAATACGACAAAATAGTTCATAAATAAAATTTTATTTTATTTCATCATAAATGGTGTTACAAGATATCATGGACGAGGACCACTACCGTCCTTTTTAAAAATGTAATCGGCAAAAGAGCCGAGAACATCATTGCTCGAACCCACTAGAAATTTGCAAGAGGCCATCCTCATGGCTTCCTCCTCGTCCGTCGTTCCGGGTTCAAGTAGGAAGTCCAAGATATCCCGCGGTGGCTTGGGTACAGACGAACCTTCGTCCGTTTCCATCTGCTTTGGCTAGTTTACTTCGGCTGGAGGTTCCTCCGCCTTCGGGACAATCTCAGCTTTCTTGGATGCATCTTCAGACGACATTTTTGTGTTGAAGAGTGAAAGTGATCATTTCATTTCAATTTCTGTTCTATTTATAGGCAAAAATTCTTAAAACATCGAAGCGATGCGTTCTTCGCAACATTCATTACATTCATTCGACGGTTCACCCGTTCATTCCATACATCCGACGGTTCATCCGTTCATTATATTCATTCGACGATTCGTCCGTTCATTACATTCCGCCCGATGGTTTACCCGTTCATTACATCCATCCGACGGTTATCCGTTCATTTTATCCATCCGACGGTTCACCCGTTCATTCCATCTATTCGACGGTTCATCTGTTCATTCCATACATCCGACGGTTCACCCGTTCATTCAATTCATCTGACGGTTCATCCGTTCATTCCAACGATTCATTTCGTTCATACATTTTGACGATTCATCCGTTCATTCATATCAGCAACTTGTCACGTATTTATTTCTGATTAAGTTGTCTACTGAAATAATGATATTCAACGAATTATATTCTGCCATGTCCACATTACCTCTGAGCAGATATAATGAATATAATTATTTTCTAAATTAAAAAATATATCATGTCCTGAACCTTTGAATATATTTTCCATCGCTATTATTTATATCCTTAATGAGATATGCAAAAAATAATAGAGCCACAAAAATAATGTCTTTTCATTGATTAAAATAAAAGGCATTACAAAATGACATATCATAAAAGAGAAAGTACAAAAGGTCTTCCTTCACTCAATTGGTGGGGTCATCAAACTAGCTATCTGCTGTTTCAATGCTTGAAGTCGTCCTTCACACGAATCCAACACCCGCCTTCTAGCTTCCGCCATTCCAAATTCATCATCAAAGGATGGCAAGGTCACTAGGCGACGAGCGATTTTATCTTGATGTGAAGTGACAAACTCATTCTTCTCGTGGGTTAGAATGTCTAGTTGCTGAACGGCAGCTTCATGCTGTGTAGTCTCTTCTTCAAGAGCAAGCTGAACGATTCTCAAATTTTCCTGAAGTCGAGCAAACTCTGTATTCAGTTCAGCAACCTTCTTTTCTTTCTCCCCAGCAGCAGACGCTAATATCTCTATCCGGGAGTCATACTCTGAAGCCTTTGTGGCATAAGTGTCCAAAAAAGTCTGGAAAGCAGCTTTTGTGACTTTAGCTTCGCGAGTCATCCTTTCAAACTTAGCATTCACTAGGGGTTCTACCTCCCCCAGATTAAGATCTTTGTAGATCTTAACTGATGCCTCCAGCTCATCCAGTATGTGTTCAAGATAGGCAGCTTGAGCTTCATCACCTTGACTTCGGATAGCACCTATCAGATAAGTAGTTAGGGTTCTAACGGTGATGAAACCAATATTCTCTCTCTATTACCCTTTCTACTAAGGGTCCTAATGAAGTAAAAAAGAGGTTGGTGAAGGAACCAATTATAAATCTGTTAGTAGCCGCTGCGCCAGGCGTAGCAACTACTCCTGTGGAAGTTGAAGCAGCAGATGCTTGTACAGGTGGACGTTCAGCTTCTTGAACATGAATTGAGGTCTCTCTAGACAAGGGAGCCATGGTAGAGCTAGTCGCCCCTCCCAGATGTTCCTCTGCGAAATCAAATAAATACCATCAGTTTGTTGTCATTAGCGATTATCAAAAAGGATAAAAAAATAAGGGTAAGCATACCATTGCTGGGTCTAGTGACAAGTTGGTCATCTGTTGATATGGGTTGCATCCTAGCAGAGGTAGCTTCAGACATTACTGCCTGACTACTTTCTGCTTCGGAGCCGCCTAAAAAATGTCGGCTGCTGCTAGCTATAGCGGTTATTGGCATTATATCAGTGCATACTGGAGGAATTGGAGAAGATTGAATTTCTGCATAAATAAAAGTTAAGATGTCAGTCATTTAATCTATAAAAAAAGATTATCAATATCAGCCAATACCTCTTGGATCAGTGACAGTAGCTTCCTCCGGTGCTATGTCATTAACAGCATTCTTTTCTTGGGATGCATGAGCATCAGTGTCCTCTTCCAGATTCGGAGTATCATCAATAGTCTCTGCTGATATTTCTTCATCATTCGTACCTTCTTCTCGGGCTTCCTCGCTATCACTTGCGGCACCGGATCTATATCATCATGAAAGCCAAAGTCACAGCCTTCTAGAGCCTTAATCATTAATTTGTCTTCTTCAGTACGAAGTGATATTGGAGAAGCTGGAAGATGGGTAATTTCCGGTACAAGTATAGGAGATCGTAATACGTCGAGAGATGTTTCTGACTCGTTGATTGGAATCAGAGTTGCAGTCGCCTCTCTTATTTTTGCAGCTTCATCCTCTGTCTCCGCGATCTCCTCTCTTGTCTCTACAACCTCGTCCCTCTTCTTTGCACCGGAAGATTCCTGTCTGGGCTCAGGGACAGGTGCAGGAGACGGCATCATAACTCCGGCGACCGCACTTGTTTAGACCGATGCCAGGATAGGTCTTGGAGGAGTGACTACTTTTTTTTTGAAGGCTAGTTTCTTTCTGTGTAGAGGTCTCTCCGGGCTCTCTACGTTTATAGCATGTTCTTGTCTTTGAATGGAGGTCGGGGTCGTCGCCTCTTCTCTCTGAATTGACTCAGCCTGGTGCCAAAATTGCGACCGAGTAGTGACCCTTTCCGATGATTCTAAAACAATCTTCTTCTTAGAGATTGGAGAAGAAGGTTCTTCAGCCTACCTCTTCTTCTCCTTGGTCGGAGATCTTACAACTTTCAGGGAGACGCGTAGCGGCTCGTAGACTTCTTCAGGGAAGTTAGCTTCCCTCGAAGCTTCTAATGGTGCATCGGCCGGCTTATGCTCCTCATCATTACCAGGAAGCACCAGAACAGGTGCTCCTTTCTTAAATCGAGTCGCCGTCGCAAAGCTGTCTGCCAGATTGAAGTTTTCAGCAAAAGTGTTTTCTGATGTATAGAAGATCGAGTACATATACAGCATATGAGGACCTCGATCATTTTTGGACGACATCGAGATCGTCGTCCTTGTGTCCCGAGCATTGTAATATGCCCAAGCCCGGGCTCCATCAATTAAAAACCCTTTTCCTTGTAGGCATGTGATGACATTACCTACATGGAACTGGTCATAACCGAATTGGCGTGCAAAACGGCTGGAAAGATAAGGCTTGAGATAGCATTCATCCTCGAACCGGTATACCAGGTGTGACGGCCGGATTATCCTCAGCCAATCGAAAGCTGTGTGGCCCAAAGGCTGCATCCTCCCGGAGTCCACAAGGTTTGTAGACATATGCTCATAACTGACCGGAGGGGTAACACAGTAGAAGCTCCATCCTTTACCGAGATTCAGTACGCGTCGACAATCTTTCAAAGTGGTATAAATCCACTTGCATCCAAAAAATCTTCTCAAAAAGCTGCCACCCACTGCCCCTATATCCGGATTCATTAGTGAAGAATGGTGTAGAATCAGCCATCCGAACAAGTATGTGTATGGCAGTTCCAGCCGGAAGAAGTGTCCTTTCTCGTCTTTTCCTTTAATCATTGAATCGACGAAGAGGCGATGACCGATGTTCACCCTGTATGTCATTGCTGACAGCAGATCCATCCAGTAACCGAAGACCAGACGGACAGTAGCAAAAAGTACACCGCGGTGGAAGCGGTCGACTGTACTGGCCCCAGGGACGACATATCGTCGAAACCAGTAAGTGAGGAAACCCGCCAACTGGGCCTCCTTCGACATGGGCCTATAGCCCATCCTCATGTAACTCTCAATGGTGTCATCTTTCTTAAGAGGGGAATATTGAAGATCATCCTCGATCTTGATATCCATATCTCCATGTATCTCCATCAGCCCCATCACTTCACTATTGCTGAGTGGTCGGAAAAAGTTAGGCTTGCAGTTTTTGTGCTCCTTGGTCTTCTTCTCAATGATGTGATTGGGGAAGAGATATGGCAACCATTTGGTGGAGTAGCAGGTGCCAGCTGTGCCACTCTTGTAATATAGAGAGCAAATCTTGTAGTGGCAGAGGAGTTCTTCAAAGACAGCTACCATATCAGCATTCTCCTGACGCAGTTTGTCCAATTCATAGTTTGTTGGGACAAACTCTTCGTAGGGGATATCCCCTATTGGCAGGCTGGAGATATACTTCATCTTGTGAAAAGCTAACCCGATCTCTCCGCGGGACGTCATGAACGTCCCGGTTCTATAGTTGTATCTCTCGGCTAACGTAAGGAATAGATGAGGATTGGGGGAAAAGCCATAAACAGTGGCATACACTGCTTGGTATAGATTAATCTTCTTAAGCCGCTCTTCAAATTGGACCAATATCCAGTTGGCTATACAGATCCATCTCTTATTATCCGGGTTCACGAGGCCTGTCAGCCGCAACTCCTGATCCGAAAAACTTCTTTATACCTTCGCAAACTCATTTGCGAATATCGAAGTTCTCACTGGTAGCAGCAAGGAAGAATCTTCTGGTGGGATACATCCAGGCTTTAGTCCTCTAAGCAAGGAGCTATGGCTCTCAGAGAAACTGTAGAATATATCCTTGTTGTCAGACCCCTTCTTGACACAGATGTTCCCTGTTCGGGCTCGCTGAAGTGGAGTTATATCCCATTCCATTCTTCTGGGATAGCTTGCAAAAGCATATCGAGATAGAGGAAGACATCTAGAGATCTCCGGCAGAAGGATTGTCTTCTCCCCCCTCTGGATAAGTCTCTGTTCCTTTCGAGGTCTTGGCTGAGAGTTCTTGTCAAAGGCCTCACCAAACAAGAACAACGGCTTCTTATGAGTAATTGTGTCGGCAGTCTGAAGAGGCTGTCCGTTCATTAGACACAGCAAAGTCTCATTGTCCTGTGCAATCAATATGGCTTGTCGAGATGACGGTAAGGCGTACTGAGGGAATGTCACATGAGATAGATCTTCTTTATATTCAGGTTCAGCCAAGGATCTTGCAAAGACCTCATAGTTAGGGTCTTCCCTGAGGTTGACTGCATCAAATAAAGAAACAAGGATCAGTACATACAAAAGCAAAATTCTACAAAAGATCATTAATTTGCGCAAGTTGTCAGATTGTGCCAACATAGTCAGCTTGCGCAAGTTGTCAGATTGCGCCAACACAGTCAGCTTGCGCAAGTTATCAGTTTGCGCTAACATACTTGCGCAAGACATCAGTTTGCGTAAACACAACAGACTTGCACAAAACGATGGATTGTGCCGAACATTTTGTCAGCGCTTTCCATCCGATTGTGAAAGAGTATAGTTTGTGAATGCAACTGAAACCCTAAACAGGGTGGCGTAAATACCATCAGTCTCTAAAAAGAGAGAGGTATGAAGGTCTGAAAATATCAAGAACCCTAAAAAGGGTTTCGATCTTCGTTCGTCTTTTACCTTGTAATGCTGGATGACCTGTTTCATGATGAGAAATTCGGGGCGCAACCCGAGTAGAGGGTTCGGCGGGAGCCTTGCCCTTCTCAGTGGCTGTTCGCTTGGGAGCCATCACTATCGTCGGCGGGTAGGAGAAGAAGTAGTCGAAGAAGGAGCGGAGCTTTTGTCTCTTGAACAGTCGAAAACAAGTAAAGGATGAAAGAAAGAAAAAATAAAACTATTTATAGTTTTCCAGAAGTGAAACGGCCACCTTCGATTGCGCCACAAAAGTCGGAGCTAATTCCTTCAAACGTGCAGTCAAAGCACAACTTGCGCAACTTGATTTTAAATTCGAAATTCAAAGTATTTCGAAACTTTAAATATTTTCAAATTTTGAAAACTTTGAAGGGGGTCTTGTAGGTCCTAAAAATCAAGTTGCATTTATCAAATAAGCAGAAGAAATTAAATTGCGCACTCTTCAAATAGACTGCACTACAATTCAAACGCGCAAGCTGAACTGTGCTACGACCCAAGCGGGCTACGTCGACGTAGCAATGCCATCATTACCAGATAAAAATTCGATCTTCTAACAGCTGACAACCCGATAAATGAGGAGTCCTTTTATTTCTTGTACAGCACAGCGCTCGAGGACAGCTGTACAGCCAGTACAGTATGACAGTTCAACTTCAGCACAGTTTGACCAAGCCTGAGTCTCAGCGCAGTCTGATGCTAGCACTTTTCAAGTGGCACAATCCATCAAGATAACTGACATTTATTACGTGGCTTACATGCCATCAATTGCTCGCCACGTGGCAACTGCTTGTACACGACCATGCGCATTTCAATCAAATAATGCCACGCGTCTAATACAGTTGGCCCACGATCGAGTAACTGCCAGCACAATTTGCTGTTTTTGCAGTCTGTTGCTAGCGCAGTTCATCCTGCACAATCCAGAATAACTACAAATTAGTTATTTTTAGAACTCTATAAATAGAGTTTCAAGTCCTTCATTAAGGGGATCAGATCATTATTATCATCAGAGATCAGGAGTTCTTGTCCAAGTGCTGCTGCATTCTTCAGAGGCTATCATCTTCAAAGTTCACATCGTCCAAGGAATAAAGCGATCGTCTTCAGATCGGATTCCTATAGTTGTACTTTTCCAGAATTCAATTGTAATCTTCTTACAAAGTTTGTGAAATAAAGACTTTTGTTTTGCAAACAACTGTTAAGACTCCAGCGAAAATGGTAGCTACTCCAGGAGCCGTAGCAACTAACAAATTCGTGGTGGCCTCCTTCACGAAAGTCTTCTTTACATCCCTGGAGCCTTTGGTTCATCGAGTGATGGAGAGAGAAGACGTTCCTTTTGGTACCATAAGAACTCCCTCTATATTCTTGATCGGAGGCATCCACAGTCAAGGGGACGAAGCTCAGGCTATCTTTTTGGAACACATTTTGGATGAGCTGGAGGGATCCATAAAGGCTTACAAGGAGCTAAAAAGAGGAGATGTCGAGCAATTAGTAAACACAGAATATGAAGCTATGGCTCGAAAGACTAGTAAAGCCAATTTTGAAGTATTTTTCCTGGCTTTTACTAGACAATCCTCTGAATTAGATATTCAAATTGCTGAAGCAGCTTCTTCTGCTGAAAGTTATAAGGCCAAAGCTGCAGATGAAAAGGAGAAAGATGCTGATCTAGAGGCTAAAATTGCCCAGCTTCAAGCAGAGCTCAAGACTGTCAAGCAGAATTTAGAACGAGAAACTCAGCTACATCAAGCTGTTGTTAATCAAATAAATGCTTTTAAACATCCGAAGGAGGAATTTGAACGTCTACAGAATGAAGAACTAGCACGTCAAACTGCTACTTTGCACCCATTCGATCCTGAGTCAGGAAGGGTTGAAGCCGGACAGCGGGTACTAGATTCTTGTAATAAAAGAGCTCAAATTTTGAAGAAACGAATTGTAGAACTTAGTACTTATCATTCAGAATAGGATGAGCAAAGTTTGTTGTCTTTTTCATTACAATGTATCTCTTTTTAAAATAGAAATAAAATGAGAAACATTTTATGTGGTTCCATTACTTGTTGTATATATTATCTTATTATAGATATAAGTAATATAATAGAAAATATATTCAGAGGTACTGGACATGATATATTTCTTGATTAGCAAATAATAATATTTATTATATCTGCTCAGAGGTAATGTGGACATGGAAGAATATAATATTTTTTTAGAAATACTGTTATTTTAATGGATAACTTTATCAGAGGTAATAGGGACGTGACAAGCTGCTGATGTAGATAATCGGAATTCATAGGTGTGAAGGACGTTAATTCTTTTTATTTACAAGAAAGTAAATAAAATACAATAGATGCCAAGAATAATGAATATATAGATGAATAGTCAGACTATTTTTTAGGGGAGTAAATGAATGAACAGTCACCTCGGTTTTCGAGGAGGAGACACTGAATGAATGAACAGTCATCTCGATTCTTGAGGAGTAAAATGAATGAATGAACAGTTGGACTTCTTTTGAAGAAGAAAATTCGCATCGATTCTCGATGCCGATCATCTAGTCGTTCTGTCTATAACTAGAACAAAAATTTTGTAGATACCATCAACTTCTTTTCTTTCTGTACAAAATATCTTCCAAAGATTTGCTTACTCCGAAGATTAAAGATATGACTGAGATGCCTCCTGCTGAGCCTCCGGTTCTTCCTCAGAAAGAAGTAGGTGAAGGCTCGACCGTTCCTGCACCAGAGCAGGATCTGATTGCCAAGTTGGTGGAGACTGGGAAGACTGCTGAAGAAGAAGCTGTAAGGATTGCTGCCTGTGAGTTGCTAGTGTGTTCAGATAATGAGATGTTTGAATTGCTGGCAAATTATGTATTTAATCATGAAGGATCGGGTCCTCGTCCCCGTCCTTGATATTATGTAATTTTTTCTTCTTTTGAATAAAATGAGTTTTATTTACATCATTTCTCTGAATGACAAACATTTTACTTTTATAAATAATACTTCTTGAGAAATTTGCCATTAATAGGCATCATAGCAACTCTGCCATCCATATCTGTTAACTCATAGGCTCTATTTGAGAAAACCTTATTTACCACATACGGGCCTTCATATTTCGCCTCGAACTTGCCTTTGCTCATATGTGTCATAGTCATAGGACGTCTGACTGTAAGAACTAGCTAGCCTTCCTAAAATGTTTGTACTTTGACTTTACGATTGAAAGCTTTTGAGATACGAACTTGATATAATTCGATGTGTTGTTGAGCTAGTAGCCTTTTCTCATCAAGCACTTCCAATTCTTGAAGTCGAAGACGATCATTATTTTCTGTGGTAAGTTCATTGGCAATGGCAATTCTTAAGGACGAAATTTGAATTTCCAGCGGTTAAACAGCTTCGCATCCATAAACCAGAGAAAAAGGTGTACAATCTGCGGGGTTACGGACTATAGTACGATAAGCCCACAGACATTCTCCAAGCTTCTCGCTCCAATTGCGTTTGTTAGTAGAAACGAACTTTTTAAGGAGTTTGATAATAGTCTTATTGAATGCTTCAGCTAACCTATTGGCTGCAGGATTATAGGCCGTAGAAGCAACATTATTGATCATGTTGTCATTACAGAACCTAGTAAACTTCTAACTAACGAACTATGGTCCATTATCATGGATGATCCGATGAGGTACGCCAAATCTGTATATCACATGATGTTTGACAAAATTGATGACACTACTAGTCTTTACTTCGGCTAAAGGTATAGCTTCAGTACATTTAGAGAAATAATCGGTTATAGCCAAGATAAACCGATGTCCTTTAGATGAAGGAGGATTGATAGGACCAATTACATCCATGTCCCAAGCTTCGAAGGGCCATAAAGCAGCAGTCGGGTGAAAAAATTTTGACGATTGGTGAATAAAATCTGTATGAATCTGACATGTACGGTACTTCCTTGCATAGTCAATGGCATCTGATACCATAGAGGGCCAGTAGTATCCCATACGTCGGATACGATCCTATAAATTGGGACCGGGCTGATGTGCTCCACAAATACCATCATGAGCTTTGCATAATATTTGCTTTGCCTCATCACCAGCAAGACATCTCAAAATTAATCCATCAAAAGTTCTTCGAAAGAGAGTTTTGATGGTATGATTATAATAGAATCGAAGCGATCATCGAAGAATACTTGTAGCTTCTTTAGGATCTTCAGGTAGTATGTCATGTACTGCAAAATCAATAAAAGATGTTCTCCAGTCTTCGCTAATGACATTGACTTCAGTTGAATTACTGAATTCAATATTATGGTTGTTTTCAATATAAAATAATTCTCTATTGGAGATAACAACCATTTGCTATCTTTTGACCGAAATTGCCAAGACCGCATCCAGGTTAGCTAAAGCATCAGCTTCTGTGTTGTATGCTCGATGTACATGTTCAATGAAGAACCCTTTGAATGAAAAAACTATTTTGATTGCTGCTTCATGGTATGGTAGCAGATCTTGATGTCGAACTTCGTATGTGCCTCTAACCTGATTAACATTGAGCTTAGAATCACCATATACTTCGAGATATTCAATATCCAATTATTTTGCTAATTGGAGTCCAATGAGCAAAGCATTGTATTCTGCTACATTATTGGAGCATGATTTATCTAAGGAATAAGCTCTCTGAATAGCTAATTCATCTGGTGAAACAAGAACAATTCCCACTCCAGCGGCAAGAGTGCCTCCAGGTCCAATTCTAGATGCTCCGTCGAAGAAAAAAATGCCAAGTAGAAAATTCTTCTGAGATCATATTTGATTCCAATGTCTAGTCTGGAATTTCGTCATAAAGTTTAGATGTCTCAGGGACAGGATGAGCTGCTAAGAAATCAGCAAGTGCTTGGCCTTTCACAGACTTTTGGGGAACATACATTATATCATATTGTGCTAATAATATGGTCCATGTAGCAAGCCTATAATTGAGTGTACTAGGCTTCTTTATTAAGATCCAAAGATGATTAACTCGGGAAATAACATGAATAGTTTGGCCGATAATGTAATGCCTTGTCTTTTGAACAGCAAACATTAAGGCTAAGCATTCCTTCTCTACCGGACTATAACGATGTTTAGCTCCAATCATCGTTCGACTAAGCTAGTAAATAGCTTGTTCATGACCTTCTTTGTTCTTCTGAGCCAGCAAAGCTCCTAATGAATGGTCCATCGCCCGGATATACATTAAGAAGGGTATTCCTGAGATTGATGGTACCAAGATCGGTGGACTCATCAAATACCACTTTATGTCATCAAATGCTCGTTTACATTCTTCTGTCCAAATGAAAGATACACCCTTCTTCATTAACAGAGTAAATAGTCTGTAATGTCCAGATAAATTTGAAATGAACCTCTTGATATAAGCAAGTCGACCCTGGAATCCTCGTAGCACTTTTAGGTTGCGTGGAGGACGTATCTCTTGAATGGCTTTGATCTTCTCGGGATCAACGTGTATACCTTTAGAGGTAATGATGAATCCAAGAAATTTGTCACTAGAGACTCCCAAGAAAGACTTGGTAGGGTTCATTTTGAGTTGATGTTGGCATATTAGATTGAAGATAGTTCTTAAATCTTGGATGTGATCTTCCTTTAGATAACTTTTGACAGCAATATCGTCAACATAGCACTCGACAGTCTTTCGCAAATGATCTCGAATGACAGTACTCATAGCCCGCTGGTAAGTTGCACCCGCATTCTTAAGACCGAAAGGCATAACCGTATAGCAGTATACTTCGCGAGGAGTACGGAATGAAGTGTGTTTTTTATCTTCAGGATTCATCCGGATTTGATTGTATCCAGAAAACTCATCTACGAAAGAGATTCGTTCGAATCCACAAGTATTGTCGATCATAACATCAGTAATTGGGAGAGAAATTTTATCTTTAGGACAAGCGTCATTGAGATCTCGAAAATCTACGCACACTCGTACTTTCTCGGTCTTTTTAAAACTGGTACAACGTTGGCTACCCAGTCAGGATACTGTTTTTCTCTGATAAAATCGCAAGCGATAAGCATTTTGACCTCATCATCTATCGCATCCATCATCTCAAGCTTGAATCGTTGTTGCTGTTGTTTGACTGGCTTGGCATTAGGCAAAATATTAAGCTTATGAGTTGCGACTTGAAGATATAATCCCGGTATATCTTCATAACTCCAGGCGAATACATCGATATAATCACGAATGAGGCGAATCAATTCTTGCTTATCATCCTCTGTTAGACTTTTGCTAATGAAGATTGGTCGCGGTATACCCTTCTCTCCAACATCGATCTGGATTAATTGATCCTCAGTAGGTGGTTCTCGTTGTTCAAAACGGAGTTCCCACTGAGTATCCATCTTTTGAGCCCAAGGATCTACTTCAGGAGCTTCTTCAATATTATCTTCGTAATCTTCTGAGAATTTAGCAGACACCATACTAGAAGATATTATTACCCGATGGACATGACCAATACTAGTATCAGAATCCCATGAGATAGAATCAGAAGAGTTAGATCGTTCTTCTTCGTTCCAGAAGCTTCTGGAGTCGGAAGTGGTAAAATATAACCTAATCCTCGCTTTATTTTACTGTAATATTGTTATAATATTTCTTTTGGAACAGAAATACAAATAGGGGTTCGCCTTCCCTTACCGCTATTGAGACCAGTTTTGAAATCATAACCCATTTTACGGGTGATTGCCTTAGATTGTGGACTAAGCGACATAATTGTAGCCTTCCAGTATCATTCTTATTATTGCTGTCGGGCATGATTTTTTGTTCTTCTCTTTTGTTAAAGAGTATAGGAGTTTCTTCTTTCTTTCGAGAAGGTACTAGGAAGAACGATTCTTGTATTGAATCTAATGATACCATATTTTGGAGAGACGGTACAACTCCTATTGTAAGTGGCTTAAAGCTATCTAGCATATCCAAATAACATTGAATATAATAAGAGACATCAGTATACTGCAAAAGAGATGCTTTATTGATCTTTACATCATCATTTACAACAGAACCTTTAGCCTTAACAGGCTTAGTCAGATTGAAAACCAGAGGGGGAAAGAAGAATGAGAAGGAGGAGGGGGCTTTTTACGACGAAGGTCGATTATAAGTGGCTCAGAAGAGGTGAGCTCCTTTTGTTCCGGACTAACACCAGGAGTTTGCTTCTTGTGAGAAGGAAGGTAAATATTCAATGTCTTGGAAGACTGAGGATAGAAAGTACAGCCTTTGACAGGGATCACCAGAGTATCATTCGGCACACCTTTCTGTTCTTTATCAGTATCCATTGCCAATACCACTTTCATGAATTTCTTCTTATACATACGAGAGTCGTTGCAGTACGCTTCAACCCCCTTGAAAGGATTTAGGTTTGCAACCTATTTTTGTACTTCTCCATTACCATCCACATATTTGAAACATTGGTGGAGAGTAGAAGGTACAATGTTGTGTTCGTGGAGGAATGGTCTTTCCAGTAAAGCATTGTATGAGCCATGATTATCAATCACATAAAAAGCCACCTTTATACGAAGATTACCAATTTGAAGTTTTAGACGTATTTTCCCCAAAGGTTCACTTCTTTCTTGATTGAACCCCAAGATAGAAGTGGTAGTTATAGAAAGGTTGTGCACTGGGATCTTCAAAGCATCCGGCAAAGTCATTGGCATGATACTAAGAGCAGACCCTGGGTCAATCAGAATGCGATCGACTTTCATGGTATCCACATATCCTGTAAAGTGGAGAGGACGATCATGGCGATTGTCCTCCAACAACATGTCATCTTGTGTAAAAGTGATGTTAGGTATTAATTCAAACACACTATGACAATGTGTACAACTAACAGGCTTTTTTTCCGGCTTCTTGAGGAGAGCAAGACAAGCATCAGCTTGCATCAAAGCTTCACTTAACGTCTTTCGAGTTTTTTTTTGAGAGACGTAAGAATTCAAAGATTGATAATCTCGCTGGAGTGTTAGCCAATTGAGCTAGTATATCAAAATTATATGGCTTTTTAAGTCCGAGAGATGAGTACTTTTATAATGCTTTGTCAAAGCGGACATGTTGTTTTCCCTTATCTGCTGATATTAGATTGGGAGGAATTGGTTCCACTACTAGCGAAGATGTAGATGGTATGTTCTCAGCAAGGGAAGATGCAGGAGGAACATCAGAAGATGGGGTAGGATCTTGAGTTTCGGAATACTCTCTGAGGTAAAGTTTTCCAGTTCTGGTGCCGATTAGAATTTTTTCTTCTGCTACCGGTTCAAAGGATACCATGTTACAGCTCTTAGATTTAGTTTTGGAGCATTTCTTTTGATTGGAAGTGGAAGGCGCTTCAAAGTCTGCCACTAGATCTGGATGAATCCATATGATTTCTCCTTTGTCAGTAGACAGTGGAACAAGACCCTCATTTTAGGGAGGTGGAAGATTCACGATCTCGAGATTAGCCCTTGGGATGGGGACAACACCATCTTGTACTAATTATGGTGGAAAGTCGCCAAATTGCACAGAGATGACATTGGCAGTCACTGTCTTCTCATTCTGTTGGAGAGTAACTGCACCAGAGTTGACCATTTCTTGGATTTTGCCTTTGAGCATGTAGCATGCTCGAGTTGGATGCCGTATAAATATGTGATAAACATAATATTTAGGGTGGTCAGTCTTACCTACTTCCTCTGGCTGTTTTACCTCTAACAGTTGAAGCTTATTGCTTTTAATTAAGCAATCAAAGATGCTCATAATTTCATCTTCATCAAAAGAATATTCTTCTTTTGGACGGGGTGCGTTTTGTGGTGGTGCTGATAGAGTGGGTGTCCTCTGAGCAACATTCACGACTAACGACTCCTTACCTTTGAGATTGATGGCCAAAGTTTCTTTACCCTTGTGATTGTTCTATCGATTATTACCAACGGGTGTAGAATGTTCATCATGGTTAGGATTATTCATTTGAACTCCTAACTGTTTGAACTTCTCAGCGCTAACCTCCGTTGCCTTGGCATTCGCAATAAAAGAAGGTCAGTCTTAGAATTATGTTGTTCCCGTCCACATGCTGATGATAGGCAACAAGTTTGATCTGTAAGTGTCTATTATTACAGCATATGGAGTTCCTAGAGGCATTTTAAGTGCCTCTTGACGGATTCTTTCAATAAAACTCTCTGTGGATTCATTGTGTCTTTGTTTAATTTTAATAAGGGCAGACATAGTCATATCATTGACCCCCTCATTGAATCGTTCCAAGAACATTTGCTTGAAACCAGCAAAAGAAGTTATGCAACTATCAGGCAAGCTGCGGTACCAATCATATGCTGCACCGGATAAACAACCGACGAACACCTTGGTAAGTAGAGTATTTGGCTGTAATTGGTCAGTCATCCCTTCAAAATAGTTAATGTACTGACTTGGAGAAGTGCTGCCGTCAAACAGCATGATGGTAGAAAGCTTATATTTAGGAGGAAATGAAACTTTCTTCCATTTTGCAGGATAAGGTTGTTTTATCCCAAGTCTTTGTAGACCGTCTCTTTGCTTAAAGGCCTCAAACTGAGTGCGTAAGAGTTTTACAACCTCATTAGCATCCCCTGAAGTCTGTGAATTGGTAAGCTTGTTAGAATTGTTAAGAGGAGGAAAACATGGTAATTACCACCCCCAGCACCAGACTGACTGGGAGCAGCTTGGATTGGTACATAAGCAACCTGGGGAGAAGGTACCCCCAGACCAACATTAACCGGTACGGAAGATGCTATGAGCTCGGGATTTATAGCAGGATTTATAACCGGTGGCACTGCATATTGGGCCACAATTATAGTGTGCATACTTGCGACCATTTCAGCCATGGTCTTCAATTTGTCTTCTAGTGCAGGAATTCGTTGCTCTTGACTGGCTGAACTAGAAGCATCTTGGTCTTCTGTAATGGTATATGCTGTCACCTCTCTTGCCACTATTGACGAGATAGTTTGTTCATAGCTTTCACTATCTACATCAAAATCAGACAAAGAACCTTCTTCCAGATGAGTGATGGGAAGATCTCCTTGGTTGAAGATATCTTGGTCCAAATCCTGATTTTTCGATCTGGTATGTTGATAGACCCCTTCACTAGATTCACGGAATTGTCCTAAGTATTGTTGGCTCGGATTGCGAGACGTGCCACGTTTCGAGGATTTTCTACCACTAGTGTCTCGGGAAGTCATATTGACAGAAGCATATAATAGCTCATCTTCATCTCCCGTCATGGTTTCAGGAGTTCAAGCATAATTCAGTTGATCGAAGACAGATCGTTTAGCTGATTGGCAACAGCACTTGATGACCACTTCATGAAGGTAGCGGCGTTCTGAAGAGTGATTTAGAGGTGAGTGAGACATCTCTGTGATCTCCCATCTTTGTGTAAGACGTTTTCGAAGATCAGGCGCCACTATAGGATGAGAAGAAGTCGGAGGAACATATTCCTTGATGATGTTAGGAACATGACTCCGGTTCTTAAGATGCTTAGTTCCGTGAGTGTACAAAGAAGTACTTAACTCATTGGCATAAGTGATTGGGTCCTTCTTTTCAAATCTTTGTTTCTGGTGTAAATTGGCCCTTGGCATAGGATTCTTGCATTTCACCGAGGTTGACACTGATTGACGCTTGTTGAGATAAGTACGTAAATTAGAGAATTCTGCTCCTGGTGCCTCTGTTTGAGATACCATCAAATTTTTTTGCTTGGATCTTGAGATATGCAAGGTTGGAAGATCTTGAGCATTTACCATAGGGGTAGGCAAAATGCCTCTTTGATCAGTATTCTTTCCCCTGGCAGAGATTTGAAGACCTCTGTTGAGAACAGAGAAATCTCTGTTCAAGGGAATGTAATCTGATATATCTTCCTCTGAGTCATAGACTAAAAAAGATTGAGAAAAGTCAAAAAGGTGCTTTCCTTTATTTTGTGAAGGGTTAGCTAAAAACCGTTTCCCTCTGTTTTGTTGTGGAACCACCTTAGGCGCAGGTTGCGCTAGTTGAGGAAGTGTCAAAGGATCCTGCCCTTTGTTTTGTCTTTTACTTGCACTAGAACATTGCTTTTCCAAGTTCAGAACTAGAGAAGAAGAGGGAATAGCGAAAAGACTAGTTCCCTTGGGTTGCGCCAGAGCAACATGGTGCACAGGTTGCGCCAAAGGATGAGTAGAGTGCACTTTGGCAGCAAGATGAGTAGGGTGTGCCTTAGCCGCAGATTATGCTCTGGCAATAGAAATGGATTACGCCTTGGCCGATGCCTTGGCAGCAAAGGGAATGGACTGCGCCTTGGTAGCAAAAGAAGTGGACTGCGCCTTGGCAGCAGAAGAAGTGGACTGCACCTTGACAGCAGAAACAACAGACTGCTCCTTGGCAGCAATGGGAGTGGACTGTGTATTGACAGCAGAGGAGTAGATTGTGCACGGGCAACAGAAGCAGGTTGCGCCCGAGCCACAGAGACAGATTGTGCCTGGGCAACAAAGACAGGTTGCGCCTGGGCAACAACAACTGTGGAAGACTTAGGAGTCTACACAGTTTTGTTCTTGGTGATAGCCACAACGTGCTTGTTGCTCTTGTTGTTGATCATATCCCCGTAGGCTGTCTGGTTGACTTTAACAACCAGAGTCTTCTGCATCTTGCCGATTGACGCAGCATCACATTGAGTTGTCACCTTCTCGTCGGAGGAGAAAGTCATCCCCAGTAGAGTTGTCATTTTGTTTGCAAAAACAAAAAGTTTATAACAAACTTAAAAGAATCGTACAAAGTACAATAAATTTTGGGGAAGTACAATTTTAGGAATCTGATCAGAAGATGATCTCTTTATCCTTTGCACTATGTGAACTTGAAGACTAGAGCCTCTGGAGAATGCAGCAACACTTCTGGAAGAATACTTGATCTCTTTGATCTCTGTTATAATGATTGGAAACTTTATTTATAGAGTTCTGGAAATAACTATTTTAGGAGTTATTCTGATATACGTGAGGTTGAACTGCGCCACTTTGGGTTGTGCCAATTTCAGGTTGCGCAACTTCCATTCAGTTATTGGAACATGCACTAACTGTATTTAGACGCGTGGTATCATATAATTAAAATACGCATGGTCGTGTACAGAGTAGTAGACACATTTTGAGAGATTAGTGGCATGTGTGCCACATCATCCTGCTTTAGAACGTAAGTTGCTTCAAATTTACCAAGTTGTGCGAGCTTCAGTCAACGAGTTTGTAGAAGCATGGAAAATACTAAAGAAAATGACTCATGCGGCCAGGAAAGATCCATGTGGCTCAGAAAACTCATGCGGCTCAAGGAGTCATACGGCATAAGGAGCTATGCGGCCCGAGGAATTCCATGCGGCTCAGAAGACACGTGGCCTGACAGTGCTCCCCTCCGACCCATGCTGCATTAATTGCTTTGACGGCTGACCCCTCTGAAAAGTTGACAGCCCTGACACAAAAGCAGGTAATTATGACTCTGTCATAATGATGAATCTCTAGGGAAGAGAAAAGAGATCTCTGACACAAATCCCCCGAGAGCCATAAAAATGCCACGTGGCCTTGCCACGTGGGCGTTCGTATGCGGCTCACTTCTCATGCGGTTCAGAATAAATCCTATGCGGCTCAGGTCAAGAAAGCCTCATGCGGCTCGAGCAAAGAACTTCTCATGCGGTTCAGAGTGAATCTGTCCTATGCGGCTCAGGCCAAGAAAGCCTCATGCGGCTCGAGCGAGGACTTCTCATGCGGTTCAAGAGGATCATGTCCATGCGACTCGGGCGGATATGTACCTATGCGGCCCACAAGGATTACTCTCCTGTGGTTCGAGGGCTCAAGTGAGGGCCACTGTCCAGGCAGCCCTGACACGTGGGCTTAACCATATGCGGCTCAAATTCATATGCGGCTCACTCGTCATGCGGTCCAGATCCCCCCAGCAGCTCCTAGGACACGTGTTCTAAACCGATTAACTCCTCAGATTTGCTGCCATTAAAGATTGGGTCAAATCCCTATAATCTGGGACACGTGGCAGAAGAATAGATCTAATTTATTCGCAGATATCAGAAGATCATTATAAGGAAGATTTATTTCCATCAGCATTAATTGCTAATGGGATTTGGTGTAATCTACACCTAATGGCTCGGATTCGTCACAATCAGAAATGAACGGCCTGGATTGACCAATCCCCAGGCCGCCGCCATCTCCAAGAGCTAATCATTGGCAACCCTAATGATCACATCCCACTATTATAAATAGCAAGGTACCTTGCCCTTGTAAGATATATACAATATCAGAGAGAAATACGTATATACAGAGAGACTTCCCCCCATAGTCAGAGGGGGAATACACACAAAGAGAGAGAAGCCAGAAGAGCAGTCAGAGGGAGAGCAAGAAGAGCATTTCTTCATCAACGCCAACCATCTTTTTACAGGAGCCAAGGCTGTATACCGATCGTCCAAGGAGTAAGGCAGGGCTGCCGTCGCCTTCCCGAGCCTCTACCGTCACCCCCCAGAATCTAAAATAAACAATTGTACTTAGACTGCTGTACCTAGGTTTTCGTCCCTAGGCTTTCTTTGTACAAGCGAGTTTGTAACGTGAAGTAAAAGTTCAGTCCTCCGATAATTGTTCTGTTCTTCTATATTTCATGGCAAACACGATGGCGACTCTGATGGGGACTATCTTCTCCACGGCTGAGGAGTTGGTGACGCAATCGGATGCAGCCAAGCTTGGCTCCACGCAACAAAAGATGGTCGCCCAGTTCGACCAACAGGTGTGCGAAGAAATGCTCTTCGATAAGAGCACTGGCCCGGTCCAGAAGCGAGCTCGCACAAAGAAGGCCCGTAAGGAGTGGAGACCCCGATCCTTCGTTCCTACTGAAGCTCTTGCGGAGACACCCTCTGTTGTTCAAGACGGCGAGCAAGATTCCCCTGCGGCCCCACTTCAGATCGTAGACAACTCTGTTGTCCCCAAGTTCGACAGAAGAAAACACTATGATGCTGGACTTGCAGGGGAAAAGAGGAACTCTATGAGAACCGAGCCGCATAAGGGTATCAGCCGCAGGAAGAAAGCTCATGCGGCTACATCCTCCAGCCGCATGAAAAAAACTCATGCGGCTATATCTGTCAGCCGCATAGCTTATGCGGCTACAGTTGCCAACTACACGGATGAAACTTGTGTGGCTATGGGAGTCAATCGCTTGCAGAAAACCCATGCGGCCACAATTGCCAACCGCATGCGGCCAGCCTGTACGGTCGTAACTCCTAGCCGCATAAAAATAATTCATCCGACGGCAGAAGACAACCGCATGCAGACAGCCTGCACGGTTCCCAACTCTAGCCGCATAGCATCCATTTCACGCTTCTCTCTATCAGTCTTCGACCGTCTTTCATGCGGTCCTGACCCTGATGGTTCTCTGGATGATAAGCCAGATTCTGTGGTATCCAACTTGGACTCCTCCTATTTCGCACCCACAAGTGCAAAAAAGAGGAAGTCTAGGGCAGCGCGGGCTCATCAGGCCCAGTCAGCTGTCCCAACCTCTGACTATCGGGGCGTCCCATTGACTATCACACGGGCCTCGGATGGGAAGTTGTATACAACCTCTCGAGTCCAGCCCCCGACGGCAAACAGACAGAGTGGTTCCTCTGACCTGCGGGAGGTGATCCTCCACAAATGCAAGGAAAGAGGAGGAGTGTCGACGTACAAAGAGTCCTCGCTTGGACATCGCTGCACCCAAATCATCGTCAACTGCTGCTGCAACAACGCGGCAGTGACGGAAGATCGGCCGTCCGTCTTCCAAAGGCTACAGCATCCGAGCTCAGAAGATGAGGCACCTCCTGTTGTCTCCTGCAATTCCGTTCAAAAGGTCCCCGCCGAAGGGAGAAGGAAAAAGACAAGTATCTCCAGTCCCAAGATATCAACCAATATAGCTAAGAAACTATCGTCTAAACGGTTGTCCTCTACCGGTGTATTCCAACACACCCGTTCAAAGACGAAATCTACCGCGATGGGAAATTCATCATCCACATCGCTGGGGGTTGAGGGAACTGGAGGTAGCACTCCTCCGAACATCCACAACAATCCGATGTTTCAAGGAGCCGAGCCCGGACAAACAACTCTTCCATCAGGTGCAACAGACGCTGATGTCCCCGAGGACATCCGTAACTCTCAAGACGAAGCAAGTTCTAAAGCTGGGGATACCGTTCCCTCCGAGTCCGATCCCGAAGAGAACATTCCTACCTATCCCGATGACTTCTCGGTGCATGGGTACGACTCGAAGGGTACATCCTCCACCGTTCCTTCCATCACTCCACATGTAAAGACGGTCTTCATAACAGATAGCAATCAAGGTGGTTCCAATGATCGCCAGCACATCGACAATCTCGAAGCCATATTACTTGCTTTGGTCAAGTCTGTAGACAAGATTAAAGCGGCCCTGCCAACTCTACAAGGAGGAACGCCTGGTCAAACAAGCACGGGCCCCGCGGTCAATGTGGATCCGAACTTAGCAGCACCAAACCCGGGCAATAATCCTCCCGAGATAACAGCCCCTACCACGACAGATGAGACCCAAAAAGTAAGGAGAGAGGTCCAGGAGCTCCGAGCTATGTTCCATGCCCGAGAAAACGCTCAAGATCTCAGAATACGGCAACCATACCCTGCTGAATGGAGGGATATTCCGTTCCCACCAAGATATAAGTCGTTCAATATCAACCCGTATGATGGCAAGACCTCAGCAAGTCGGTACATCACTTACTTCGAGGTCACACCGACCATCTGCCCCATGATGATGCTATCCTCACACGGTTATTCATTGGGGCGTTGGAAGGAGTCACCTTCGATTGGTACCGCAATCTGCCGGACAATTGCATCCACTCCTTCACCGGCTTCAAGCACCTGTTCTTGGAGCGATTCTACGAAGTAGGACAGGACGTCACTATGTCCACTCTCATGGACGTCGTCCAAGGGGAGAAGGAGTTGACAAGGAACTACATCGAGCGATTCTGCCAGACCGCCATGAAGTTGCCCTCCGGAAATCCAGATTCATCTTTAATTGAAATTTGTCAAAAGAGACTGCTCCCAACGATCAGTCTCT
Organism: Iris pallida; assembly: GCA_029216955.1. Lineage (NCBI taxonomy): Eukaryota > Viridiplantae > Streptophyta > Magnoliopsida > Asparagales > Iridaceae > Iris > Iris pallida. The sequence continues at coordinate 34,155,746 of JANAVB010031617.1, forward strand.
GGATGGGCGAAAGTCAATTCAAAGATTGGAAGTCATTCATCATCAGCGCCACAAGCGCCGAAGAACGACTGAAGAAGGCTCGCCAACTGGGATTACACATCTCGGAAGGGGAAAGCAAGGGCAAGCGTCCCAACAACGATAATGGGGGTAATCCCTCCAACAATCGGGACAGCAAGCAGGCTATGGTGGCCGATACAGCACAAAAACCTGAACCGAAGCCCGTAGACAAACAATGGCCTCAAGTCACATACTCTTTTGAAAACGGCCACGTCAAGCCTATCTTGGACATGCTCATACAAGGAGATAGAATTCAGCTTCCCCCACCAAGACGGGAGCCTCGGCCGGCTGATCTGGAGAACCCAAAGTTCTGCCATTACCACCGTTATGTACACCACGCTACACATGACTGCTACCAACTGAAATGGTACATCCAAAGCCTCATCGATTTGAACGCTCTGGCCATCGATTTCGAAGAGGTAACCGTGGCAGCCATATGGTGTCCGTACAATTCGGCAGCTTCCTTCCGACGGAGACTCAAGACGGGGTAATCCCCGTCCCTCTGGCGACGATGGAGATTACCAATCTTCTACCTCCCCGGGAACAAGCTGCTGGTCTAGTACCTCTCACTACATCACGAGGGGAGATCATGTGGGTCCATCCAGACTTGGTGTCAGAAGTAACTCGGCCCACTCCATCTCCCACCAACAAAAAGAAGAGTGGAAAAGTCAGGACCTGCCACACAATCTTAGCAGACAACGAGGAAGCTACAGCCGTCGTCACACGGTCCGGAGCGCAATCCCAACCTGTGGTTGACAACCCAGCCGAAAATCAGCAACCCACTAGAACTGATGCTCTGGGACCGGCTCAGCCTTCGACGACCGACAAGCCTAGGCCGAAGGAGACTCGCTTCGACAAATCTCTCCGAAAAGACGTAGCCCAAGGGCTAGAGAGGCCCTACAGCTTTGACATCTTAGCACAATTGGCTAACACTCCGGCCAAATTGTCACTGTACGAACTCCTAAGGCTCTCCAAGGACGTACGTATTGCATTGAGCGAAGCACTCCAAAATGTCGATGCTTATCGGGCTCAATCCAACCTCACCGGGGAGGACCCACCCGTGGATCTCCAAGACAGCGCCTGCACGGGAGCAATGCCCAACATCGTCTTCACTCCGCAGGACAGGCTAATCAAAACCAACCTACATGATCGCCCGCTATACTACACGGGATACATCGGCGACGTGAAGGTGGATCGGATGCACATTGATCTTGGCTCTTCCATAAGCATCATTCCAAAGGGTCTGCTATATCATCTCCGCATCCTAATGCATCGCCTGACACCTATAAGCACCGCCATCAGCGGTTTTAATTCGGGCAGGAGCTACCCTATTGGAAAGATTCGTCTGAAGTGTCAAATTGGCGACCTCCAATTCGAAGTCACCTGCTACGTCATAGATGCAGACACTTCTTACAACATCCTCTTGGGGCGCCCATGGATACACGATTATATGATCGTGCCTTCTACGCTACACCAGTGCTTCAAATATGTCGACAAACACGGCTTCGTAAAGACAGAATTTGCTGATATCGATCCCTTCAAAGGGGTCGAATCCTACTACTCGGACTCCTGCTTATACGAGAAGTCGAAGAGGCACCTGGATGAAAATGAACAGGCTCGAACTGAGACGGCCTCAGGATCAGAAGAACCTCTGACGATCCACCTTCAAGCTCGCAAACCTGGTAAATTTGTACCCCTTACGGCCGCTCTGCGTAAGGATGCAATCAGCCTTACGGCACAAGGGGGGCAAATGATAATCCGGCTGCCAAGGTCCGGCCAAGTGCCGAGACCCACGACGGAGCCACTGACAATCAGGCTACCAAGAGTCAGCCAACCACAAGCAGGGAAGCTCAACCCTTCTGACAGGCCAATGACGATACGTCTTCCCAAGAATAATTGTCACCCCGATGCAAGGTCTGACACTTCTAGCGAACCAACCACTCCTCGCCCTACATCAAATGCCAAACTGGGGGTCGCTAGTCTGCCAACAACTCCACGCTCTGCTCCATCAACTAAACCACTGACAATCAAGCTTCCCAGGTCGTCCTTTCAGTCTTCGTTCACACATGGGGTAGCCAAAGAGGAACCGGAGTTAGCCAAGTATGTGGCTGCCCACACTGATGTCCCCTCCGCTGATGATGTAATCCTCCTAGAAAAGATACCCTACTTCATCAATAAAGGGTTATCTTTGAACTACACCGAGCTCAATAAGCTATGTACAATGTACGCTATGGAACACGGTATAGGCACTCACCTACACACACAAGTGACAAATATGTACACCGCGATCCGACTTACTCCAGTAGAAGACGCTTATCGAACAATCGAGGGAGGAGATCATCCGATCATCTTTGGCCGGACGAACAACCCGTATCCCCTCACCATAGAAGAAGCCGACCTCGGGTCAGATGCCGGAAGACTACCTCTGTATCTCTATAGCCCTCAATCCAAATATCTCATGCAGAAATAGGGGTATGATCTGGAGACGACGCCAGGATTGAACTACGGTACTGGGCGACGATTACCTTTAAAGCCGCCAGTCCCGGCGGGCAAACCACGGAACTACTATAACAAAACTCGATGCGGGTTAGGGTATGTAACGCCTACTATGACCCCTGAAAGTTCAGATAAAGAATGTGACTGGCAGTCACATTCAACCGGGTTACCAACTTCTGACTCGAATACCAGTATCAGAGACGTGTTCAGACAAGTCTTGTCAGTCAACATGACATTCGCCGACGCTTACGAAGAAGACGAAGACATCCCCGAAATCCTCGAGCTAGAGCCGTGGGCCCAACAATTGGACGCACAATGGGAAAAGCGGTTCGAACTGAGAGAACCTCCTACTGAAGATGAGGTCATACAAGTGGATCTCGGCAGCGAATCTTCTTTAAAACCGATTTTCATCAGTAAAAGCCTAACTGACGAAGAATGGGAGTCGCCGCTAGAACTTGTCAGAGAGTACATTGATGTGTTCACCTGGAGCTATGAAGACATGCCAGGGTTAAATCCTGACATTGCTCTTCACAAACTCAACATTCGACCAGATGCAAAGCCGGTCAAGCAGCAACAGCGACGCTTCCGTCCAGGCATCATAGACGCAATCGAAGCCGAAGTCAACAAACTGATAGCCAACGGCTTCATTCGTGAAGAGCAACATCCAGACTGGGTCACCAACATAGTACCCGTCCTCAAGAAGAATGGGAAGATTCGAATCTGCATCGACTTCCGCAACCTGAACGAGGCATGCCCCAAAGATGAATTCCCCCTTCCTATCACAGACATCATGATCGACAATACCTGCGGCTTCGAACGTATGTCATTCATGGATGGCTTCTCGGGGTACAACCAAATCAAAATGTCTCCTGACGACGAAAAGCATACATCATTCTGAACACCGATGGGCACGTACTGCTACACAGTCATGCCTTTCGGTTTAAAGAATGCTGGCGCCACATATCAAAGAGCCATGAGCATCATCTTCAGAGACCACTTACGCAAGACGGTGGAGTGCTATGTTGACGATATAGCCGTTAAGAGCCGTAGCAAGGAAGACCATCTGCAGGATCTAAGGACGGTATTCGACCTAATGCGAGCGTAAAATTTGAAAATGAACCCTACGAAGTCCTTTCTGGGCGTATCCAGCGAGAAGTTCTTGGGCTTCATCATCACCGTACAGGGTATCCATGTAGATCCTGAGAAGTCGAAAGCAATCATGGAGATGGGTCCCCCAAAAAATCTCCGCGAACTCAGAGGCCTTCAAGGGAGGCTAGCTTACATTAGAAGGTTTATTTCCAACCTCTCCGGGCGATGCCGACCATTCACGCACCTCATGAAGAAAGGAGTCTCATTCGTATGGGACGAGGAATGCCAGCGTGCTTTCGACAGCATCAAAGAATATTTGTCAAATCCTCCAGTTTTGGTAGCCCCAGTTCCTGAAAAACCATTCTTGATCTATGTACGAGCAATGGAACACTCCCTCGGGGCTTTGCTGGCAAAAAACAATGATGCAGGCCACGAGTAAGCCATATATTACCTCAGTCGAATGATGATTGGGCCAGAGCACCGATACACCGCTGTAGAGAAGGAATGCCTCGCCCTGGTGTTCGCCATTCAGAAAACGCGGCACTATGTTACCGGACAAACGATACATGTGATCTCACGAGTCAACCCTCTCAGAGTCCTCATGACTAAACCAGGGGCACTTAGCTCTCGACTCGCTATATGGGCAATATTGATGTCCCCTTATCATATGATCTTTGTCCCACAAAAGGCAGTCAAAGGTCAAGCCCTGGCAGACTTTTTAGCAGCCCACCCAGGCTCAGAGTCCTCCAGAATATATGAAGAGATCCCAGACGAGGTCGCCGACTCGCATGCAACCTCTCACGAGGCTATATGGTGAATGTTCTTTGACGGTGCTTCAAGGATCGGACCTAAAGGCAATATAGTCGTCGGAGTCGGGATAGTACTGGTCTTCCCTTCCGGATTGGTGATCAACCGCGCCTATTCCCTCACAGAACCCTGCTCTAACAATGTGGCCGAGTATAACGCTCTGGTCATTGGCCTCCAACTAGCAAGAGAGCTGGGGGTAGAATATCTTGAAGCATACGGCGACTCCCAACTAATCGTCAATCAGATCCGGGGCTCATACGAGGTCCAACACGAAGACATGATCCCTTATCACCAAATAGCGATTGACATCATCTCGTCGTTTGAGGGTTTCTTCATCGAACATGTCCCCAGACTCCAAAATATCGAAGCTGATGCCCTAGCAGGCCTTGCCGCTTCCTTAGCGGTGCCGAACCACGCCCATCAATCGATTGATGTAATAGGCCATGAACTGGTCTGTCCCAAGAACAACGTTCAACTCGTGGCGAGCTATTCCGCCCAGACGGTCGACGAAGCACCAGACTGGAGACAGCCGTTCATCGACTTCGTCGTCTACGACATCCTGCCCGAGAACCCGAAGGAAGCCACTTCTATCAGACGGCGTTCTCTCAGATTCCTCTACGATGCAGAGACAAAAATGCTGTATCGCCGCTCCTACGACGGATTATTGCTCCGGTGCTTGTCGAACGCAGAAGCCAAAGAAGCCGTACGAGAAGCTCACGACGATGTCTGCGGGGCCCACCAGCCCGGCCCAAAATTATAAGACCGCCTTCGACGAATGGGCTACTATTGGCCCACGATGGTGGCAGATGCAATAGATTATGCTAGAAAATGCAAAGCCTGCCAAGTCCACACGGACTTCATTCACCAACCATCCGAATTTCTATATCCGACAGTGGTGTCCTGGCCATTCGAAGCATGGGGAATGGATATCATTGGTCCAATCACCCCACCTTTCTCCCGAGGACATCGCTTCATACTTGCAATCACTGATTACTTCTCCAAATAGGCGGAAGCTGTCCCACTCGCAGAAGTCAAGACTTCAAACGTGATCAGCTTCCTTAAGCATTACGTCATCTACCGCTTTGGACTGCCCCGAAGGATCATCCATGATAATGGTCCGCAGTTTGCAAGCCACACATTCTATCGGTTTTACGATAAACACCGTATTCAGAATGTCGCTTCGACACCATACAACCCGACAGCAAACGGGTTAGCAGAGGCATTCAACAAAACAATCATCAAACTCCCCAAGAAGTTTATTTCCTCTAACAAGTGCGACTGGAACGAGAAGCTCGGCGAATGCTTATGGGCTTATCGCACCACAGTTCAAACATCTACCGGGAATACACCATTTTTTTTAGTGTACGGGAGTGAGGCAGTTCTCCCATTAGAGACTCAAATACCCTCACTCCGCGTCGCCCTCACTTATCAATTGACGACGGATGACAACTATCGACGTCGATTGCAAGAGTTAGAGGCCTTAGATGAAAAGCGCCTCCTAGCTCAGCAAAGGATCGAGTTGTACCAAGCACGCATCTCAGGAGCCTTCAACAAGAAGGTCAAAATCAGAACATTCTAGGTGGGCGATCTTGTTCTGGCAGTCCGGAGACCAATGGTCATGACTCACAAGACTGCCGGCAAGTTCCAGCCAAAATGGGAAAGCCCATTTATCATAGAGACAGTATTCTCCAACAGTGCTTACCGCCTCGCTAAGCAAAATGGAGACTTGCTCATGTTGCCCGTCAACGGCAAGTTCCTGAAGCAATATTATATCTAAATAACATCCCAGATTATTGAGTCACGTACCCGCTGGTACCACTGAACTCACCCTATAAATTTCCAGATTTTCGAGTCATGTATCCGCTGATACCACTGAACTCACCCTCATAGTTTGTCAGATTTTCGAGTCATGTACCCGTCGGTACCGCTGAACTCACGCTCACCATTCTCCAGATTCTCGAGTCATGTACCCAATGGTGCCTCTGAACTCACATCCCGGTCACTCTTTCAGATAAAAAGTTTTGTATGATCATACCTCTGAACTTTCTTCCGGGAAGAGATCCTCCCCCATGATCCAATACCCGCACTTTCGGTGCACAAAAAAAGGGTAATCGATCCACAAATTTCCAAAATGGCTATGTCCTCATTACCTCTGAGCCGTTCCACTTCCACCAAAAACAAATCACCCCCTACGTAGAACTTCCATGTCCTCATTACCTCTGAGTCATTCTATGTGCCCTCCTTCATTGAGCCCACTCCTGTCATGTCCTCATTACCTCTGAATGGGAAGGCTCCGTCGAAGAAACCTTCATACCTACCATGTCCTCATTACCTCTGAGTAAGTATGATGGTCCCCTTTCGACCTATTATCTGTACCCACAACCGGAGTACGCCAAGGGTAATAGGTCCACAAATGTCCTCTGTTGACCATAAATGTCCTCTGCTGACCATCAATATCCTCCGTCGAGTTCACTCCTGCCATGTTCTCATTACCTCTGAGTAGGAAGACTCTACGTTTTGAAAAAAAAAAAACCTTCCTACTTGCCATGTCCTTGTTACCTCTGAGCAAGTATGTCGGTGCCCCGTCACCCTATTATCCGTATCCTAAACCAGGGTACACCAAGGATAATAGGCCCACAAATATCCTCAGCTAAATTTCTCAGCATAAACCTATCACCTCATCAGGCCCCAGGAGCCCAGCTGCTCTACGGCATTCCTTTTCTCAATACCAAGAGCACCCATGACCACGTCGCTATGTCTGCTTCAGGTACCCTGACCAAAACTTATTACCTCTACCTAAAACCAAGGTACGCCATGGGTAACAGGTCCACAAATATATCCCCTATACGGGAGAAAATATCACCACAATATCACAGGCGCAGCAAGCAATACAAATGAAGGGTAGAATTGAAAGTACTCTTTATTTGAAGGAAGAAAAAGCATTACATATTTCGGGATCATGTCCCCTCTAGAAAGAAAGATAACAGAAACAAAACAAGAAGAAAAAGCCGACTATAGTTCAGCATTACACAACTCCAAAAGACGGTTCTTCACCGAGGCAGTCCCCCGATCAAGCCTCTGCTTAGCTCGACGCTCGGCCTCTTGGGATAACTGCTCTACGTTATTCAAATGCGTATATGCCTGCCAGTTGTCCTCCACCTTCTTTAGGGCAAGCTCTAGATTAGCAGAAGCCCTACTATACTTATCAGCCTCCTGGAAAAAATGCTTCTCATTATCCAAGCCCAGAGGAACGCTTATGCAGCTCCGCACAATAAAAATCCATGCAGTTTTGCGTCACTTATGCGGCTTTGCCGACAAGGCGCGTATACAGACACGACAATTTTCTTATGTGGCTCGCAGCTCAGCCGTAGGGCAAACATACGATTTACAAAGGCTCGTGCATAAAGTATGCGATGTAGGCATGGCAGTTGGGATTCTCTAAACTCACACATTGTCCTTACCAGTAATGGGAGGGCGAACGTCAGGATGAACATCAGGTACGACAACCTGCGGAGTATCAGCCGCAGCCGAGGCGGAAGTAGAGGCCGCCTTCTTGCCCTTTGCTGCCACGGTCTTCTTGGGAGCCATTAATTATCGAAGAAAGGAAGGGCAATCAAGATAGGGAAGGTCTGAGAAAGAAGAAAGAAAATAAAGAAGCCTTCTCTCTCTTCAAAACTCCTCCTATTTATAGGAAGACGGAAGAAAGAGGACACGTAGGCCAATGACCGACTCATGAAGAACGAAACCGACTCCTTGGGTTTTGTCTCCAAGATTCACCCAAGGCGTCAAATCCGAAAGATTTAATGAGCTGACCCTTGGGATTTCACCCTACAAAGACGGTGCTGAAACGAATTTGAGGCAATTAAAGACCCGCACACATGGCAAGAAGCTATGCGGCTGAACAATCCATGCGGCCAGGACTTCTATGCGGTCAGGATTTCATATACGGCTAAAAGAACACAGCCATGCTTCTTATTCAAAGTATTTCAATTTTACAAATTGAAAACTTTGAAGGGGGTCTTGTAAAAGCATGGAAAATAGTAAAAAAAATGACTCATGCGGCCAGGAAAGATCCATGCGGCTAAGAAAACTCATACGGCTCAGGGAGTCATACGGCATAAGGAGCTATGCGGCCCGAGGTATTCCATGCGGCTCAGAAGACACGTGGCCTGACAGTGCTCCCCTCTGACCCATGCTGTATTAATTGCTTTGACGGTTGACCCCTCTGAAAAGTTGACAGCCCTGACACAAAAGCAGGTAATTATGACTCTGTCATAATGATGAATCTCTAGGGAAGAAAAAAGAGATCTCTGACACAAATCCCCCGAGAGCCATAAAAATGCCATGTGGCCTTGCCACGTGGGCCTTCGTATGCGGCTCACTTCTCATGCGATTCAGAATGAATCCTATGCGGCTCAGGTCAAGAAAGCCTCATGCGGCTCGAGCAAAGAACTTCTCATGCGGTTCAGAGTGAATCTGTCCTATGCGGCTTAGGCCAAGAAAGCCTCATGCGGCTCGAGCGAGGACTTCTCATACGGTTCAAGAGGATCATATCCATGCGGCTTGGGCGGATATGTACCTATGCGGCCCATAAGGATTACTCCCCTGTGGTTCGAGGGCTCAAGTGAGGGCCACTGTCCAGACAGCCCTGACACATGGGCTTAACCATATGCGGCTCAAATTCATATGCAGCTCACTCGTCATGCGGTCCAGATCCCCCAGCAGCTCCTAGGACACGTGTCCTAAATCGATTAATTCCTCAGATTTGCTGTCATTAAAGATTGGGTCAAATCCCTATAATCTGGGACACGTGGCAGAAGAATAGATCTAATTTATTCACAGATATCAGAATATCATTATAAGGAAGATTTATTCCCATCAGCATTAATTGCTAATGGGATTTGGTGTAATCTACACCTAATGGCTCGGATTCGTCACAATCAGAAACGAACGGCCTGGATTGACCAATCCCCAGGCCGCCGCCATCTCTAAGAGCTAATCATTGGCAACCCTAATGATCACATCCCACTATTATAAATAGCAAGGTGCCATGCCCTTGTAAGATATATATAATATCAGAGAGAAATACGTATATACAGAGAGACTTCCCTCCATAGTCAGAGGAAGAATACACACAAAGAGAGAGAAGCCAGAAGAGCAGTCAGAGGGAGAGCAAGAAGAGCATTTCTTCATCAACGCCAACCATCTTTTCACAGGAGCCAAGGCTGCATACCGATCGTCCAAGGAGTAAGGCAGGGCTGCCATCGCCTTTCCGAGCCTCTATCGACACCCCTAGAATCTAAAATAAACAATTGTACTTAGACTGCTGTACCTAGGTTTTTGTCCCTAGGCTTTCTTTGTACAAGCGAGTTTGTAACGTGAAGTAAAAGTCCGGTCCTCCGATAATTGTTCTGTTTTTTTATATTTCATGGCAAACAGAGTCAAACTGCGCTTGATTAGTTTGTGCCTAAGCGTAACTCAGTGTATAGGCACGTGGCAGCATTTAAATGTGTGAGGAGAATTTGTTCAGATTGCGCCTAGGCGTAACTCACAGAGTGCACGGGACAATTGTTATCAAATTATAACAGATCATCTCGAGCGCCACGCTTTTGTGGTATTCGAAGAGATTTTTTTTGTTCACCATACTGTCAATTGTCAGTGCTATCAGTTAGTGATAGCAATTATTTGTCAGGCCCTACGTAGATTTTGGCAAAATGGGATGGGGCACAGTCTAATATTTGGCACAGCCTGAGCAGTGGCGCAACTTGATCTCTGAGCTTCATAACGGTGGCACAACTTGATTTTTGGGGCTCAACTTGATTGTTGAGCAATAAAAATATGGCACAACTTAATTTTTAGGCTCTACACCTTAGAGGTAATAAGAACCCGAGAAATTTGCCACAAGAGGCTCCCAGGAATGACTTGGTGGGATTCATCTTTAGTTGATGCTGGCACATTAGACCAAAGATAGTTCTTAAGTCTTGGATGTGATATTCCTTTAGACGACTTTTGATAGCAATATCGTCGACATAGCATTCGATTATCTTCCGTAAATATTTGCGGAAGATGTGCTCATGGCCCGCTGATAGGTTGCACTAGCATTTTTAAGACCGAACGACATTACAGTGTAGCAGTAGACTCCCAGAAGAGTACGGAAAGATGTATATTTTTTTTATCTTCAGGGTTCATTCTGATTTGATTGTATCAGAAGAATCCGTCCATGAAAGACATCCATTCGAACCCGTAAGTGTTTTCGATCATGACATCAGTGATCAGAAGAGGAAACTCATCCTTAGGATAAGCTTCGTTAAGGTCTCTAAAGTTAATACAGACTCGGACCTTCCCCGTTTTCTTAATAACTGGGACGACATTAGCCACCTAGTCAAGATGTTGTTCTTCTCTAACAAAACCACATGCGATGAGCTTCTTGACTTCAGCTTCTATAACGTCCATCATATTAGGTCAAAATTGACGCTGCTATTGTTTAACTAGCCTCATATTTGGCAGGATGTTGAGTTTGTTGGTAGCGATCTGAGGATTTAATACCGGCATATCCTCATAGCTCCAGGCAAATAAGTCAATGTATTCCCTAATGAGCTGAATTAGTTCATGTTTATCCGCTTCAGGAAGGCTTTGCTGATAAAGATTGGCCTTAGAAAAGCTTCGCTTTAGACATCGACCTGGACCAACTGATCTTTGATAGGTGGTTCGCATTGCTTGATGCGAAGTTCCCATTGAGTATCCATCCTTTGTGCCCAAGGATAAGATTGGGGAATTTTGGTGAAATCATCATCGCCTTCAGAGAACTCGGCAGTCACCATATTGGAAGATAGAGTCACTCAATGGACGTGCCCTACACTGGTGTCAGAATCCCATAAAATAGAGTCAGAAAAGTTAGATCGCTCCTCTTTGTCAGACTCGGAGGCGTCTGGGGTCATGACCGGTGAGGTATAGCCCAACCTATGCTTCATTTTGCTGTAATATTGCAGTGACTTTCCTTTTAGAGCAGGAATACGGACAGGAGTTCACCTTCCCCTACCTCCATTGAGGCCGGTTTTGAAGTTGTAGCCCATCTTTTGAATTATATCTTTTGATTGTTGACTGTAACGACGTAGTTGAAGTCGCACATTATCGTCATTTTCAGCATCACTATCAAATGTAGTCTTCTGCTTTGTTCCTTTGCTGAAAAGTATAGAAAGTTCATCTTTCTTCTGGGAAAGAACTAGGAAGAAGGAATATTGAACTGGTTTGAATGATACTTTATCTTGGAGAGGTTGAACTGCTCCTACTATAAGGGGTTTGAAATTATCTAGCATTTTTAGGTAACATTGAGAATAATAAATGACATCAGTATACTGCAAAGGAGATGCTACTTTATTGATTTTTACATTATCATTTACAATAGGGCTCTTGACCTTAGTCGATGGCTTGCTAAGGTTGATAACCAAAGGAGGAGAAGGAGAAGGAGAAGACTTGTTACGACGGAGGTCGATAACAAGAGGCTCAGAAGAGGTGAGCTCCTTCTGTTCTATCTTTTCAGCAGTAATATGCTTGGCATGAGAGGAGATGTCACTACCACATTTCTAGTGTGGAGGTATTTTGGTCATTTTGAATTTTTGGGATTTAATTGGAATTATTGTGAATTATTGAGATTTATTAGAATTTATATGATTTCGGTATAATTTAATTGAGTGATATTCTAGACTTTGAGTAGTGTTGACTTTGGAGCCTAACCTAGATGCGAACCCTAGTGGTGGTGACTTGATTAGGTCATGTGACCCTAACCTAACATTAAGTTAATTACTAATAGGTCATTTAAAACTTAAGTTAGAATATAGAGGCTTTTAGTCATAAGCCATAACTTATGGTTTTGAAACCATTAATTAGCAACTTAGCCCATAGAAGCCCATAGCCCAACACCATGTGAACCTAACCCTAACCCTAGCATGGCCGGCCAACCCATATTAGGAATCCCACTCTATAAATAGTCTCTTCCATTAGGTTAGCCTCCTTTAGAAAGTTCACTTTTGGAAAGAGAGGTATGCTCAATCTTTAGAAATTCATAGAAAATCCAATTTAATTCCTTTTTCCCTCAAAAAACTTGCAATAGGTTCTAATTTAGGTATTCTTACTGTGTGTATATTTTATTTTCAGTTTGTTAGCAATTTGGTGAAGTTTGGGGAACAAGGAGATACCCCCTCTTTGGAGCTTTCTTTAGTTTTTGACACCTATAGGTAATTCTATCAAATCTCATTGAAATTGCTGTTGTTATTGCATATTAACCTAGATCTAGGTGTCCCCTAGCTAACCTTAGAAATTTGTGGCATTTCGTGTCAATTTCGTGTCCTAAATGGACACGTATCAGTCCAATATACCTAGTGTTTGATGAAATACCCCAAAGGGGATTTCGATCTATTTTTAGAAAAGTATTTGAATAGGAATTATTGTTTTTATGTGGCTTATGGATTTCTGTTGGACTGAGATTAATTTAGTGTCGTGTCGGTTTGGACACGTGAACACGCACGATTCAGCCCGTGAACACTGTTCTGCTACTCGGGGGTCAAGTTCTCCCTGTACAGGACACGTGGACACATGATTCTTTGAGGACACGTTGGGGCAGTGTCTGACACGATACTCCCCAAGTGGCACGACCTCTCGTGTCGTGTCGAGCGAGCACGAGCTCGTGCATTGGTTTTGTACTGCACGCGCACAGTTCATTTCGGGCCACTGATACGGCCCTAAAACTTTAGACACGACACACTAGGACCCAAATCAGGGTATTGGACACGAAGACCTATCCTAGGCGAACCTAGGGTTGTGAACACGAGGTCTGGTTTGGCCTGTGTCGGGTGCACGATACACGTGCACGCAATCACGAGACAGCACTGGCTCAGTGCCCAGTTTCACCTGAATGGGGCTCGGGCACTCTGGACACGGCTGTGTCCTGAATGATTGGACACAATCACACTTTGTGATATGTGCACATGCTTGTTTGAATTTACCAACCATTAATAGTTCAATTTAGTTTGGTTTTATACATGTTTTCCCATTTGCCTATTTTCTACTGATACTTAGTATATTTTATTGTATTTCCAGATTTTTAAATTGAAATTGGGCAATCAAATTAACTCATTTTAATGCAAATTTTTACATATTTCTAACCCTAGTGTGTGTACCTATATGTAATCTAACTGTATGTCGATTTTGAGCTGTTTGGGTATTATTTTGGGTTCAAATTCTGGTTCGAAATGGATGGGACTGAAAACTGGAAAACTGAATTGTAATTAAACTGATTTCCTATACCTGAGAATACAACATTGGTTCCCTGTTTTACTGAGCACAGGCCTAGCGCACACACACACACTCTTCACTGTCCATGTTGGACTGCCACTGTTGTCCCCTTTTTTTTCACTCACTGTTTGTAGATTCTGTACACAAACACACATTTTCCTATCACTCTAACATATAGTTCACTTACACACATCCTCACTTGACAGAACCATACACATACACACACATGCTGATTTCTAGGTTCACTTATACACACACTTGCACCCTCACTTGCCATGTACACTGTGACACCTATACACTATGTACCACACACTTGACACCTAGTTTCTATCTTACTACCTCTCTATGTATCTATGTATATATGTATTTATGTATGAGCTTATGTATATATAGATGCAAATGTGCATATATGAATATATGGATAATATAAATGATGTATGTGTATATAAATAGACTATCTATATATATATATATATATATATATATATATATATATATATATATATATATATATATATATATATATATATATATATATATATATATATATATATATATATATAGTGATGTGGTGTGTGTGGATAGCTTTTAGCCTATGGTCCTATGTGCACTAGCTAACTAGACTTGTTTTGACTTGTTGCTCTTGAGATGTGTGTGCTAGTAAGGCTAGACTTGGTTGAGTCTAGATTGGACTAGATAGACTAGTTTAGACTTGATGAGCCTAGATTAACTTGTTAGACCTAGTTTGACCATAGTTGACCTAGTTTGACTTTTAGAGTTGACCAGAGTTGACCAAGAGTTGACTTTGGCCTAGATTGACCTAGATTCATTTAGAATGCATTGTAGTGCATCTTATTACCATTCTGGACATGTTATAAGTTGTGATGTTCTAAATAGGAGCCAGACACCACTCCTCGGACAGTACTTTCATCTTGGACACTCAGATACCAGGCGAGTACATTATCTGATCATTTCATATCCTATTTAGAATTATTTTCCTGCTTTAAATTACTTTACTTGATACTGTCACGTTGGTCACACGGATTAGTACTATATGGATCCCTTCTTGAGATGTTATCCCCTCAGGGAGCATCAGATACTATATGTTCTGCGTGTTTTACTTACATGGTGTATCACTATGCTTCACGGTTCATTGATCACTTGTGACATGTACTCTCATGATCACAGAGTCTTCTTTGAATCACCCATTTATGGGCATTCCTAGAATCACCCATTTTTGGGCTTACCATGTATCACCCCTTGTGGGCCATTGCATGAAATCATGACATAACCTGGCTGGATCCTTGTGTATTGATTGGGGGTACGGGGGAGTAGAAGTATGCATGTGAATAATACCCAAGTAGTATCTCATTTGATCACCTCTCTAGTATCTCATCGGAATCTCCTATGCCATTCACATGTTTATATTATACTCTGACTCACTAGCCACTTATAGTTCTATATTTACAGTATGTATTTCTATTACAGCTTTCTCTGTTTATATTCTGTACTTTCTTTTAGTTCCTGTATCTTACTTTACTGCATGATTATATTTTCTAACCTGCTATGATCTGTTGAGATGTATTGTGCTCGCTCCTGTCCTGACTGGACCTGTTGAAAATATTACAGAGGATGAGGAGGAGGCCTGTGTGGATACCTACTACGGGGCAGCTCTAGATGACACCAGTGATCCGAATTTCCAGCCAGATCCATTAGCTATAGAGACTGAGGCTCCCTAGTCTAGGTTTTACTATTATTGTCATTTGGGATCTAGATTGTATATATTCTTTCATATTCAGTAGTTGAGACTTGTATTTCTGGATGTTTGCTGAGATGTTATCTTAGACCCTTAGACTCTTCTGATCTTCTGTACTTTATTTTGAGTTTTATATCATATCGTACTTATTCTTCCTTAGTTGTGATTGAGTTTACATTTTGCTATGTCACCCCCATTCGGGGAGTATAAACTGTTTAGCATTACATTGTTAGATGTTGTGACCTAGGACAGCGCTCTACCGTCGACACTGCGGCGTAGGCTGGACGTACCCACTTCTTGTGCCCTTACTCTAAGCTGCGGGTCGTGACAAGAGAGATGAATGGTGAGCGTCTGAGACGACGAAGAACGAGAAGTACATCCTTCGACCGGAATCACTAGAACAACATCTGGGGTGTCCCTCTGATCTTCCTCGGTATCCACGGCCAGTATAACCTTCATGAATTCTTCTTTGTACATCCTGGAGTTAGTGAAATATGTTTTGACACTTCAAAATGGATTAAGATCGACCACTTCCTTCCTAACTTCTCCATTGTCATCGACATATTTGAAGCACTAATGAAGTGTGGATGGTTCAATGTTATGTTCATGCAACCATGGTCTCCCTAACAAAGCATTGTAGGAGTCATGATTGTCAATCACATAAAAAGTAACTTTTGTACGAAGATTGTCGATTTTAACTTTCAGGCGAATCTTTCCTAGTGTTTCTCTTCTCAGGGAATTGAATCCCAAGATAGTCGTGATTGTTGTAGAGAGATTATGCACTAGGATTTTCAAGGCATCCAGTAAAGTCTTCATCATAATGCTAAGTGCTGATCCAGGATCAATCAGGATATGATCAACCTTCATTGTATCGACATATCCTGTATAGTATAAAGGTCGGGCATATCGATTATCTTCTAGGAGCATGTCATCTTGTATGCAGGTGATGTTAGGAATCAACTCCATCATACTATGACAGTGAAAACAAGCCACAGGTCCTTCAACTGGCTTCTTAAGGAGTGCTAGACAAGTGTCAGCTTGCATCAAAGCTCCACTTAGTGTTTTCTAAGTTTTCTTTGAGAGATGAAGGAGCTCAAAAATTAATAACTTTGCCGGAGTATTGGCTAGTTGAGCAAATATATCAAAGTTGTGTAGCTTTTCAAGTCCAAGAGGTTGAGTTTTCTTTAATATTTAATCGAAGCGAACTGGCTTTTTTTTTTTGTCGGCCACCATCAGCTTAGGAGGAATTGTTTCCACTAGAGGCGATGAAGTCGATGGAATATTGACAACAGACGGAGAAGATGCTGAGGGGGCATCTGGAGCTAGAGTAGGGATCTCTTGACCTTCTAGATATTCTCTCAGGTAAAGTCTTCCAGACCTGGTACCAGTCAGGGCTTCTTCTTCTGGTACAGGTGCAAATGGTACCATGTTGCAGTTCTTTGTCCGAATCTTACCTCTGGAAAACTTGCTTTGGCAAGACGAAAAGTCTGTCCAAAATTCCAAGCCAACACGAGATTGATTGTGTTGAAGACGTAAGAAAAGAGGTACAGGAGATCCCTTTTCATGATTCAATCCAGGGGCCTTCTGCAGATCATATCCCATCTTCGTCATTATTTTACGGGGGAGTTAACTATATAAATGGAATGCCAGTTGGTAACAGGCCTCCGACTTTGGTAGTATCATCTCAGAAAAAGAAGATAAACTCGTCGCCGGGATGAAGGTAGCAGTTAAAGGCAAAAGATGATGATCACCCAGTGAAGTCATGTGACATGACTTGTATTTGGTTGCCTTCTTAGATTTTGTAGATGAAGCAGGTGTCTCGAAGTCAGCCACCAAGTCAGGATGGATCCACATGATTTCCCCTTTATCAGTTGTCAGAGGAACAAGACCTTCACTTCGTGCAGGCGAAAGATTGACAATCTCTAGAGTAGCCTTCGGGATGGGAACGACTCCATCCTGCATAAGTTGAGCAAGAAAGTTGCCAAACTGCAGAGAATCGACGTTGGCAGTCACAGTCTTCTCGTCCTATTGAAGAGTGATTACGCCACCTTTAATCGTCTCATGTATCTTCCCTTTGAGCAGATAACATGCTCTGGTCGGGTGTCCAATGAACCTGTGATACACACAGTATTTAGGATGGTCAGTCTTACCTACTTCTTCTGGCCACTTTGCATCGGGCAGCTGAAGTTTATTTCTTTTGATTAAGCAATCGAAGATACACATGACTTCGTCCTCATCGAAGGAGTATTCCTCTTTCGAACATTGTGCCCTCTGTAGTGGTGCCGTCGGCTAGGTATTGATTGACCTATATTGACGGCTAGAGTTTCTTTGCCTTTGACATTGATGGCCAAAGCTTCTTTGCCTTTGCAGTTATTCTGACGACCACCACTGTTGGATGCAGAATGTTTATCTCTGTCGAGATTAGGCATCTGGATGCCTAATTGCTTGAACTTGTCATCACTGTCTTCAGCTGCCCTGGCATTCACTATGAAGGAAGGCCAGTCCTAGAACTGCATGGATCCAGTCCATATGCTGACTATAGGTAATAGATTTGATTTACATGTATCTATAGTCAGGGCATCTGGAGTTCCCAGAGACATTTTGAGTGCTTCACGGTGGAAGTGTTCAATGAAACGTTCAACAATTTCATTGGGCCTTTGTTTGATTTTGATGAGGGATGATATAGTCATGTCATTTATTCCTTCAAAATCGTTCCAAGAATATTTGTTTAAACCTGGCAAAGGAAGTTATGCAACCGTTTGGCAAACTGTGATACCAGTTGTAGGCTGCACTTGCCAAGCATCCGACGAATACTCTAGTGAGTATAGCATCGTTCGGCTGAAGTTGATCAGTCATTACCTCGAAGTGGTTGAGGTATTGGCTTGGAGATATACTACCGTAAAATAGCATAATGGTGGGAGGCTTGTACTTGGGTAGAAACAGGACTTCCTTCTACTCTATGGGATAAGGTTGTTTGATCCTAAGCTTCTGTAGACCATCCTTCTGCTTAAAGGCTTTGAACTTGTTACGTAAAAGCTTTACGGCCTCATTGGCGTACCCTGATGCTTGGGGAGCAGTAGACTAATTTGGCGTATTAGGAGGAGGAACTACATGATAAGCACCACCCCTAGCACCAGAAAGACTTAGAGTTGGCACAGTAGCATTGTGAGAAGACTGTACGCCCTGACCGGTATTAGTGGAAGCAGATGCCACTATTTGTTCTTGGGTTGGAATTAGATTCACAACTGGTGGACTAGTATGTTGTGCCACGATTACAACATGCATGCTTGCCATCATCTTAGTCATATTTTTCAAGCCGACCTCTAAAGAGGCGGTTCTTCATTAGTGAGATAGGCCATCACTTCTATAGCTACCGAAGAGGAGCTGGTGTAAAAGATGGTCCATTCAGACTATCAACAACAAAGTCATACGAGGAATCGCCCCCAGGATAAGGTATAAGAAGATCCCTTTGACCAAGGAAATCTTGGTTAGAATCAGGAAGATTCCTTTGACCGATTATTTCTTGGTTGAAAGGAAGATTCCTTTGACCGATTGTTTCTCGACTGGAAGAAAGATTCTTTTGACCGCTTATCTCTCGGCTTCTTGATCTGGTATGTTGGTAGACTCCTTCGCCGGAGTCACGGATCCGATCCAAGTATTGTTGATTGGGGTTGCGGTTGCGGGATGCATTGCATCTCAGACGCTTTCCACTCCCAATGCTTTGAGATGTCTTGTTGACTGAAGCAAATAGCAACTTGTCTTTATCGACTAGGATCACTTTAGGAGGGTGACATTGTATGTGAGAATAACGATTGTAATTCATACGATCGAAGATAGTTTTTTTGGCTGATTTGCAACATCATTGTACTTGAGCTTCATGGGAAGCAGACTGGAGTTCCTTACATGTGGTCGTCGTGGAGGATAAATCTTCGTCTACTGCTATGATCAGTTTAGGAGATTGAAATAGTTCAAACGGTCAAAGACAGACCATTTTACTGTCTGGCAGCAACATTTAATCACTATCTCATGTTTACAATGATGATCCATAGGTGGAGTCACATATACATGAGACAGACCTGCGATCTATCGCTTTTGTACAAGAATCTCGCAGAGATCAGTTACTTTAACATGGTAAGGAAAATGAGGAGGTACATATTTATGGATTACATTAGGTACATGGTTCATGTTCTTGAGATGTCCGATTTCTTGGGTATACAAGGAAGTGCTGAGTTGATTGGCATATGTGAGGGGGTATTTGACTTTAGAAGTCCTCACTTTGCGCAGATCAGCAACTGGCACAAACTGCACTTGGTGTGCCTTATGGCTTGATGAGGCCGGCTCTGATTTGTGCCTGTTGAGATAGGCGTGCATATCAAGAAGGTGCACCTCTTGTGTGTCTGTTTGGGAAACCATCAATTTTCCTTGTTTGGACTTGATATGCATAGAGTTGGCAGATCCTGATTTGGATTTGGTTGGTGCTTAGGAGTAGGCAAAATGTCTTACTGTACTGCTCACCCTACTCCAGCATGCTTAATATGGCGCAAATGAGCAGAGTTTACTTTCTTGCTAGAGACTTGGTTGTCTTTTTTAAGAGAAGTAGAATTTCTGTTCAAAAGAGTTTGTGTCCCGATTAGCGTAGGGGCACAATCAGGAGTGTTTTCCGCCAACTCAAAGACTGGGGAAGAATGATAAAAGGCCAAAGGGTGCTTTTTTTGTTCTGCATAGGAGCAAAAATAGATAAGTCCTCTCCCAAGTTCAGAACTGGGGAAGAAGAGGGATTAACCAAAGGGCATTTTCCCTTGTTCTGCGCCATGGTAGCAGTGGGTGCAATCTGTGCAGAAGCATGAGGAAGGGCCAAAGGGTACCTTCCTTTGTTCTACACAGGAGCAGAATTAGATAAGTCCTCTCCCAAGTTCAAAACTGGAAAGGTAGAGGGAGTAGCCAAAGGTCATTTCCCCGTGTTCTGCGCCAGGGCAACAGTAGGCACAGTCTGCGCAGAAGCTGTGATTGGTGCTTTGAAGGACTTCAGAGTCCAAATGGCACACGTCTTGTTCTTGGTAGTAACAGTTGCGCGCTTGGCACCCCCAGCACTAATCATAGCTTCATAGACTGTTTGGTCGACTTGGACGAACAAGGTCTTATGCGTCTTGCCGATCGACGCGGTATCACATTAGGTTGTCACCTTCTCATCGGAGGAGAAAGTCGTCCCCAGCAGAGTCGCCATTTTGTTTGCAAAAACAAAAATTTGATTTACAAACTAAAAAAAGAAAGTACAAGGAGTATAATTGATTTTTGGGGAAGTACAACTGTGGGAATATGATCAGAAGACGATCACTTTATCCCTTGGACGATGTGATATCGAATACAAGAGCCTCTGGAGAATGTAGCAGCCTTTGTCAGAAGATTATGATCATTTGTGATACTTTAGAACTGATTTAAAACTCTATTTATAGAGTTCTGAAATAACTGTCAAGTAGTTATTCTGGGTGGCACGCACTGCATTTTGTGCGCCATTCATCCAGTTGTGCGAACGGTTACTCCAACTGCTAAGGACACATGGCATTTTGTAAGAGCGATGCACGTGGTCGTGGACAGTATAGTGGACACGTTCTTCAAGATTAGAGGCATGTGCGCCACGTTATTTGACTTCTGGATGAAAATTGACTAGGTGGCGCCAGTTTGATAGGTGGCGCCAGGCGCAATTTGATAACTAGCGCCTCCTAATTAGTCTATCGGTTCTGTCATCATTAAATATCCGTGCCCCTAGATAGCTGGCACGAGCTAGCCATCAGTATTTATTACAAGGCTGACACAGTCTTCTCGGGCACCGTACTTCCCAGGATTCGAAGAGATTTCCTTGGACTGACAAACTGTCAGTCATTATTTCGACTGTTTACAGCTTCTCGAGGAGGCTTTGCCAAGTGGTACATGTGCCACCTGACCCTAGCGCCACCTATGCCTCACGCAACCCAGTGACCAGCGCCATTCTGAATCCTGGCTCCATCTTATGAGTAGCGCCTAATTATTTTTGAGCTCCTATAGATGCTTCCGACAAGGGATTGGGATGTGTACTATAACAGAATGGAAAGATAATTGCTTATGCTTTTCGGCAACTACGAAACCATGAGAAGAACTAACCGACGCATGACCAGGAGCTAGCAGCGGTTATCTTTGTCTTAAAGCTCTGGAACTACTACCTATACGGCAAAAGAGTAGAGATATAAACAGACCACAAAAGTCTCAAGTATGTCTTTACACAAAAGGAGCTCAACATGTGTCAGAGGCGATGGCTGGAGCTCATGAAGGATTTTGATGTTAATTTGTAGTACCATCCGGGTATAGCTAATATAGTTGCTGATGCGCTTAGTCGGTACCCGATGGCTATGTTTTTGACAAAGGACCGACACCTGCTAGAAGACGTGGAGAAACTTGGGCTAAAGATTGTGTTACCAGAAGTAGTGATGATGAAGCTTGGAAAGGAAGCTACGATACAAGGAGTTGACTCGTCCATGATGCAATTACAAGTACAGTCTAGCCTAATCAACAAAGTCAAGGAGACTCAATTCCAGGATGAGACACTGTGCAAGCTGAGAGACCGAGTGTTAGCCGGAACACTTGATGGTTTTTCAATAGCTGGAGATGGAGTACTAAGACATGGCACGAGACTTTTCATACCGATTGGTGAATTGAAGAAGGAACTGATGCATGGGGCACATCAGTCGCAGCATTCCATTCATTCAGGAGCAAACAAAATGTAGAAAGACATGAAAGTACATGTACGGTGGCTTGGAATGAAAAGAGATGCGATCGAATTTGTCTCCAAGTGCTAGATCTGCTAGCAGGTAAAGGCAGACCGTCAAAGGCCAGCAGGATTGCTACAACCGCTTCCCACACCGGAGTGGAAATGGGAGCATATTACCATGGACTTCGTAACAAAATTGCCTAGATCCCAAGGAAGGAAGGATACAATTTGGGTAATCATAGACAGACTGACCAAGTCTGCCCACTTTATCCCCTTCAAGGTTGGTTTATCTACCGAGAGGTTAGCAACTCTTTACATGCAGAATATCTACAGACTTTATCAGCATCATATCAGACACAGATAGCCGGTTCACATCATACTATTTGAAGAGTCTGCTGGAAAGCTTAGGTACTCAGCTAAAGTTCAGCACCGTATACCACCCACAGACCGACGGATAGTCAAAAAGGACTATTCAGACGCTATAGAACATGCTGAGATCATGCATCTTGCAGTTTGGAGGATCTTAGGAACATTTACACCTGATCTAGTTCTCTTATAACAATAGCTACCATGCCAGCATCCATTTGACACCATTTGAGGCACTGTATGGACGTCATTGATGTACTCCACTAGCTGGGATGAAGTAGGAGATCGAGTCATGTTGGGGCCAGAGACGGTTAATGAGGCTGCGGAGAAAATGAAGACGATCAGAGAGATTAAGGATTAAACAGGACCGCCAAAAGCATTGGGCAGACAATAAATGCCAAACATTGGAGTTCGAGATGGGAGACAAAGTCTTTGTTACGATTTCTCCTACCATAAGCACTATCAGATTCGGCAGAGCTAGGAAGCTTAGTCCCAAGTACATTGGTCTATTTGAAGTGCTAAGTAGAGTTGGAGAAGTAGCATATAGAGTGGCTCTTCCACCAAACCTCGAGGGCGTACACAACGTCTTCCATGTATCGCAGCTGAGGTACGATGTATTAGACCCGAGCCACATTTTGGATCACTTGAGACTGAAAATTGGGCCAAGTATCACAGTACCGGAGCAGCCAGTATGGATCTTGGATTGCAGAAAGAAGAACCTGCGAAACACCGTGATTCTACTAGTCAGAGTGGAGTGGCGTCACAACTCCCCAAGCGAGTCAACCCGGGAGCGAGAGGCTGATATGAGGAAGAAGTATCCCCATCTGTTCTAGGTATGTTCTGAACCTCTATTCATTACCGGTAGAAATTTCGAGGACAAAATTTTCTAAGGAGGGAAGGATGTAAAACCCATA
Organism: Iris pallida; assembly: GCA_029216955.1. Taxonomy (NCBI): domain Eukaryota; kingdom Viridiplantae; phylum Streptophyta; class Magnoliopsida; order Asparagales; family Iridaceae; genus Iris; species Iris pallida. Next base: position 34,179,264 of record JANAVB010031617.1, read on the forward strand.
TAATTAAAATTTAATAATAAATGGGTTTTTCTCAATTTTTATTTGTTTTTTAGTAAGTATAGAATAGTTAGGGTTATTATTATTATTATTATTATTATTATTATTATTATTATTATTATTATTATTATTTAGTCGGTTAAATAGGAAAAATAATTTTATTTGTAAAAGATTAATTAAATCGTACTGATTGTAATCGTCAATTGAATGATTGATTTTTAGCTAGATTAGTTTAGGCCTACTAGCTAAGCCCATGGTTTCTAGCCCATAACTTAAACCCATTGACCCGAAACCCTCCAACCCGAAACCTATTAACCTAAACCCGCCTATTAGCTAAGCCCACGGTTTCTAGCCCATAACTTAAACCCATTGACCCGAAACCCTCTAACCCGAAACCTATTCACCTAAACCCATCTACCCGTTCAAACCCACTCCCCCTAGTCACTCGTCAGATCCACACCCTCGCCCACGTAGCCATCTTCCTCTCACTTACGTATAATCTTCAGAAACTTTTCCTTCCCCCATAGAAACCTCCAGAGCCTTCACATTTCTTTACCTTCACAAACCCTTCCTACCTCCATGCACACTCTACCTCTCCCAAATCTGATCGCACCATAATGCTCCCCGCAACGGTCCGTCCAATTAAACCTCTTTTGAGGCATTTTCGGTGCAACCCGTACGACTTCCGACTGGTCGCGCCCACCTCCAGCACCCATGTGCGCATTCCCCCACGGCCCGTCGGACCGCTCTTGTTGTACCAGCAGCCATCCCAGCGCGTCCAGCGCACTCTTGCGGCGCTCCAGTGGCCAGCAGCCCCCCTCCGTGCGCCCGTGCGCCGACGCCGATCCCGCTCGTGTGCCTCTGCGTACGTGCTCTTATCGTCCTGTCGCTTTTGTACGACCCCGAGGTCGAAGCCACCATTCGGTTCTCTTGCATCAGATTTTCGGTAGGTTTCCTAGACTTTGTGTGTCACTTTTAGAGAAAAACCTTAATCATGTCCGACCAAAATTGATAGAATAAAGCTCTGTCAATCTTGGGATAATTAGTTTCCTAATTATTTTAATTATTTGATATGTTAATGTGATTAATTAAATAGTTGGTAAATAAGGGTTAGATTATTATTATAATTGCTAATAGTTATTGGGCCATCGTAGAAATTGTTGGATTAAACATATATTTTATTAGAATAAAATTTTCTACGTAAAATGATTATTTAGTAATTAATATTACCACTATCTTACTAGAATATAATTTTAAAATAATATTTAATTACTGTCCTTCGTAAATATTCTAAAATAAACAAAATGATTTTTAAAATAAATGATTGTCGTATTAATCATGACAATTTTGGTTTAAAATATTTTTACTAAACATGTTACGTTTATTTTACGTAAATAAAATGCTAACTAGTTTCAAAAGTATTCCCATTACCAAAAAGGGGTATTTTGAATATAAGAAATTAATTAAAATATTAGTTCTATTTTTATAAGTAAAAAAATGTTTATTAGTTATTTTAGACAAAATATAGTAATTCTCACGTTATTATAATAAATAGTTTTATTTAAAAGTTCGTTTATTCACTAGTTGCTAACTAAGTGTATTTTGTTAAAAGCATTAAAAGAGCATTTTGGATAAATTATTTCATAAGTCACAAATAAATACTAATTTGTCACTATCTTATTATTAATTTAATTAATGATAATTCCATCTAAGGAAATAATAAGTTTTATTATCTAAGTATTAAAAACGTATTTTTCCTTATATTCTCACTTAGAGATTCTCTAAAATAATTTATTGCCTTATTATATTATTAGTGAATTTAGAGTCTAGATTATTATTATTTTATTATTAGTAAGTTAATTAGTTAGAACTATAGCAAACCTTAAACTGGTAACTAAGACATATTTTACTAATGTAGGGTTCAGTTCCGGGCATTGGCTTGAGTATTTTTCTGTCGTCACATACAGCACCAAAAAACCAACACAAGTTTTATATCATTCAGATTCATATTTTAGTTGATAATTAAATGCATTGTATCATTAGGATTATATAATGTATCGACACTTGACTCACGGGATCCCTCTCGGACCCAAATTGATTGCTCGATGGACTCGTTGACTTGGAATTGGGGAGTAGTGTTAGCACTTGTGGTCAAAGCTCCTTTATTGCCTCATTGTGGATAGCTGAAGTCCTACCTCACTTGGGCTGAAATTGGACCGTGTTCATTAGAACACATATTGCCTTCATCCTCAACCGACCACGGGATGCTACACACCCAAAACACTCTTGTTAATTGTAGATTACATCATTATTGCTTCATAGAGATTTTATTGTTTTATTATTTAGAAAATATAATAATGCTTTAAAACTGCTCCTCACATTCATTTATAATTTATTAGAATGCTAGATTGGATATATATGTTCTTGCTCTCCTCCCAACTGGCGACCAATATTTTTAGGTGACTGCGATGACGATGAGCTTACTTTTAGTTTCTACTATGAATCGGACCTGGGTTCTGAGGAGATAGTTGAACCCGAACAGGGAGCCTAGGAGTTCTAGCCATACTTACTGTTTAGTTTCTTTCCTTGTTTTAAATTTGTAATAAAGGACAAGTTGTAATAATTTAAATACTTTCTCTGCTTGTGTGGATGTCCTAGATAGACATCTAGTTCTAATTTAAATATTTTAAGTAAAAGTTTTAAATTTTTACGATTTAGAATATTGTGCATGAGTTACTACTGATTGATACAGCTTATTGCCGTCGTCTCACAACGGTGCAGGCTGGACATGATCTGACTAAATCCAATATCTTGGGATGGGATCGTGACACATGATGACACACATTGGATCTTGTTTTAAGTTATCTAATCTTAACCGTTGATTTTTCAATGGTTAAGATTAGATGACTTAAACAAGATCCAATGAATGTGAAAGATGTGATGCTTAGGGGATGCAAAAGTGAGGGGACGTTGATCCCTCCTCATATATATATATATATATATATATATATATATATATATATATATATATATATATATATATAAAATATATATATATATATAACAAATTTAAATTTTAATATTTAAATTATATTTTGATAAGATTAGAAAGAATAATGAATTTACGTGCAATGCAAGTGCGTTTACTAAAAAAATATGTAGATAATTTGGATGATAACAAACCAACTTTCGATAACATTTAGGTTTCAGATTTAAAATTTAAAATATTTATTATTCATACTGTATTTTTGATATCACTAATAGATAATTTATTATTATCTACACACAAAATTATCTATGCATTATCTATTATATATATATATATATATATATATAAATATATATATATATATATATATATATATATATATATATATTTGTTTGGTTTTTTTTACAAAAAAAATATATTATTTGCAAAAACAAAAAGTTGTTTGAGATTACAAACTGAGAAGAGTGTGTACAAGAATGCAAGTTGATTTCTAGGGAAGTACAACTGTAGGAATCTGATCAGAAGACGATCACTTTATCCTTTGGACGATACGATGTCAAAGAATAAAGTCTTTGGAGAGTGCTACAACAAGTGCTGAGGATACTATGATCATTACTGATCGTTGTGAAGTGATTTGAAACTCTATTTATAGAGTTTAGAGATAACTGTTAAGTAGTTATCCTGATTGGCGCACACTGTAATTGGAGCACCATTCATCTAGTCGCACGAATGGATGGTTTAATTGCTTAGATGCGTGGTATTCCGTGATGGAGATGTGCTTGGTCGTGGGCAGTATCACATACATGTTCTTCGAGATTAGTAGCATGTACGCCACGTAATCTAACTGTTTTTGGATGATTTGATCGAATAACGCCAACTGTTGGGTGGCGCCAGGTGCTAATTGTCGTTTTAGTGTCTTTCTGAATAATTGTCCAGCGCCAACTGCAAATGGCGTGAGACAGCTGTTTGATTACTATGACAAATATGACATATTTGACATAATCTCCTCGAGCGTCGTGCGTTCGGGATTCAAATGAATTTTTTCGACTGATGTGCTTTCAGTCATGATGACAACTATTTTAGCTTCTCGAGGAAGCTAGCCACGTGTCAGCCAGCGCCATTTTAAGACCAACGCCAATTGACGTCACACGCCATCTGCTGTCTGGCGCTATTTGACTATTTTAGTGCTGGCACCAATTATGAGTAGCACATAATGATGTTCATACTTTTTGAGCTTCTACAAGAATCCCTTCAAAGTTTTCAAATTTAAAAAACTTCAAAATTTGGAATACTTTGAATAAGAAGCGCTTCTGTGTGCTTGGCGCATGGCAGAATCGTATCAGTCCCCGAGTTTTGGGCGCGGATCGTGCGACTGTTATGCATGAGCTTTAAGCTGTAAATAGCCTGTTAAAAGGAGAGAAACCACTTTTACTCGAATTCTCTTCTTCTAAAGCTCTTCTTTTTCTTCAACTTTCGAAGCTTTCGTTCAATCAAAATGGCCCTAAAGAGAACCGCAGCTGAGAAAGGGAAGAAAGTGGTCGAAACCACTTCGCGCGTGCCTCCGTTGATGGTGCCGCAGCACGTCATGCCGTCGGCGAGAGCCGAGGAGGTGAACCCCGCTCTTGATGGTGAGAAAAATTGATCGGAGAAGAAAATCCAAACGCTCGCACCATTCGTGCGTAGAGTGATCAAAGGCCAACATTGACTGCCTCTTTCAGAGTGTTGGTCAATGCTTTGTGCCATCTGCATCATGCGCCACCTCTTTCAGAGTGTCAATCGATGGTTTGCACCATCTGATGGCCCGTACCACCTCTTTTAGAGTGTTAGCTAAACTCAATCATAAATAATGACACCATGCGCCATTTGTTATATCTTAAGCATGATGCACCATCCGCTGTTATGCGCAAATCTTATGTTGACTGACTGATGCACCATCTGTCTTAAGAACTGTCACTCTGCTTGTGCCAATTGAGGACTTTTCTTCATATCCTGTGCCAATTATGATTGGCGCAGAGCATTTCTTTTAAGAAAATAAGTTTTTTTCAAGATTTCAACTCTGAGTTTTCTTTTGCAGTTCATCTGAGGGAAGAACCTTTTGCTGAGGAATTGGCTTATGCTTTTCGGGTGTCTGAGTATCAAGAAAACCTATCTCATAATGACTTTCCACAATATGATAAGCCAACTCCCAGGCGGACTGCGTTAGAGAATCAGGACTATAAAACTCTGATGTGTCTGATAAATAACACTCTTTTTTGTTTGAGGATGCAAAACCTTATAAGAAACCAGCGTTCCTCTTTGGAGAACCTATAGCTACAGACTCTCAGCCCAAGTCGAAGAAAGACCGTCGAGCCTTCGTAAGAGGAAATATATTGGCATACCTGTCTGAGATGATAAGGAATCTGTCTCTATCTCGATATGCCCATGCCAGCTATCTAAGAAAGATGTCATAGGATCTGACTCCCGCCCAAGAAGCTAGAGTTGGAAGAATATGTCACAGGCATGGGGACCACAACAGAGACATCTTTCTCTGTAATTCTGATCAGTATAGCACCCGCTTAAGGGGTCTAAGACCAAGTTGCATACTGTTTGATGACACGGCCATGATGCTACCCGTCAGAATATCCATCTTTGTAAATATGTATGCTGCATCTAAGAGAGAATATCCTCGTAATGCTACCATGAGACCAACTCGCTTAATGCATCCGAAGATTGTTCATTGGAACTGTATTTATGTGTGGGCTTTAAACAACTTTCGTGAGAGATTACAGGAACTGGGACTCTACGAAGCCGTTCTGACTACCTCTTACAGAATCTAAAATAACTCCAACATATTTTTGGCTTTAGCAGAAAGGTATAATATTAGGACTGGTACCTTTGCCACTCCTCACGGAGAATTAGGCTTTGCTCTCTATGAAATGCAATTTCTTTTCCGTCTGCCAATAGGAGATAACCCTTATGAAGAGTATATACCAACGGAGAACGAGCTATAGGCCTTGTCCAAAGTGAACCCTCGGATGGTGGCTGTTATTGATGAATTATTGTGTTACTTTACAACCTGCATGCATCTGTACAAGAGCGGTGCTATATGCTATATATCTAAATGGTTGGTATACCTCTTTGTAGAAGCATGGAAAAGGACAAGAAAAGTCCATACGGCTCCAAACAGAGGGAGCCTCATGCGGCTCAGGAATCCTTCAGAACTTTATGCGGCTCGAGACTCCCCAACAGCTTCATACGGCTCAGGCAAAGACACGTGGCCATACGCTGCCCACTTCTGTAGTCGGCCATAAAGCCGCCTCCCAATTAATTGCTCTGACGTTAGCTCTGACACAATGAATGACAGCTCTGACATAAAAGCTGGAATGATGATGGCATGCTCCTTGGGAAAAGAAGAAAATCTTTCTGGCAGGATCCGTCAAGTCCCAAGCACCCCCATGTGGCTGCTCGCTTCATGCGGCTGCCCACTTCATACGGCCGCGCCCTTCATGCGGATGCCCGCTTCATGCGGCTACCCGCTTCAGGCGGCTGGTCGCTTCATGCGGCTGTCCGCTTTATGCGGCCGCGCCCTTCATGCGGCTGCCCGCTTCATGCGGCTGCGTCCTTCATACGACTGCCCGCTTCATACGGCTGCCCGTTTCATGCGGCTGTCCGCTTCATGCGGCTGCTTCCTTCATGCGACTGCCCGCTTCATGCAGCTGCCTCCTTCATGTGGCCGCCTCCTTCACGAAGCTGCTGCCCCCAGCGGCGGTTACCTTTATGCGGCCAGGACTTGGGGGTCACCCGTATGCGGTTCACTTAGACCGCACTCATGCGGCTCTGCCAGACGCCCCACTCATGATGGTTGAGACATGTGGCGATCCTCATGACAAGTTGAGACACGTGGCTGTCTTATCCCCTCGGAGTTTTGGCTGCTCGCAAATCCTGACAACCAGATTTAGTACAATCACCATTATTACTCAAATCAAATCAGATTTGTTATGATTAAGCAAATGGGACACGTGGCAGGAGATCCGAGCTTGTCATGACAAATTATGAGGATTCATTGCAATCAGCATTAATTGCCCATACAGATTTGGCGCAATCAAGAATCAATTGACCAGATGTAAGCAATCAAGATTAATGGCCCAGATGATTGGCCGTCGACTTTTCAAGGAGGGAATCATTACAAACCCTAATGATCACACCCCACTCTTATAAATAGCAAGGTGCCATTCCCTTACAGAAGGATCGGATCCAGAGAAACAAAATAATATCGCAAGGTGCCATTTCCTTGCAAAAGAGATCCTCTCCACCCGGCTGGACACACAGAGAGACAAAAGGCGCGCACAGAAGAGTCTTCCCATCCTGAGAGCATTTCTTCATCAGAGCCAAGGCTACGTCTGATCGTCCAAGGAGTAAGGCAGAGCGGCCGTCGCTTTCCCGAGCCTCTACCGTCATCCCCCAGAATCAAAACTAAACAATCGTACTTAGATTGCTGTACCTAGGTTTTCGTCCCTAGGCTTTCTTTGTACGAGCGAGTTTGTGTTGTGAAGTAAAAGTCCAGTCCTCCTATATAATTATTCTGTTCTTTTATAATCAATGGCAAACACTCTTCTTTGGTCATAACACAGACCCTAAAGTGCAAGATCAGTCTGAATGTACGCCTCTCTTCTTTGAGCCGCTTGATGCTCAAGCTATTTCTCAGCTGATAGAGGAGACTGGCCGTACTGACACAGAGTTAGCCAAAACTTGAATGGTTATGCTGTCAATAGTCCACTAGAGAGTTATGCAAGGCAAGTGGCCTCGATTTGTCCCTAGAAGCCACTTTAGCATGCTTCCTTTCTCTATGGTTACGACGATTTATCGTAGCAGGTGCCATTGCCATTGACTAAATTCATCGTGACATGCTATTTACAGCAGTGCATTTGGTATTTGGCTACAAGATGGATATATTGTCTGCAATGACCAGTCAGCTGAATGCACGACTTCGGAGTTTTACCGATGGTTTAATGGAAAAACCCAACAATCAGAAGGAATATCCTCGCACCGAGATGCCGTACACATATCTGTTTGGCTGGTTGTTATTGCATCACCCTTCATTGATAGATCCTGACCTTGGAGTCAGAGGAGCGTTGGCAGCTAATTTATCGAAAGATTTGCTAAGGCTAAATAGAAGGTTATGCCTTTATCTAACTGCACAAAGGCACTAAATAAGGGAGTAGACTGAAAGTTTTTCTGTACCGCTCCTCCACTTGGATATGAAAACTTTTCGATCCCTATCCAAGATTTAGAGTCCATTGGTTCTCGCCCTTCTCTTGAGGCCTTTAATTGGTTGAAGTCAATCAGGCCTTCACACCTGGTATATAGATTTAAAAACAATTGCTATCTGGAGCCTTATTTTCTTAGTCACTTTGCTCATCAATTTGGTTATGACCAACTGCACATCAGGAATGCGACGACCTGTCTTAAATACCTTCTACCACTGTTGAAAATGGACCACATATATTGAGTTCATATGCACGTTTTTATACTTCAGCCAATACCTTTTTTGAAGGTTATTCGCTAAATGATAGCTTCATCGGAACGCAAAAAACATTCAATGGGGACGCGACTACCATAAACTTAACTGAAGCTGAGGAGAATATCCCTGCCGAGGATCCTCTAGAAATTGTGAATACGGGTCCCGTTGACGAAGTTCAAGATCCATTGGGCGGCCTTCTCAGGAAACATAAAGAGAAGGCTCCTGCCGTTGCGAAGAAGCAAAAGGTTGAAGCCTCTACTCTGTCAGCCTAAGATAATCCTGCTCCTCCTACTATAGTAAAAAAAAAGACAAAAGGGACCACCACCCTTGAGAAGCCCGGAGTCAGGACTAGACTCTAGATACGACAAATAGAGTCTGGGTCGTCACCCGGCTTAACTACTTCATTCAGGGGATCAACTCCATCCCCATTTATAAGAAAGAGTATCGTGGCTAAAAAGGAGATAGGCAAAGAACAACCTGCACCTGAAGAAATACAGCCTCAATCGTTTGTTCCCACTGAAACGGTTGTCGCGTCTCCTCAGCCACTATTTAAGCATTCGGTCAAGAGGAAGCTAGTGGCCTCCAAAGCCCGGGGTAGAAAGACTGCAATTTCTCCTGCATGTTCTTCACCAGAACAATCTCTTGGCCAAAGGACATTGCCAATGTCGCCTGGAGGCGTTTCTTCTTCACAAGGTGATGTCTTTACTATTTTTGTCCAACAAAAATTACTTGATGTTGATCTTGTAGCAATTTGTATTGATATATCTTCATCTCCAGAACCTCCAACTACCAGTGCTCCAGCTCTAGCTGTTGCATCGGACACTCCTGGTATTGCGGTTTCAGAACCGTTGATTGTTGGATTCACCATTCCTTTGTCTACAACGACATTAGCAGTATTTGCTGCAGCTGGTTTGACATCACCCTCACCTAGTAAGCCAACTCAAGTTGTTTCTGTGGATGTTCCCTCTGTGACTGATACAGAGCCAATAATTCATTCAACTCTGAGAACCACCACCAAGTAGTAATGCTTCCATTCGGAATAACCTCGATTCGTGGTGAGAAAGAGGTAGTGCCTCCTAAAATTCCATCATCTTCTGTACCTCAGACTCCTACAGCTCCTATATAGAGTGAAGAACCTTCTTAAGATGAGAGGATGATAGGAGCGCTACTAGATTGTGGTCTTAGCATCGATCTAATCGAGGAGGATCCGATTGACGCAGCTTCTGATCCTAGCCAGAATGAAACTTCTACTCAGGTATTGGCCCAGGATTTTGTGGCTAAGGAGGATCAAGTTATTGTTGAGGGTGGCGGTCACCAGGATGATATTGATCAAAGCCTTAGTGATGCTAATCAGAGCTTCGAGGAATTGCCAAGCGGTGAAGACTATGATATTTAAGTCGAAGGCGATAAAAGCCCAGGCAATAATGAAGGCGAGAATGAAGATATTGACATCGAGGGCGATGAGATCCCTAGTGATGACAAGGAGGAGGATGTTGATATCGAGGGTGATGAAACCCTAAAGAAGTTGAGGTACAGACCCCAGCTGAACGTATCTTTGAAACAGAGGGGGCAGAGGTGGCAGCCCCAGGTGACCAGGCCGAATTCATGTCAGGTGGTTCTGAAGCTGGGAGTAGCACGCGACTATTTTTAAAAATACTATGACGAGGCTTATTACGGAGCAAGACATTACGCCTCATGAGACTCCATATGTGCTGCCAGAATCAGGTAAACTTCTGACTTTATTCACCATTGCTCCTTTGATATTGTGTGACATAATATATAATGATTGTACTTTTTTATCACAGAGGTTCCTATAGGACTATTACTGCAGCCTCATTGGCATCTACGACTTTCAGCTTCAGCTCCACTATGGCCCCTTTGGACATGGGGACTCAGATTGTAGAGGGAAGCTCTTCGAGGATGCCTGCACTAAAATCTTTGGGTGGACAATCGGTGATTCTTCGAACTCCTACAGAAGGAGGGATTCGGGTTGAAGTGGCGACTCTTGGCATATCGACGATGACAAATAGCATCGTCGAGACTTATACAAGTGCTTTCTTTACCTCTTTGAGAACTCTTGTTCAGATGGGCTTGGAGAAAGGCCACCCTTACGAGTCAGTAAGGAGAACTACATCTTTCATCATTGAAGCCATCTGCAACATTGGCGATCTTGAAAGAGTCAACTTCTTGGAACACATCTTGGATGTGTTCGAGGAGCCTATCAAATCCTACCAAGATCTGACAAGAGGCAACATTCAGAGACTCGTGGACGTAGAGTGCGAAGCAATGGCTCGTGAGTCTGAAGCACGAAAAGCAGCCCTGGAAGATTTAGTAGTCACTTTTTTAGCACAATCTGGAGAGCTTGAGGCTAACATCATTGAAGCTACTACTTTCATTGAGCTCTATACGACTGAAGCCGCAGAAAAAGAGAAAGAGAAAGAAGCAGCTGAATACCAAACTCGTCTGCAAGAGCTAGAAGCTAAGATGGCCAAGCTTTGTGAGGCTATCACAACAGCCAAGCAGCGTGAAGAAGAAGTGCTTGAATTGTGTCAAGTTGTCGCAAGTCGACTAGATGATCTGAAGAGGCAACAAGATGAATTCGTCCAAGTTCAGGGTGCAGCAATTGAATGCCAAGTGAATTCACTACAACCTTTTGATCCAGAGTCTGGGTAGACTTGGCTAGGGCAAAGGGTGCTTGACTCCAGAACGGAGAGAGAGAGCTGATTCTATGAAGAGGCTGATCACCTATCTTAGCGCCCAACCTCCCAGATAAAACTATCCAGATGTGACAACTTTTTTTGTTTTGATCATTTTGATAAATGTATTGATTTTGATGTTTTTACTCGACATTGAATGAAAACTAGTGATCTTTTTTGGTAGCTCTATTACTTATTACGTATCCGTTTGAGACACAAGCAATAGATATAAATAAGAAATTTGTTCAGAGGTACTGGACATGACATATCTCTTAAAAATAATAATACTTATTATATCTGTTCAGAGATAATTTGGACATAATAGAATATAACTTAAAGTATTGTCATTTCTGAGAAGACATCATCAGAGGTAATATGGACATGACGAGTCATTAATATAGATGGCAAAATTCAAAGGTAATATGGACGTGAATTCGTATATCTATTGATTATCCTTGGGCTAACTGGGACTCAAAGATCAAAATATCTTTTAAAATGGCTGGGTTTCAAATGATGATGTTTGTAATGATGTAGTATACGTTACCAATGATGATAAGATATAGATAGACTCTGCTGGGGATTCAAAGATTTAAAGTATGTACAATATTTGTTAGAAAATACAGTACACACTTTTAAACATGGTACTTCTTCAGAAATTTGTCTTTAATAGGCATCATGACGATTCGGCCATCCATCCCAGACAGTTGATAAGTTCCGTTAGAGAAAACTTTGCTTATAACATAAGGACCCTCCTATTTTGGTTTGAACTTGCCTTTGCTCATGTATGTCATAGTCATAAGACGTCTGACGGTAAGGACTAGCTTGCCTTTTTGAAATGTTCGTACTTTGACTTTACGGTTGAAGGCTTTTGAGATACAGACTTGATATAGCTCAATATGTTGTTGAGCTAGTATCCGCTTCTCGTCAAGTGCTTCAAGCTCCTGAAGTCGAAGATGATCATTATTTTCTGTTGTAGGTTTGTTGGCAATAGCAATTCTCAGTGATAGGATCTGAATCTCCAACGGTAGGATAGCTTCACATCCATACACGAAATAGAAAGGTGTACAGCCAGTCGGAGTACGTTTGGTAGTACGTAGGCCCATAAACATTCTTCAAGCTTTTTTGCTTCAGTTACGTTTATTGGTGGAAACAAACTTCTTGAGAAGCTTGATGATCGTTTTGTTGAATGCTTACGCCAAACCGTTAGCTACAAGATTATAGACTGTAGAAGCAACATTATTGATCTGATTATCATCACAAAATCGAGTGAACTTCTGGCTGATGAACTGAGGTCCATTGTCATGGATGATTCGCTGAGGAACGCCGAATCAATAGATCACATGATGTTTGATGATACTGTTTGTCTTGACTTCTGCTAAGGGTATAGCTTCAGCATACTTTGTGAAGTAATCGGTTATAGATAATATAAACCGATATTCACAAAATAATGCAAATAATAGGACCAATGACATCCATGCCCTAAGCTTCGAAGGGCCACGATGTTGTAGTCAGATGCAAAAATTCTGAAGGTTAATGAATGAAATCTGTGTGGATTTGACATGCCCGACATTTTCTTGAATATTCAATGATGTCTAACACCATGGTTGGCCAAAAGTATCCCAAGCGTCGAATCCAATCTTGTAGCTTAGGACCAGGCTGATGTGCACCACAGATACCGTTGTGAGCTTCACGTAGTATCTGCTTTGCTTCATCTCCCGTACGACAGCATAGAAGCATACCGTCAAATGATCGCTTGTATAGTATTTTGGAGGTGTAATTATAATAGAATCGTAGCGACCGCTGAAGAATTGTAGTTTCTTCTTTGAGATCTTCAGGTAGGATGTCATATACCGCAAATTCGATTAAAGAAACTCTCCAGTCTTCATTTGTAGTGCAAACTTTGACTGAATTGCTGGATTCTAAATACAAATTCTCGATACAGAATAACTCCCAGTTGGTGATGACGATCATCTGTTGTCTTTTTACAGGGATCGCTAATACAGCCACTAGATTAGCAAGCACATCAGCTTCTGTATTGCAAGCTCTCGTATATGTTCGATGAAGAAGCCTTTGAATGATGTAGCCAATTTGACTGTTGCTTCTTGATATGGAACGAGATCTTGATGCCGAACTTCGTACGTGCCTCTAACTTGATTGATAATCAGTTTAGAATCTAAGTAAACTTCAAGGTATTCAACATCTAATTATTTGGCTAATTGGAGACTGATGAGTAGAGCGTTGTATTCAGCAACATTCTTAGAGCACGGCTAGTCCAGGGAATAGGCTCTTTGAATGGCCAGTCCTTCTGGTGATACCAGAATGATTCCAACTCCAGCGGTGATAGTGCCTTTGGGTCCCATTCTGGATGCACCATCAAAGAATAGACGCCAAGTAAGGATCCTTTTTGAAGTCATGTTAGATTCTAGAGTTTCATCAGAAATTTCGTCATAGAGTTTAGATGTCTCAGGGAACTGTGGTGAGCAGCCAGAAAATCAGCTAGGGCTTGACCCTCAATAGACTTTTGTGGGACATAGACCATATCATACTGTGCCAGTAATATGGCCCATATAGCGAGTCTGGAATTGAGTGTACTGGGTTTCTTCATCAAGATTAGGAGAGATTTGACTCTGGAGATGCCATGAATGGTTTGACCTGTGATATAATGTCGTATTTTCTGAACATAGAACATCTGGGCTAAACATTCTTTTTCCACTGGGCTGTATCGGTGTTCAGCACCGACCATCGTACGACTGAGATAATAGATGGCTTGCTCATGACCTTCCTTGTTTTTCTGAGCTAGTAAGGTGTAAACCCCTATATTTTTTATTTCTAATTTAAATATTATTTTTTTCTTCTAATTACTAAACAACCTGGAATTTTTTTACGAGTTTTTAATTGGTAAATTTTATTAAATGTGTTTTGCACAAGCTGTTTTACCACAATATTGATAAGCTATTTTATTGTTGGAATTTACTTATAATTTTATTGGAAAATTTGGCATTGGTAAATATGTATGTGTTCCCCTATATAGATATAGATTATAAATAAACATGTAAACCCCATGTTTGTTTAAAATTTCACTTGTTTATGTTAGAATCTGGTTTATTATCAAAATTTCAATTATTCAAAATTTACAAGAATTTATGATCATTTAATATATATATTATATTATATTATATATATATATAAAAGAATATATATATATATATAAAAGAATATATATATATATATATATATATATATATATATATATATATATATATATAATATTCTATAGAAAATGGAATACTTTGATACTAGATTATTAGAAAATTTATTTTGATTTTATAGTGATATAATTTTATGATTATCCTTGGTATAAATTTATAATAAGAAATAATTATAAAGGTTTTATGCTATTAAAATCCAAAATAAAATAGTTATGAAATACTAGCAAAAAAAATAAGAAGAAGAAAATATATAGTAGAAAATATGTTTTTTTAATGAAAGAATTATGTAATTTTTAGGATTATATTTTTCATAAAGTATTATTTTTTTTATAAGAGAGAAAAAAAACTACTACTAAATCCAGCTTCTCGCGAGACGAGAGCAGCACCCCCTAAACCCGCGGCTAGAACACCCCCTAACCGCCTCAACAGAAGACTACATAAATACTAATTGAGTAAAAACAAAACCGACCCTCCTAAACCCTAACTTACCCAAATGTAGCCATGGCCGCGACCCTAGGCTCCTTGCCCACGTACGCAACCACGCCTGGCCGCCGGGCCACCGTCGTACAGCCGCGAGCGTCGTAGCGGCAACAGTAGACGCAAGCAACTACGGTAGCAGCAATAGGAGAACAGCCCAGGTACCCTACTTCTCTATCCTCTTTCTCCATGTATTCTCGACCATTTTACGATCCATAAATTTCAGAGCAAAGCCTGATTGAACCCCTAGAAAACCCTTCAAATAGATCGTATTAGTTTTCCTTGGATGGTTCGTAAAACCTTTCGAAATATCAAGAAAAATCATGAAATGAGGAGACCAAAGACAGGTTTCGAAACCAATATTTGAAGACGAATCCTTGGCAGGATTTCAAACAATTTCGAAATCCAGTTGAACAATTATGTAGGCAACCTAAACAAGATTAAGACCTTTCTTTTAGTTTAATTTCTCATCAATTATACGTAAAGATTTTCGACTTCAAAGTTTAAACAAAACAGTTTTCAAAAACAAAGATTTTTAGAAAATTTTGCAGATACGGCGTTCGTCCTGACAAATCGGGCGACATGGTCACACACTATAGGCATCGAAAGGCGCATATGGATGTTGCCGACGTGTAGAAACTGACAGAACTTGATTTTTGTTACGCGTGCGCGACAAAATCAGTGCGTATCCATCAAGATACCCCCGTATCGACCTTTTGTAAGCTAGCCCATAACTTTGTGCATGTTCGTCTTAGCAAGACGAAACTTATGCCAACAGGACCGAATCATTTTTCTGGTCCTATATGCCAAGTTTGGTCCGAATCTGAGAAGGTCGACTGGAACGCCTATTTGGCTTGCCCGTGACCTGATCCAATGGACGAAATTGTGCACGGCCCGCTGGAATCCAACTTTGGACAGACGGTTGGGTTCGTCTCCTCAAACCGGATCCATAGACATGTAGTTTGACGACTTTAGAGATCGTAGGTATTGGCACGCATTTTGGTGCAAAACGGGTCCAACAGCAGATATTTTTTTTACCCGAAATTATAATTTTGCCCCTGTTCCAGAATTAGACTTTTGGACAGGCATTTTCTAGACATATCTTTTACACCGGGAACGTTTGGGAACGTTCTTGATGTTTGTTTCAGCATCCGGATCCGTTTTTGGATTCTGAGTTTCTTGCGTCGACTATTTGTTAGTTTGAGCTACTGGATCCTGCTCTTTTGCACACAACCTCAGGCAAGATACCTTGCTATTAGCTGTCTATTTATTTTAGCTCATATTTCATGCATTTACTTATTATTATTTTCTGTAAAATAAACTGTGTTACATGACATAATTAGATAGAATTTTACTGTCCAGTTCTATATACAGCTATGTACAATTTTCATACACATTGAACATAGATTTAGGGGCATATATTGAGTTCATATGCACATTTTTATACTTCAACCAATACCTTCTTTGAAGGTTATTCGCTAAATGATACCTTCATCGGAACGTAAAAAATATTCAATGGGGACGCGACTACCATAAACTTAACTGAAGCTGAGAAGAATATCCCTGCCGAGGATCCTCTAGAAATTGTGAATTCGGGTCCCATTGACGAAGTTCAAGATCCATTGGACAGCCTTCTCAGGAAACGTAAAGAGAAGGCTCCTGCCAAGAAGGTTGCGAAGAAGCAAAAGGTTGAAGCCTCTACACTGTCAGCCCAAGATAATCCTGCTTCTCCTACTATAGTGAAGAAAAAGACAAAAGGGACCACCATCGTTGAGAATCCCAGAGTCAGGACTAGACTCCAGATACGACAAATAGAGTCTGGGTCGTCACCCGGCTTTACTACTTCATTCAGGGGATCAACTCCATCCCCGTTTAGAAGAAAGAGTATCGGGGCTGAAGAGGAGATAGGCAAAGAACAACCTGTACCTGAAGAAATACAGCCTCAACCGTTTGTTCTCACTGAAATGGTTGCAGCGTCTCCTCAGCCACTATTTAAGCATTTGGTCAAGAGAAAGCTAGTGGCCTCCAAAGCCCGGGGTAGGAAGACTACAATTTCTCTCGCATCTTCTTCCCCAGAACAATCTCTTGGCCAAGGACATTGCCATTGTCGCCTGGAGGCGTTACTTCTTCACAAGGTGATGTCTTTACTCTTTTTGTCCAACAAAAATTACTTGATGTTGATCTTGTAGCAATTTGTATTGATATATCTTCATCTCTAGAACCTCCAACTACCAGTGCTCCAGCTCTAGTTGTTGTATCGGACACTCCTGGTATTGCGATTTCAGAACCGTCGATGTCAGATTCATCATTCCTTTGTCTACAACGACGTTGGCAGTGTTTGCTGCAGCTGGTTTAATATCACCCTCAACTAGTGAGCCAACTCAAGTTGTTTCTGTGGATGTTCCCTCTGTGACTGATACAGGGCCAGTAATTCATTCAACTCTGAGAACCACCCCCCAAGTAGTAATACTTCCATTCGGAATAACCTCGGTTCATGGTGAGAAGGAGGTAGTGCCTCCTCAAATTCCAGCATCTTCTTTACCTCAGACTCCTACAGCTCCTATATAGAGTGAAGAAGAAGTGCTTGAATTGTATCAAGTTGCCGCAAGTCGACTAGATGATCTTGTCACCCTCACTTTTCCAGGATAGGGGTAAAATAGTAATTTTCTATTTTAAAATATTTTGGGATTTTTTTTATTTCACGAATGTTAATATTTAATGATTATAGGAGTCGGGTTCGAATTTTATCTCATTCCGACTTGTTTCGGGATTCCGGAGAATTTTGACTTAAGTTGTGCTTAACATATTAATTAGCCATGGCCCACCAATCTTATCATTTAGGTCTAGGAGTTTGGTCTAATCCCACATGAGTGGTTAGACCTAATTATGATATTTATTTGGTCATTTCTAACCCCAAAACCCTAATAGCATCTAAACCTCCATAAAAAAAGGAGAGGGGCAAACTTGTAATTATACAAGGAAACAAATATTCCCCTTATATGGCAGCTACCCCCTTCCCCTTTTCACCCATTCACACTTCAATATTTTCTCCATCTTCTTGTCCAAGTGTTCTTCCAAGAAAAGAAGAGCAAATCTCTTGGAATCATCTCCAAATCAAGGTTCCCTTTCCAATATTATTCCATCAATCTCTCCCTCTACCTCATGTGGTGCTTCTACAAACTTTTGGGAGCAAGAGGAGAAGAGGTGTGTCCTAAACAATTCACTTTGTGTCGGAGCCGTGTCGGAGAATTTTGTATTGGGATCCATCTCCCAATAGGTACAAACTATCCTTGTCACTCCCCGTTCCCAGAATACGTATTTTTATACGTGTACTGCTTGAATGAATTTATGTAATATTTATCATGTATTGTTCTGTATTTAAATTCTTTTAATTTCACTCTAATTATTTTTCTACATTTTTCTTTCTGCTTTTACTTTGCTTTTAGGTTTGGCCTGAGTTAGTTTATTTTTCGGTCTTGGGTGGTTCTACATGAACCCCACCTACCAATACTCCCATTTAAGCCCTATCTCCTTTCTCTCTCTTCATTACTTCTTCTTATTACTCTTCTTCTTCCTCATAACTCTCCCACCAACCTAGGAGAGCTAGGCAAGTACAACTTGCTTCTTGATGGATCTCCACTTTCGTTGTTCCGTTATCTTCCTCACAAGATTCTTAGACACTTTAGTACTTAGCATTTTTAATTTCCATGGCTCATTTCTTGTAGATCTAAGTTTGTTGTATTTTCGGATTTTTTTGGTTTTGATCTATCTAACCCCCTTATTTTCAAGTTTTGATGGTTCCATGTTGTAGAGAATTTCGTCCTACCCCATTTTGACCTATGGAAGTCTGGCTTCTGACAATAAATGAAGGTTTAGAGAAGCTTGGAAACCATGGATTCCATGGTTCTCCTTCTCAGAAAAGTAGAGAAGAAGAACATTACTTGACCGCATGGCTTTTCATGCGGCAAGTTTTCCCTTGGCCGCATGGCTTTAGCTGCACTGCTCTTAACAGTTCTGACCGCATGAACTTTCTGGCCGCATGAACTTTCTGGCCGCATGAACGTTACTTTTTGCAGCCGCATGAATTTAACTTTTCCTTTGGCCGCATGCCGCATAGCTCAGCCGCATGGCTCATTGCCGCATAAGCCTTAACAGATCCTGGCCGCATGAGCAGTTCCCAGCCGCATGAGCCCCGCTTCTCACAGCCGCATGAGTTGAGTTTCCATAGCCGCATGAATTGTTTCCCCATAGCCGCATGATTTTGTTTTCCTTGGGCCGCATGGCAATTAGCAGCTTCCAGCCGCATGAGATCCTGCTTGGCTTTCCGCATAGGCCTTTAGCCGTATGGACTTGGACGGCTGCTTGGTTCCCGGGCCGCATGGGATTTAATACTACAACAAATATGGCCTATAATAGCATGCGCAGAACGCTATAGAAAGCCTTCTATAGCATATTATGTCCGCTATAATTGCCCACGCTATAGTATGTCAAGACATGTAAACGCTATAATATTATAGCGTTCTTGAATGCTATAGATGGATTATAGCGTTCATGAATGCTGTGGATGGTTTATAGCATTCATGAATGTTGTAGATAGATTATAGCGTTCATGAATTTTGTGGATGGTCTATAGCGTTCTTGAATGTTGTTGATGAATAATAGCATTCATGAATGCTGTAGATGGTGCATAGCGTATTGATTTATTATAGCGTTTCTGAACGCTCTCGATTTTTATAGCATTTTGAGTGCCATAAATATGCTATAAAATTTCATATCTGAATGACCTGTTTTGTATCACATACAAGTAACCTGTACATCATAAAAATTCATGCTGAATTGTAATTTTGATTTCAACAATTTCAATCGCAACTTCCATTTCGATCAATCAAGATATAGAAAATGTTTGCCAAAATAAATAAATTCATACATTTTTTTATTAAAACATTCAAGATGTACAAAAGGTTATTGTACGCCTAAAGTGATCGAAATAGTAGTCCAAAATAAAATTTTCATATAAAGATAATCCAAGACTATAAAATGTTTGTAACCTAACACTAGTCCAAAATTCAACTAAACCATTCCATTTCCATACAAAATGTTTGTAGGCCAAAATGCAGCTCGATCAACACTTTCCTTCTAGCTTATATCCACAGCCATAAAAAATTTACACGCAACCTACACAAAATTGAGAAGAAAACACATTAGCATTATTATATAAAAAATATGCACATCACACATCCAAAAACTTTGTGAGATTCATCTTTAAAACAAGTTCAACCCTCACGCTTCAGCTCCCAAATTAGAATTATTAAAATATTAATGATTTGCTTAATAGCTAAAAAATGTAAACCGATAGACATCAGAAAAAGAAATAATAACATACACACTAAGATTCAATCTATACTCTCCTCTTTCATGATTCAATTGATTAAAGAAAATAATATAACAGACTAAGAGTAATATCAATAAGTGAAATAAAAACTAACTAAGAGTAACAACACAAATCGATTAAAGAACAATATAACAGAACCAATGCATTAAATTTTCATATATTTAATAAAGTAAGAATCTTCAAGTCATGTATATTCCCCTTTGTATTAGCTTTCAGTTATTCCAAACTAGAAACCTTCAAGATAACGGTTCGGTTTTCGGTTTGAAATTTTGAAACTTTAAAATAACGGTTTGGTTTTCGGTTCTAGATCCGAATAACCGAACAGAACCAAAACCGATTAAGAAATACGATTTACGGTTATTTCGGTTTTCATATATTAGGTTCCATTTGAACAGAACCGTTGCCCACCCCTATGGATAGATACTCCTAACTGGGCTAGCCATAGTAGTACTAGGGAAGTACTACAGTTCTCGATTTTTTTTTCTAAAAATATATATATAAGTTGCATTGCAGCATTTTTCTGATTCATAACGTAAGCTAGTTGTTCCACAAATTCAGGCTGGTGTGCTCCTAGGGTGTCAAAGTGCATCTTTAGATGTCTGCACAAGACGAATATATATTTGTGTCTAAATTCACTGAAACATGTACATTTTCTCCTATCATACAACTAACTATGATTACATAGATGTTAGCAGAACTGACTTCCATATATAGGATTTCTCCTCAAATGCTAACTAAAGCAAGGTCCAAGTATATGCAAAAGTTACAGTAATTGATTAGGGATAGGATGGAATTAATTTCACCAGAAGAAAGGCAATATATAACTAAATATTTTAGTGAGTTGGGTGAAATGTACTCACGTGCATATTGATTGAGTAATGCTATCAGCTGACGAGTCTGATATTGTAGGATGATGAGTCTGACTAGGTCCAGTTTAGTCTAATAGTTCTGTCAAACTCAAATTCAACAAAACATTAGAAAATATTGTGCTTTCTCTTAATAACTAGAATTTATAGCATGCAATGTTAACATGATCTTCCTCAGAATCAAAAGAAAAGGCATTAGCAACGGATAAGGGGAGCGTATAGATATCAAGCATGATATGATATATAAAAAAACAAAAGACTAACCGTAATAAGAGGTCCAAGACTAACATTCTGCTTTCTCTCAATAATTGGAATTTCGTCGTAACGATTGGCCAATATTACTCTTTAGTAGAGCCCTTGAAGTTCCATTAGATGTTGAATTGGATTTGGCTAGACCTCCAAGGTAACAACTGCTCTGTTTAGAGACTAACCATAACCAAGATAACAACTCCATTATTACTCTGTCTCTGCAGGGTCACGCTACCTTTAAAATAGAATATGGGAATCAAGTTTTCTATTAAGTAACTTTATGAGTTCTCACCCGTAACAGTTTCAGACCAATCCAAATCTGGCTACAAACAACCGAAAGGAATCAGTTTCAGCCGACTTTGTGAACCTGGTATAAAAGTTAA
The DNA here is from genome assembly GCA_029216955.1 of Iris pallida. Taxonomy (NCBI): domain Eukaryota; kingdom Viridiplantae; phylum Streptophyta; class Magnoliopsida; order Asparagales; family Iridaceae; genus Iris; species Iris pallida. Next base: position 34,201,022 of record JANAVB010031617.1, read on the forward strand.
AAGTAAACTACCAAACAATACAAATATTTGGGAATTACCATGTATATACCATATGTCACGCCCCAGAACTAGAATACTAGAGAGCGGGGGCAGACATAGCCAGCTACGTATATTGAAGTGCAATCCACCTCGCTATACGGTCATGGCTGTCTAGATACATGAGGGTTTAACTACAAGCCAACAGTCTCTTAAGGTCATAAACAAGCCTAGTGTCTCAATCACAAGCAAGTAAATAAATGTTACAAGATGTAAGATCATCAAATATACAATAGTAAGACGTCCCAAATATTACATATTTAGCTGATCATGAAGCTAGTCATTACAAAATGTCTGGACTAGCAAGAGTTTAGTCATACATGATTAACCCTAGGATTTGTTAATCATGTTACAGCCCGTAGGCAGACAGTAAGTAAAGTGCAATCGAGCTAAACAAGTGCTCGTCGGCTAAACGCCTCAAAAGAATATTTTTACAATAAAGTGGGAGAGCCAAAAATAACCCACTCGTTGCCCTGGTTACGTCTGGTGGTCACCATCGGGCAGGAAAGTCGGTAGATCCTCTGGAGCTGCTCCGAAATCTGGCCATACAAAACCAGCTAGGTCAGATCCCAGAAAGAACAAGTGCCACAAAGGAAGCTTCACTTAGAAACTAAAACCAGCCATTAGCACAGAGTATAATAAATAGTAAACTGGAGAAATAGAGTATCATGAGGATATACGGTAAGATAACCATGGAACTATTCAGATAACCAGGTTACAACCCGTAAACCAAACAAGGACCGGGGTTGTAACCCTTCATCTGAACGGAACTTGGTTTCCCACCATTTATCGGCAAGATAATATAAGAAAATCAGGTCATGAAATAATCTTGTACAGGATCAAGACAAAACTAGACAGGTTATTCCCCATTCAACAATTACGGCCAAGCAATAAGTACGGCTTGATACCTTAACTAACTAGGGTTATCACAGGCCTAGTTACTAGCAAGATGCATCGAGATTATTCCACATCCATAAGCCATACAGACTATCCAGGTTACCCAGGTCGAATATTAGGGGTTGTATTTCAGGTGGGTACATCGTCCAGGAAATGCATGTACCCTTAAGTAACTTAGAGGGTGCAACACATGACAGTGTGCTAGAAATGTGCCCTACTCGGCAGCAGGCTACAGATCCCAAGCGCTTCCAGGTAACGGGATTACCTGTAGCTGGGAAATCTCTTCATGACTACTGTGTTATTCTTGTTATTAACCTTAGTCAATTTGGTAGGCACCCCTGACCATGGTACTCAGGGGTCCCTGTCCTAGACATGATGCAAGACAATATTGGTTTATTTGTACAAGCATATTCTCTCACGGTTTCCAGGTTATTTATACTTGTCAGGTCATGTCATGTTATGCTAGCTGTCGGAACAGCAATTCGAGATATATCATATCAGGTTACTTGTCAGGAGTGCGCCACGGTTGGCCACTATCACGTCAGGTTACTTATCCAGGGTGCACCACTACGGGTCACTGTCGTGTTCAGGGATACATGTATAAAATAACATAGCACAAGAATTCCATGAAGAGACCCAACTTACACTGAGGGTCATAAGACATGAGCCTAATTAATGACAATTAAATCATAAAAGACAAGGCTAGCTCGGGCATATGCGGCCAGAAAAGAAGTCCATGTGGCCGAGAAAGGACAGACATATGCGGCTCGGGATGATTCGGCACGTACGGCTGTAAGGAGAAAGGCTCATGCGGCTGACGGAGAAAATCGGGTTCATACGGCTGGAGGAATGAGGTCTTATGCGGCCAGGGGAAAGAAATCTATGCGGCTCGGGATGGAAGGGTCATGCAGTTGGGTGCCATACGGCCAGAGGGAAAATGAGTCTCATGCGGCTCGTGGGGGAGGGGCATATACGGCTGGGGGAGTGGGCATATGCGGCTAGCGGGGAGTGGGCATATGTCACGCCCCAGAACCAGAATACTGGAGAGCGGGGGCAGACATAGCCAGCTACGTATAACGGAATGGGATCCACCTCGCTATACGGTCACGGCTGTCTAGATATGTGAGGGTTTCACTACAATCCATCAGTCTCTTAAGGTCATAAAATAGCCTATTGTCTCAATCTCAACCAACTAATAGTAATTACAAGATGTCAGACCACCAAATACACAATAGTAAGGCGTCCCATACATTATATATTCGGAATGATCATGAAGCTAGTCGTTACAAAATGCGAGGACTAGCAAGAGTTCAGTCATACATGATCAACCCCCGGGGCTTGTCAATCATGCTACAGCCCGTAGGCAGACAGTAAGTAAGTACAATCGAGCTAACACTTGCTCGTCGGCTAAACGCCTCAAAAGAATAATTTACAATATTACAGTGGGAGAACAAAAGAAACCCACTCGAAGCCCTGGTTACGCCTGGTGACCACCATCGGACTGGAAAGCAGGGAGATCTTTTGGTGCTGCTCCGGTATCTGGCCATACAAAACCAGCTGGATCAGACCCCAGAAAGAGCAAGTGCCACAAAGGAGGCTTCACTTAAGAACTAAAGCCAGCAAATTAGCACAATAATATAATTACATAATAAGAGACAGTAATTTAAGAAAAAATATGATAGGTAATTATAAAAGACAATCTTGCCTAGAATCACTAAAAGACAGGACATATGGAAAAGCATGCCAGGATGATATACGATGAGATAACCATGGGACTATTCAGATAGCTAGGTTACAACCCGTAAACCAAACAAGGACCGGGGTTGTAACCCTTCGTCTGAACGGAACTTGGTTTCTCTCACCATTTATCGGCAAGATAAATATAAGAAATTAGGTCAAGTAACAATCTGGAGTGACAATCATTATAGTGACAATCTGGAGTGACAATCATTATAGTGATAATCTGGAGTGACAATCATTAATCATTCTGGTACAATCTTACAACCAATCAATTCTAGACAATACCATACTGGACTAGACTCCATCCAAGCAATCACGGCCAATCATTGCCTACGGCTTTCTACATTAACTAACTAGGGTTATCACAATCCTAGTTACTAGCAAGATGCAATGAGATGCTCCAAGTAGTCACAGGCCCTGCAGCTATCCAGGTTATCCAGGCAATCATTATAGTGACAATCTGGAGAGTACAATACATTAGAGTGACAATAGAGTTCAATCATTTAAAGTGACAATCAAGAGTGCCCCACATAACAGTGGGCTGGAAATGTGCCCTACTCGTCGGCAGGCTACAAGTCCAAGCATTAGCGGCCGGGATAACGGGATCGCCTGTAACTGGGGAACATCTCTTCATGACTAGTGAATTATACTAATTATTAACCTTAGTCCATTTCAGTAGGTACTCCTGACCATGGTACTCAGGAGTCCCCTCCTAGACATGATGCAAGACAAGACTGGATTATTTGTACAAGCACAATCACCCACGGTATCATGATTAATTAAACAGGTCATGTCATGTCAGGTAGCCGTCGCAACAGCATATCAGGGTATATCATATCAGGTTTTCTTGTCAGGAGTGCGCCACGGCGGGCTACTATCAGGTCATGTCATGTCCACTTGGTACTTGTCAAGAGTGCGCCTTAACAGGCCACTATCGTGTTCTACCCTTACATTATCATGAATGAGAGAAACTTGCATAGAATAACTAGTAACATGTTCTTGAAGCCAAGGAAAAGATCTACAACTTTCATGTTTTGAGTTTTTCAATATTCTAGCTACAAAACAACTTAAACAGGCAAAAACAGTAAATTCCTGCACAATCGGCGCATGGGATTCCTGCACGAATCGGCGCATGGGATTCCTGCACGAATCGGCGCATGGGATTCCTGCACAAATCGGCGCATGGGATTCCTGCACAAATTGGCGCATGAGATTCCTGCACAAATCGGCGCATGGGATTCCTGCACAAATCGGCGCATGAGATTCCTGCACGAATCGGCGCATGAGATTCCTGCACGAATCGGCGCATGGGATTCCTGCACGAATCGGCGCATGAGAAACTCACGTTGCGTCTTCAATACATGCGCGTAAGAAACCTACGCGCATGACACGCTCGGAGTTAAGGAATGCGTTGCCGGAACTTCACGGCGCATGGCCTCCCGGCGCATGGCCTCCCGGGCGCATGGGATTCATCGTCCCCAAACAGCAAGTTCAGCCATGAAAGTTCCGAAAACTTGTAATGGCCATAACTTACTCATCCGGAGTCGAAATCAAGCGAAACAAAAGCCAAAACTGAATGAAATCAAATTCTCTACAACATGGAACCACTAGTTTTTGGAAATACCAAGTTTTTAGAGATCAAAACCAAGAAAACTAAACAAGAAGGAATTTAAAACTTAGATCTACAAAAATATTACCATCAAAACCGAAAACTTCCAGTTCTAAAGAGGCTTAGAATCTAGTAAGGAAGAGAATGGAACAATAAAACATGAGATCCATCATGAAGCAAGATTGCACTTGCCTAGACCTCTCTCTTCTCTCTCTGGTAGGTGAAGGGAGTAAATGAGGAAGAAGAAGATGAGTAATGAAGAGAGAGAAAGAAGAAAAGGGCAATAAATATCAAAGGTGGTGGTAGGTAGGGGGTTTATCCATGGTTCATGATGAACCAAAATAATCCCAATCGAACCAAGCCAACCCGGGCCAAGAATAAACCAAGCCAAGCCATGAAGAAAACTAAACAAGAAATCATGCAATACAAGAATAAATACGTACACGTATTCCAGAAATACGTAATACGAACCACAGGCATTACAACTCTACCCACCTTAAAAGAATTCCGTCCTCGGAATTTAATCAAGAGGCTAGAGGAGCAATGACAAGCTACATTAATCACAGGCAAGCTATACTAGACAATCAATCAAGCAATCAATCATGCAAGCAAGGAATCGAAGGCATGAGGCATAAGAAGGACATTATACCTCACGAGTCAAACAAGTCAGAATATCGTGATCGGATATCATCCTCACGCTCCCACGTTGACTCACCCAAAGAGCGATGAACTCAAGCAACACGAACTAAATAGATAGTCTTGCGCTTGAGGTCTCTCTCTTTGGTCAAACATGGACACGGGCCTATCCTCATACGAAAAGGTTGGTACCAATAACCAGTTTCGAATGACCTAGATATGGCTCGGGTCCGAGATGTACCGTTGTAATTAGGATACATGAAATACGTCATGCACCCCGCATAATGACGGAAGAAAAGCAAGATGAGAGGACACATATACCTCTCGGCCGATTCTGAACCTGAGCCTGGGCTAGGACAAACTGCCGCGGGTTCTGTTGCTGGAAAGTCTGGGCCTGAGTCGGCAAGGGCCTCGGGAACGGGAATTGCTGTTGCTGGTGAACTGGAGCTGGTGCTGGTACTGGTGCTGGTGCTGGTGCTGGTGCTGGTGCTGGTGCTGGTCCCCCAACCGAGGGACTAGATACTGTCGATGCTGAATCAACTCTGAAAGGGCAGGACCCCACCCTATGGTCCGGTGCTCCACACAATAAACACAATCCCAATGCCTTGCGACACTCTGCTACCACGTGTCCAGGCTTTCCACAATAAGAACAGCCCACGGCGGAAGACTGCGCTTGCTTCTGTTTCTGCTGAGAGTACGTCGGGGTTGAGTGCTGGACCGACGTCACTGAGGCCGCTGCCTCGGAGCTCCAATAGTCAAAGCCCTGGCTGCCGGGGCTGGGGCTGAAGACTGATTCATTTGACTATGGGACCGCTTCCGACCTCCAGTCCTGTCCACTATTCTCTGGGAGGTATACTCGTGCCTCCTCGCTGCTCGCAACACCGCATCATAGGTCTGATGCTCGAACTGTTCTACTGCCAATATAATCTCCAGGTGAAGTCCCTGCTGGAACCTCTGCGCTCTGTCAAACTCGGTTGCCACCAAGGTGGGAGCAAACCGACTGAGTCTGGAAAACTCGACCGTATATCCGTCGACCGTCCTCCCCATCTGCTTAAGATTACTGAACCTGGTCTGCAAGTCATACCGAGCCACTGCATCATAATACTTGATCTGGAACTTCTCGCTGAACACTGCCCAGGAGACAGGTGTTGCCAATCCCACTGCTTGTACGGCCCACCAACTGCGGGCTAGATCCAATAACTGTAGGCGCACCACAGCCACCTTCTCGTCTTCTGGAGTCTTCGCGGCTTCGAGAATCACCTCTATATCCTGTAGCCAAGCATCGGCAGCAATGGCATCCTCGCTGCCATCGAAGAAGGGAGGGTTCAGGCGCTTAAAACTGTTGACCGCACCGTTCCCTCGAGGACCACTTCTATTCAGAGCATCTTGTACTGCTTGGTGCAGGGCATCTCCCTGACGATCTTGGGAAGCTAACAATGATCTGATGAGACCCACCAAAGTGCCATTATCAGGATCTGCAGGCTGGACTGGCTGAACTGGCGGCTCTCCTCCAGTAGGTACGACTCGAGAGGCTGCTCCTGAGTGCTGGGCCTGATCTTCTGGTTGCTGCTGGTCCACGGGAGGTGATCCGCCTTGCTGATCGGCAGGTCCAGGTTCAATGCCGCTGAAGAAGACGACATGGGAACAATAAGGAAGGACCAGGACAGATCAACGATTACAAGCATGTGATCAGGACAAGAATTTCAGGAATCAAGAGGATACGAACAGAGATCAAGGGCGAGTACCGATTGAGACATCTATTCGGTAAACCCTCACACATCTTGATTAACAAGACCTGCATGGGCCACCACTTAAACCATGTCACGCCCCAGAACCAGAATACTGGATAGCGGGGGCAGACATAGCCAGCTACGTATAACGGAATGGGATCCACCCCGCTATACGGTCACGGCTGTCTAGATATGTGAGGGTTTCACTACAATCCATCAGTCTCTTAAGGTCATAAAATAGCCTATTGTCTCAATCTCAACCAACTAATAGTAATTACAAGATGTCAGACCACCAAATACACAATAGTAAGGCGTCCCATACATTATATCTTCGGAATGATCATGAAGCTAGTCGTTACAAAATGCGAGGACTAGCAAGAGTTCAGTCATACATGATCAACCCCCGGGGCTTGTCAATCATGTTACAGCCCGTAGGCAGACAGTAAGTAAGTACAATCGAGCTAACACTTGCTCGTCGGCTAAACGCCTCAAAAGAATAATTTACAATATTACAGTGGGAGAACAAAAGAAACCCACTCGAAGCCCTGGTTACGCCTGGTGACCACCATCGGGCTGGAAAGCAGGAAGATCTTTTGGTGCTGCTCCGGTATCTGGCCATACAAAACCAGCTGGGTCAGACCCCAGAAAGGGCAAGTGCCACAAAGGAGGCTTCACTTAAGAACTAAAGCCAGCAAATTAGCACAATAATATAATTACATAATAAGAGACAGTAATTTAAGAAAAAACATGATAGGTAATTATAAAAGACAATCTTGCCTAGAATCACTAAAAGACAGGACATATGGAAAAGCATGCCAGGATGATATACGATGAGATAACCATGGGACTATTCAGATAGCTAGGTTACAACCCGTAAACCAAACAAGGACCGGGGTTGTAACCCTTCGTCTGAACGGAACTTGGTTTCTCTTACCATTTATCGACAAGATAAATATAAGAAATTAGGTCAAGTAACAATCTGGAGTGACAATCATTATAGTGACAATCTGGAGTGACAATCATTAATCATTCTGGTACAATCTTACAACCAATCAATTCTAGACAATACCATACTGGACTAGACTCCATCCAAGCAATCACGGCCAATCATTGCCTACAGCTTTCTACATTAACTAACTAGGGTTATCACAATCCTAGTTACTAGCAAGATGCAATGAGATGCTCCAAGTAGTCACAGGCCCTGCAGCTATCCAGGTTATCCAGGCAATCATTATAGTGACAATCTGGAGAGTACAATACATTAGAGTGACAATAGAGTTCAATCATTTAAAGTGACAATCAAGAGTGCCCCACATAACAGTGGGCTGGAAATGTGCCCTACTCGTCGGCAGGCTATAAGTCCAAGCATTAGCGGCCGGGATAACGGGATCGCCTGTAATTGGGGAACATCTCTTCATGACTAGTGAATTATACTAATTATTAACCTTAGTCCATTTCAGTAGGTACTTCTGACCGTGGTACTCAGGAGTCCCCTCCTAGACATGATGCAAGACAAGACTGGATTATTTGTACAAGCACAATCACCCACGGTATCATGATTAATTAAACAGGTCATGCCATGTCAGGTAGCCGTCGCAACAGCATATCAGGGTATATCATATCAGGTTTTCTTGTCAGGAGTGCGCCACGGCGGGCTACTATCAGGTCATGTCATGTCCACTTGGTACTTGTCAAGAGTGCGCCTTAACAGGCCACTATCGTGTTCTACCCTTACATTATCATGAATGAGAGAAACTTGCATAGAATAACTAGTAACATGTTCTTGAAGCCAAGGAAAAGATGTACAACTTTCATGTTTTGAGTTTTTCAAGATTCTAGCTACAAAACAACTTAAACAGGCAAAAACAGTAAATTCCTGCACAATCGGCGCATGGGATTCCTGCACGAATCGGCGCATGGGATTCCTACACAAATCGGCGCATGGGATTCCTGCACAAATTGGCGCATGAGATTCCTGCACAAATCGGCACATGGGATTCCTGCACAAATCGGCACATGAGATTCCTGCACGAATCGGCGCATGAGATTCCTGCACGAATCGGCGCATGGGATTCCTGCACGAATCGGCGCATGAGAAACTCACGTTGCGTCTTCAATACATGCGCGTAAGAAACCTACGCGCATGACACGCTCGGAGTTAAGGAATGCGTTGCCGGAACTTCACGGCGCATGGCCTCCAGGCGCATGGCCTCCCGGGCGCATGGGATTCATCGTCCCCAAACAGCAAGTTCAGCCATGAAAGTTCCGAAAACTTGTAATGGCCATAACTTACTCATCCGGAGTCGAAATCAAGCGAAACAAAAGCCAAAACTGAATGAAATCAAATTCTCTACAACATGGAACCACTAGTTTTTGGAAATACCAAGTTTTTAGAGATCAAAACCAAGAAAACTAAACAAGAAGGAATTTAAAACTTAGATCTACAAAAATATAACCATCAAAACCGAAAACTTCCAGTTCTAAAGAGGCTTAAAATCTAGTAAGGAAGAGAATGGAACAATAAAATATGAGATCCATCATGAAGCAAGATTGCACTTGCCTAGACCTCTCTCTTCTCTCTCTGGTAGGTGAAGGGAGTAAATGAGGAAGAAGAAGATGAGTAATGAAGAGAGAGAAAGAAGAAAAGGGCAATAAATATCAAAGGTGGTGGTAGGTAGGGGGTTTATCCATGGTTCATGATGAACCAAAATAATCCCAATCGAACCAAGCCAACCCGGGCCAAGAATAAACCAAGCCAAGCCATGAAGAAAACTAAACAAGAAATCATGCAATACAAGAATAAATACGTACACGTATTCCAGAAATACGTAATACGAACCACAGGCATTACAGCATATGCGGCTAGCGGGGTAGTCGGCATATGCGGCTAGCGGGGGAGTGGGCATATGCGGCTAGCGGGGGAGTGGGCATATGCAGCTGGGTGTTCAAGCCCGCGGCTCGGGGATCAAAGTTCCATACGGCTGAAATAAGAAAGTCTATATGCGGCTGGGAATTGCCCAAGCTCATGTGGCTGCAAGGAGTAGACTTATGCGGCCAGGGGTTCATCTAGTCATGCGGCTGAGATTATCCATGCGGCTGGGGAAACACTTGCCGCATGAAATAGTCTTGCGGTCAAGTACTGTTCCTCTTCTCCAAATTTTTCGGGAAGAAGAACACCATGAAGGCCAAGTTCCCAAGCTCCAAAAATCCTTCATCCAGAGTCCAAATCCGAACTTTCATTGGTCAAAATGGGACAGAATAAAATACTCTACAACATGGAACCATCAAAACTTGATAATATCAAGATTAAGTAGATCAAAACCCAAGAAATCCTAGAATACAATAAACTTAGATCTACAAGAATTTAACAATAGAAATTGAAAATGCCAAGCACTAAAGAGTCTTAGAATGTTGCAAGGAAGAAAATGGAACAATAAATCTTGAGTTCCTTAATGAAGCAAGATGCACTTGCCTAAGCTCTTCCTCTCTCTTTCTCTCAGGTAGGTGAGGAGTTAATGGTGGAGAAGAATGAGAGTAATGAAGAGAGAGAAAGAGGAGTGGGCTAATAAATAGGGATAGGGATGGTAGGTAAAGTTTCTCCCCTTGGTTCATGATGAACCAAGGCAAACCAAGCCTAGCCGAACCAACCCAAGGTAAACCAAGCCATGTAAAGCCAAGATAAGCCAAGTCGGGAATCATACAATACGAGACTAAATACATACACGTATCCCAAAATACGTAATACGAACCACAGGTATTACAACTCTACTCACCTTAAAAGAATTCCGTCCTTAGAATTTAATTAAGAGGCTAGAGGGGCAAGAACAAGCTATACTAATCACAAGCAAGCTATAACTAGGCAATAAATCAAGCAATCAATCATGTAAGCAAGGAATCGAAGGCATGAGGCATAAGGAAGATATTATACCTTACGAGTCAAACAGGTTGGGATATCGCGATCAAAAATCATCCTCACGCTCCCATGTTGACTCACCCAAAGAGTGATGACCCCAAGCAACACGGGCTAACTTGATAGTCTTGTTCTTGAGTACCTTCTCTCTTCGGTCCAATATAGACACGAGCCTCTCCTCGTACGAAAGGTTGCTACTAACAACCAATTTTGAATGATCTAGGATGTGGCTCGGGTCTAGGATATACCGTCCCAATTTGGATACATGGAACACGTCATGTACCTCACGTAGCGACGATGAAAGAGCGAGACGATATGATACATCACCTACTCGCTCCAGGATGTCAAATGACCCTATATACCTAGGACTAAGCTTTTCCCGTACGTCTAAACGAATGACGCC
>JANAVB010031617.1:34216982-34219482 GCA_029216955.1 Iris pallida
ACTCGATTCCCGTCACGACAGTTCACGGACTAGTATACGTTGGATCATGACATGAGATGTTGTTCCTAGATTTTCTTGGTATATATGTACATTTTCTGTCTTATTTCCTGTACTTGTATAGACACCGATTCCTGAGAGGGAGTAGCTATCATCTTAGTGAATCCGTGTCATGACGTGTTATGTCCAGGTCCATTATACTACTCGGGGATGGAGAATTATTAGGGGTTTTGTGATCAAAGCCCCATGTCACTATTTTGCTTGAGCCACTCTCACCTCACGTAGGGTGTAGCAGATACCTCCATGTCCATGTTATCCAGATTGGCCGACATGACTTTCCGTTGAGGTCATCACGGATTGCCTGGCCAAGTGGATAACCCTACCATAATTCCCTTGTCGATCACATAACGCTCTAATAATTCAAGGTACATTTTATATTTACTTATCTTATCATATATCCTGTTCTGTTCTACATTCAGTACTTTCTCACCATGTTATAATATTCAGTTACTCACATGTTCTATATGGCTTTATATTGTACCTTGATTGGAGACTAAGTTCTGCTCGAGAGAAGGGTTACAACCTCGGTCCTTGTTTGGTTTAAGGGTTGTAGCTTAGCTTCCGAACGGTTCCCAAGTCTTCATATATCTTTGTCTTGTAGTTCATTATATTGTCTCTTATAGAATTTGTCAATTCACATGGAACTGCTGTTAGTGCTTGTACTTGCTCATTTTCTTGACAGGATACCGTTATGATATATTACAGATAACTCTGAGGCAGACTGCTCGACCTATTATGGGCTCGAGCTAGATGGAGTAGTCCAGGACCGTGGCCTTATAGTAGAGCCACTAGACTTCGTTCTTCCAGAATAGTGTAGGTTAGCTAGCTTTGACTGGACTGCAATCCAGCTAGTATTATCAGACTGTAGCTTTCTATGTTATATTTTGAGACCCTGTGATGTTGTATATATCTAGGCTTGTGTTGGACACTGGACTTATTCCTTTTCATCTATCATATATTATCCTTCTGTGCTATCTACCTTAGTTTTATTCTGTGATTGAGACTATATTGCTATGTCACCTCCACTCGGAGTGTATATACTGTACAGGTACATTTATACTGTTAGTCGTAGTATTTACAGACCTTATATACAGCGTTCTACCGCCGATAATACGGCGTAGGCTGGACGTACCCACTTTTCGTGCCCCTAATCAGGGTGCGGGTCGTGACATATTTTTGTGGTGGCCCACGCAGGTCCGGTGTCGTAATTAGTACGATCTCGTAATGGTGCTCCACTTAGAGTACTAATTACGAGCCTGCAATTAGGACGTAGGACCTAGGATACGATAGGAGTTTCTCAATCACACCTAGGAAAAATTTCCGATCTTTTGATTATCATGATTACTCCGCTTGTATTAAATTAATTATCCTTCTTTGATAATGTCTTCTCATGTGCCATATTGATATCTTTGCTTCAATTCTTCTCCAGGATGACGAAGACGCACCCGCAGGCCACTGGATCGAGTAGCTTGCCCGAGAGATCAGACCAGCCTGAGGAGAAGGTTCACGAGACTGCCCCCAGTGATTCCACTATCTCGGAGGCCCTGGTAGTTGCATAGGGAGGTCTACCACCTCCACCCCAGAGGGTTTCGGTCGCCGTTCCAGAGATACTGCCGCCACCACCCACGATACCGACGGATACACACCATATGTTCCTTCTCCTTCAGCAGATGATGGAGACACAGCAAGCCCAGGCAGAGGCATCGTAGCGCCAGACGGAGGTGTCACACCGTCAGATTGAGATGCTGAGGTAGAGCATGGAGAACTCGCATCAGCTTGTACTGACAGTCGTGGAGAGAGTGGCACCAGGTACGGTATAGGGCCCTACTGGCCAGCAGTCGTACCAGCAGCAGTCCAGGCCAGGGACAGTAATAGACGTTAGAAAGATGAGCTCCAGGGACTTCACGGGTATGGAAGGCATCCTTTATGCAGACGACTGGCTAGAGGACGTACAACAGAGTATGGAGCTAGCAAAGCTTCCTAGAGGACTTTGGGTTTCTGCCGCAGCCAGCCGATTCTTCGACATCGTGCTGACATGGTACCGTACGGATCCTCGTGCGTCGGTGAGAGGGTTATCATGGGAGGACTTCCGAAGGCTCTTCAAGGAGAAGTTCTTCCCAGACGTGGCTCTTACAGCATTAGAGGGCCAGTTCGTGGGTATAGTGCAGGGGAACTCGTCGGTGGACGAGTATGCAACGGAGTTCTTCCGCCTTAGCAGGTTTACTCCTGATATGATCCAAGATGAGGGGCAGAAGGCTCATAAGTTTCGTAGGGGACTTATTCATGTAGTACGTACCCGCACCTCGGGTCGTCGTGATGCGACGTTCGATTAGATATTGATGGACGTGCAGATTGCAGAGAAGGACTTCGGCCTCAAGCTGAAAAGGAACGGTAATACCATGGGGACGAGTTCCAGTACGGGACCGACCAAGTGCCCCCACTT
>JANAVB010031617.1:34224482-34256982 GCA_029216955.1 Iris pallida
CCGTTGCCGGGGTGCAACTCAAAGGTGCCATTCTCGGATATGGGAAGCAAGGGCTAGTCGAGTTCGGGGAAGTCGACGGCGCGGCTGCACTGCCCTACTCACGCGGAGGAGGGCGCTGCCGGTGCGACAATGCCGCTCTTGGTTGTTCCGTGCTCGTCCATGGTTGGGGCCACGTTCAGGACTCCGCAGCGTAGGCCGCATGATGGCTTACGCGACTGCTGTCGCAGCCACCGCGAGTACGTTCGAAGAGGTGGACCGATGCAGCATGCTGGTGCGTCGGCGCACGCGAGTCGCTCCGGCGACCAGCGCTGGCTGGCTGACTCGACACCACCTCGGCGTCGTCCGACGGTGCACTTGAATGCCATTTCTCGGTGGGAACATCGCCGGGGAGTCATCTAACGGCCAACATATCCGAGTTGGCCTGACTGTCAGGGAACTCGGTCGGTCCTTGAGCACCCTGTGGGAGGTGGATGTCTTCAGCTTGCCAAGCTGGTCTGCACGCCCCTAATGAGAGGACATGAAGCTCGGCAGGGACGTAATGATGGTGAAAAAAAAGAATGAAGGAGAGAAGATTTTGATATGGAAGACTGAGATGTAGCCGTGGCAAGGAAATTTCGGCTAGGGTTTCTTTTCTTTTGCTGTTCTCTACATATGCTTATATGCATATATACATATATCACCCTCGGGTCGGGTTTGCTTGGTCGCTGGAATGACTACTTGTGGGGGGTTCGGCCTGGGTCGGTTGGCCTGGGCTGGTGGGATTGGTTTAGTGTTGTTGTGAGGGATTGATCCATATATGCATATATCATCTTCGGGTTGCGCTAACAGGGTTGGCTGGGCTTGCTTCTAATACAATGTTCACTAAATCTTGCTTACAAACTAATATATAATAAAATTGCTTCAAAGGGTTATCAGTGTCAATACAGTCTTAAAACCATTGGTACAATTACTTCTAAGGGGTTGAACCATTACAGAAGATGTCATATTGCATACTAGAGAAATACATCAAGAAAGAATCTCTAAAATTAATAGAAGTCTCCAAATCATGAGACCTTGAAGACTCAACAAAATTCAATCAAATCGAACTGGATAGGGGAGGCACACATTATCCACTATCATTTTAGTGGTTCACTATTGTAAGACCTTGAAAATAGTATAAACACATGGCCAAATTAGAATTGAGTTGTGGAGGGACATCAACAAATCCCTGCAAATGACCAACTACTGACAAATGTTGAGGATAGTTCCCATAGTTTAAGCGGCCAGCATGGAACCCTATGTGACCAATCCTTCTTCCTAGGAGATAAAGGATAGGCCTACTTATGGATAATTTAGACCCTGTCAACCTATAGGCTGCATGATGGAAAAGGCTTAACCACACAATAATAAAATAATAAACTAATTAATCATTCTAAAAATCTCCATTTAAATCAATTAAATAATAAATAAAATATTTCAAAAAATTTCGGGAAGGGGAGCTACAATTGTATAGGATAGTACCCTACTACCCTAGGAAGCCCGGGGTGAAATTCCTAAGGGAAGGCCACTTGGCTCAAGTTAGAATGGTTTAAGGGCAAGTGTATTAAAGGGGTAATCGGGTAATTTCAAGATACGGGGTTCGGGTATTCGGATTGACTTGAAACTTGGGTGGCTTGTTAGGTACACCCTACAAATGTCATATTTGAACCAATTTTGGCTCGGTTGACCCAGAGTTGACTTTTTACCCAAAAGTCAACCGTGAGTCAACACTTTGTCTAGATTTGACCAAATCCAAACTAGAGTTGACCAGTTGACCAAAAGTCAACTGTTGGTCAACATTTGACCAGTTTGACCTAGGTTTGACCTAGAGTTGACCAGAGTTGACCAGGGTTGACCAGTTGACCAAAAGTCAACTGTAGGCCAACTCTTGACCCCGTTTGATTTACTTTGACTTGTTTTGACTTGCGATGACTGGTATGACCTAGAGTTGACTTAGTCTGACTTAGATTGACTTGATATAACTAGATTTGACCTAGATTGACTTGACAGGACTTAGTGTGACTCAGTGAGACCTAGTTTGACCTATATTTGATATCATTCATTATAAATTATTCTTAACTTTGTTAAACCTAAATTAACATGCAATATCTCATCTTTAGGTCTCTGATTACCACTCTGAACATTGATATACCCTACAGCTCAGGACAGTAGGCGAGTACATTCACTGATAGTTTTCATTGTCTTGATATCTGCTATATCCGATTCAGTTGTAGTGTCTTACTCGATTCCAGTCACGATAGTTCACGGACTAGTATACGTTGGATCATGACATGAGATATTGTTCCTGGATTTTCTTGGTATATATGTACATTTTCTGTCTTGTTTCCTGTACTTGTATAGACACCGATTCCTGAGAGGGAGTAGCTATCCTGTTAGGGAATTTCGTGTCATGACGTGTCATGTCCAGGTCCATTATACTACTCGGGGATGGAGAATTATTAGGGTTATGTGATCAAAGCCCCATGTCAGTATTTTACTTGCGCCACTCTCACCTCACGTAGGGTGTAGCAGATACCTCCATGTCCATGTTATCCAGATTGGCCGACATGACTTTCCGTTGAGGTCACCGCGGATTGCCGGGCCAAGTGGATAACCCTACCATGATTCCCTTGTCGATCACATAACGTTCTAATAATTCAAGGCATATTTTATATTTACTTATCTTATCATATATCCTGTTCTGTTCTACATTCAGTACTTTCTTACCATGTTATGATATTCAGTTACTCACATGTTCTACATGCCTTTATATTGTACCTTGATTGGAGACTAAGTTCTGCTCGAGAGAAGGGTTATAACCCCGGTCCTTGTTTGGTTTAAGGGTTGTAGCTCAGCTTCCGAACGGTTCCCAAGTCTTCATATATCTTTGTCTTGTAGTTCATTATACTGTCTCTTATAGAATTTGTCAATTCACATGGAACTGCTGTTAGTGCTTGTACTTGCTCATTTTCCTGACAGGATACCATTATGATATATTACAGATGACTCTGAGGCAGACTGCTCGACCTATTATGGGCTCGAGCTAGATGGAGTAGTCCAGGACCGTGGCCTTATAGTAAAGCCACTAGACTTCGTTCTCCCAGAATAGTGTAGGTTAGCTAGGTTTGACTGGACTACGATCCAGCTAGTATTATCAGGCTGTAGCTTTCTATGTTATATTTTGAGACCCTGTGATGTTGTATATATCTGGGCTTGTGTTGGACACTGGACTTATTCCTTTTCATCTATCATATATTATCCTTCTGTGCTATCTACCTTAGTTTTATTCTGTGATTGAGACTGTATTGCTATGTTACCTTCATTCGGAGTGTATATACTGTACAGGTACCTTTATACTGTTAGTCGTAGTATTTACGGATCTTATATACAGCGTTCTACCGCCGATAATGCAGCGTAGGCTGGACGTACCCACTTCTCGTGCCCCTAATCAGGGTGCGGGTCGTGACACATTTTTATGGTGGCCCACGCAGGTCCGGTGTCGCAATTAGTGCGATCTCGTAATGGTGCTCGACTTAGAGTACTAATTACGAGCCTGCAATTAGGACGTAGGACCTAGGATACGATAGGAGTTTCTCAATCACACCTAGGAAAATTTTTTGATCTTTTGATTATCATAATTACTCCTCTTGTATTAAATTAACTGTCCTTCTTTGATAATGTCTTCTTATGTGCCATATTGATCTCTTTGCTTCAATTCGTCTCCCGGATGACGAAGACGCACCCGCAGTCCACTGGATCGAGTAGCTTGCCCGAGAGATTAGACCAGGCTGAGGAGGAGGTTCACGAGACTGCCCCCAGTGATTCCACTATCCCGGAGGCCCTGGTAGTTGCACAGGGAGGTCTACCACCTCCACCCCAGAGAGTTTCGGTCGTCGTTCCAGAGATACTGCCGCCACCACCCCCGATACCGACGGATACACACCATATGTTCCTTCTCCTTCAACAGATGATGGAGACACATCAAGCCCAAGCAGAGGCGTCGTAGCGCCAAATGGAGGCGTCATATCGTCAGATTGAGATGCTGAGGCAGAGTATGGAGAACTCGCATCAGCTTGTACTGACAGCCGTGGAGAGAGTGGCATCGGGTACGGTGTAGGGCCCTACTGGCCAACAGCCGTACCAGCAGCAGTCCAGGCTAGGGACAGTAATAAACGTTAGGAAGATGCGTTCCAGGGACTTCACGGGCACGGAGGGCATCATTTATGCAGACGACTGGCTAGAGGACGTGCAGCGGAGTATGGAGCTAGCAGAGCTTCCTAGAGGACTTTGGGTTTCAGCCGCAGCCAGCCGATTCTTCGACATCGTGCTGACATGGTACCGTACGGATCCTCGTGCGTCGGTGAGAGGGTTATCATGGGAGGACTTCTGGAGGCTCTTCAAGGAGAAGTTCTTCCCGGACGTGGCTCTTACAGTATTGGAGGGCCAGTTCGTGGGTATAGTGCAGGGGAACTCGTCGGTGGACGAGTATGCAGCGGAGTTCTTCCGCCTTAGCAGGTTCGCTCCTGATATGATCCAGAATGAGGGGAAGAAGGCTCATAAGTTCCGTAGAGGACTTATTCATGCAGTGCGCACTCGTACCTTGGGTCGTCGTGACGCGACGTTCAATCAGATATTGATGGACGTGCAGATTGCAGAGGAGGACTTCGGCCTCAAGCCAAAGAGGAGCGGTGATACCATGGAGGCGAGTTCCAGTATGGGACCGGCCAAGCATCTCCACTTTCAGCCTCAGCAGAGGCTATTTCAGCAGCAGCCTTAGTTACAGATTCTGCAGGCACCAGCGCGTGCCCAGCAGCACCCAGGATAGGGCCAGAGAGCGGCTACTCCGTACGGCTTCTGCAGGAAGCCGGGTCACACTAGAGAGGCTTGTAGGAAAAGGTTGGGCGTCTGTCTATACTGTGGAGTGCCTGACCACCAGCTGAGGGATTGCCACACTAGTGGAATCCGAAGAGACCAGGACAGAGTACAGCAGGCTAGAGGAGGCCAGCAGGGGCGTGCTTTCGCCATGACAGTTGAGCCCACTCAGGCAGTAGCAGAGCAGATAGAAGGTTCTAATCCTTCGATCTCATTTCCGTGTTTGCCTTCTTATAAACTGTCTTGAAATTCGATTCCATCTGTTCCTTGATCGTTTGATAAAAATTTTCTTGTGATGTGATTTCCTTCTAAGATAAGTCATATGGGCTGGGTCACCTCGATTATAAGATTTTAGAATACTCTAGGGTCATGCTAGCTGGCATAGTGAGGACATATAGTCGAATTATGGTCATATTTCTCGGGTGTGGGAATTTAAGGTAAAGGGTCAAGTAACAGGATTGCCTGTAGCTGGGAAATCTTTTCATGACTACTGTATTATTCTAGTTATTAACCTTTGTCAATTTGGTAGGCACCCCTGACCATGGTACTCAGGGGTCCCTGTCCTAGATATGATGCAAGACAATACTGGTTCATTTGTACAAGCACATTCGCCCACGGTGTCCAGGTTATTTATACTTGTCATGTCATGCTAGCTGTCACAACAGCAATTCGAGATATATCATGTCAGGTTACTTGTCATGAGTGCGCCACGGCGGGCCACTATTACGTCATGTTACTTGTCCAAACCACTACGGGTCACTGTCGTGTTCAGGAATACATGTACAAAATAAAATAGCACAAGCATTCCATCAAGAGACCCAACTTACACTGAGGGTCACAAGACATGAGCCTAATTAATAACAATTAAATCACAAAAGACAAGGCTAGCTCGGCCATATGCAGCCAGAAAAGAAGTCCATGCGGCCGAGAAAGGGCATATACGGCTCGGGGTGATTCGGCACGTGCAGCTGTAGGGGAAAGGCTCATACGGATGGCAGAGGAAATCGGGTTCATGTGGCTGGAAGAATGAGGTCTTATGCTGCCAGGAAAAAGACATCCATGCGGCTTGGGATGGAAGGGTCATATAGTTGGGTGCCATGCGGCCAGAGGGAAAATGAGTCTCATGCGGCTCGCGGTGGAGGGGCATATGCGGTAGGAGGAGTGGGTATATGCGGCTAGCGGGGGAGTGGGCATATGCGGCTAGAGGAGGAGTGGGCATATGCGGCTGGGTGTTCAAGCCCATACAGCTCGGGGAACCCTTAAGTACTTGGAGGGTGCAACACATGACAGTGTGCTGGAAATGTGCCCTACTCGGCGGCAGGCTACAGATCCCAAGCGCGCCCAGGTAATGGAATTGCCTGTAGCTGAGAAATCTCTTCATGACTACTGTGTTATTCTAGTTATTAACCTTAGTCAATTTGGTAGGCACCCCTGACCGTGGTACTCAGGGGTCTCTGTCCTAGATATGATGCAAGACAGTACTAGTTCATTTGTACAAGCACATTCACCCACGGTGTCCAGGTTATTTATACTTGTCAGGTCATGTCATGTCATGCTAGCTGTTACAACAGGAATTTGAGATATATCATGTCAGGTTACTTGTCAGGAGTACTCCACGGCGGGCCATTATCACGTCATGTTACTTGTCCAGGGTGCACCACTATGGGTCACTGTCGTGTTCAGGGATATATGTACAAAATAACATAGCACAAGCATTCCATCAAGAGACCCAACTTATACTGAGGGTCACATGACATGAGCCTAATTAATAACCATTAAATCATAAAAGACAAGGCTAGCTCGGGCATATGCAGCCAGGAAAGAAGTCTATGCGGCCGAGAAAGGACAGGCATATGCGGCTCGGGGTGATTCGGCACGTACGGCTGTAAGGGGAAAGGCTCATGCGGCTGGCAGAGGAAATCGGTTTCATGCGGCTGGAGGAATGAGGTCTTATGCGACCAGGGGAAAGAAATCTATGCGGCTCGGGATGGAAGGGTCATGTAGTTGTGTGCCATGCGGCCAGAGGGAAAATGAGTCTCATGCGGCTCGCGGGGGAGGGGCATATGCGGCTGGAGGAGTGGGCATATCCGACTAGCGGGAGAGTGGGCATATGCGGCTAGCGGGGGAGTGGACATATGCGGCTGGGTGTTCAAGCCCATACGGCTCGGGGAACCCTTAAGTACTTGGAGGGTGCAACACATGACAATGTGCTGGAAATATGCCCTACTCAGTGGCAGGCTACAGATCCCAAGCGCGCCCAGGTAACGGGATTTTCTGTAGCTGAGAAATCTCTTCATGACTAATGTGTTATTCTAGTTATTAACCTTAGTCAATTTGGTAGGCACCCCTGACCGTGGTACTCAGGGGTCCCTGTCCTAGATATGATGCAAGACAGTACTAGTTTATTTATACAAGCACATTCGCCCACGGTGTCCAGGTTATTTATACTTGTCAGGTCATATCATGTCATGCTAGCTGTCACAACAGTAATTCGAGATATATCTTGTCAGGTTACTTGTCAGGAGTGTGCCACGGCAGGCCACTATCACGTCATGTTACTTGTCCAGGGTACACTACTACGGGTCACTGTCGTGTTCAGGGATACATGTACAAAATAACATGGCACAAGCATTCCATCAAGAGATCCAACTTCCACTGAGGGTCACAAGACATGAGCCTAATTAATAACAATTAAATCACAAAAGACAAGGCTAGCTCGAGCATATACAGCCAGGAAAGAAGTCCATGCGGTCGAGAAAGGACGGGCATATGCGACTCGGGGTGATTCGGCACGTGCGACTGTAAAGGAAAAGGCTCATGCGGCTGGCGGAGAAAATCGGGTTCATGCGGCTGGAGGAATGAGGTCTTATGCGGCCAGGGGAAAGAAATCCATGCGGCTCGGGATGGAAGGGTCATGTAGTTGGGTGTCATGCGGCCAGAGGGAAAATGAGTCTCATGCGGATCGCGGGGGAGGGGCATATGCGGCTGGGGGAGTGGGCATATGCGGCTAGCAGGGGAGTGGGCATATGCGGCTGGGTGTTCAAGTCCATACGGCTCGAGAAACCCTTATGTACTTGGAGGGTGCAACACATGACAGTGTGCTGGAAATGTGCCCTACTCGGCGGCAGGCTACAGATCCCAAGCGCGCCCAGGTAACGGGATTGCCTGTAGCTGGGAAATCTCTACTAAAATCTGTCAATTCAGCGACGCGTCAAGACGTCGCTAAAAAGGACAAATACGTCGCTAATTTCTATTAGCGACGTATTTAGTGACGTTTTCAAGTACTCGCGATTAACCTAGTCGCTAAACAAGAAAACGTCGCCAAACGTCGCTATAGCGACGATCTTTAGCGACGTGCCCACGTCGCTAATTTAGCGACTGCTAGCGACATAAAACGTCATAATTTACCGACGTAATCTAGCGACGTTGAGCGACTTGACATGCATCGATGCTGACCTGGCTTTAGAGCCAAATGGCGACATTCTGCGACTTTTTAACGTCACTATATTACCGACATATAGCGACTTTTAGCGACGTCCGTGTAGCGACGGTACTCATTAATGTTAGCGACGTACTTAGCGACGTTTATATCATCGTTGGACGTCGCTGAACGTCGCTAATATTAAAAAAAAAATTAAAAAAAATTACAGCAATTGCAGCATTTATAGAATTTGCAGCACCATTTGTTACAACAACGACTGTGTATCACGAACACAGTATCAAACAACACATACACACAATCACGAACACGTTTGAAACACAATGTGTCCACAATCAACACAGATTTATGAAAATTTGTAACAATGTCAAACATAATGTGTCCACATAAGAATAAAGTATGTAAAACCACATAAAAGACCCAACAATGGGCCATCACACAACAATGTATATGTCGACTACGACTGATCAGGAGGAGCATCACCGCTCCTATCACCGCTCCTAGAAAGAAGGTAAGCATACTGCTCCGGTGTAA
This sequence comes from Iris pallida, assembly GCA_029216955.1. Taxonomy (NCBI): domain Eukaryota; kingdom Viridiplantae; phylum Streptophyta; class Magnoliopsida; order Asparagales; family Iridaceae; genus Iris; species Iris pallida. The sequence goes on from JANAVB010031617.1 coordinate 34,233,346, forward strand.
GAACCACCGACGACGATGAAGGAGGAGGCAATGCAACCGCTGGAGAAGGAGGCAGTGTAACCGCTGGAGATGGGTGCGTTCGTGTCTCCTCTAGGGCTCGGAGTCTGGCGCTGCAATGCTCCTTGCAAGTCGCTATCCTGGTAACGGTGTCGTGAATGGACTCATGTGTCCCCTGTACTTGCTGCACGGTGTGCTCGAGCTCGTCAAAGCGTGCGGTGACCGACGCAGCATCCTCTTGCGCCTGAGGCCCTTGCTGCTCAGCAATCCTCCTCAGCATATCGTCGTACAGCTCAGCAATCTGGCGGACAATGGTCTCCTCGACTCGGGACGACTCGGCCTGTGACGGCTGTGAATGCGCACTGGAAGAGGGAGCCCTGGATGCCTGCGTCGCAACAAATACACCGTAGGACCCCGTACCGTAGTACGTACCCCTCTGAAGACCACCAACAGCGGTCTTCCATAGCTCGTCCTCCGACTAAGGCAGAGAGGGTTGCGATGTACCAACACCTCCCTCTGCCTGTGCACTAGCACTCGCACGCTCATCACGTAGCCTAACATACTCTTCCGAGAAATCATTGTGCATCTCTATACATCAGTACTTACCTAAATTAGCCTAATAAACGTCTAAAATATTTAATTATTATTAAGTATATGGTTATCTGTATATTCTTCAAGTTGTGTTAAAAATTAACGAAATCTAAATTAGTACTTACATAGCTCTGAGTAGCCCGGTCGTCGGTGAGCTTCCCGTCCTTCCGATGGGTGGCCAGGAAGACGGTCACCATGTTTGCGTCCTCACCCCTTTTCACCTGCGTGTTTGTTATATTTTATTCTTTAGTAAAATAGAAAATTATATACTCCTACTATCAATAAATTCTTATATTTGACAATAAATTACATACCAGACGATGGAAATGCTCCGTCATAGGAATCGATCCACCATACCACTTTCCGGCCATCGTCCTAGCCGCCTTCGCCTTCTCCGACCGCTCTTTGTACTCGGGCTCCTCAAATCGAGCCCTCGTCGTGGTCCACTGGTCAGGTGTGATCCAACCAGTAATCGGCTTTCCGGAGCGGTGACGTTTTTTCTGATCGTCAATAGCATCACGGATCAACTTGGCGGCAACGGCAGGAAACTGCCTCTCAATCTGCTCGGCGCGATGTGGTGGATAAAAATAAGTCCTCTACAAGAATTACAAATTAAAATAATTAGTTCTAAAAAATACTTAAAATTATATTAATCATACTAAATTAACTATCTTTAGTTACCTTGAAGTGGGCAAACCAGAATGCCTTCCTCTCTTCCGAGGCATCCGAGTAGTTGATCCACGGACCCCCATAGTTGGACCTTAGAAAGCTGCCCAATGCTCTCTGTACCGATGAGGGACGATATCTGTATACAACGATAACCGACGTATTAATGAATATATATAGATATACAGACATGCATAAAATATTGATTTAACTTACTTCGTAGGACCGTCGGTCCAAATCACCATCCTCGTCTCGCCCTGAGGTGCGCATGCAGGGTCGCTCTGGTATGGATCCGCCTGGGCGGGACGGGCGGGAGTAGGGGCTACCTCCTCCACCTGCTTTCCACCCGCCATGCTGCTGTCAGCGCTAGGAAGGCTAGGGGAAGTAGTATGTTCAGCAAGCCTGGAACTGCTCGTCGCAGGTGCACTGCCACCCGGACCTGAGACCGTATGGTACAATAGAGTGCTCGGGTCAGAGGATGGTCCAGAGCCATCCTCCTGTAACGGAGCTCTCTGCCCACCTAAGGACACGGATCGTGCTGGCCTATCTCCGTATCGTCCTAAGGTGCCTCCGCGTCGTCCTGCCATGCTGATAATAATATTGGAGTTCATAATTTAAGACTACAGAAATATGAATACATCGAAATCACAGTTTATGATTGAAAATATAAATAAATACAATGACAGTTTAGAAATATCTGCATACATTAGAATTCATAATTTAAGTTTTCAAAAGTGATCATAGTTCATAATTTAAGATTACAGAAGTATGAATACATCAAAATCACAGTTTCTCAATCATCCTCTGAAAATTCATCTTCTTCGTTTGCCTCCTCCTCCTCATCCTCTTCCTCTTCCTCCTCATCGTCACTAGCATCTCCTTCGTCTTCTCCTTCGAATACTTGTACCTCTTCTACACAAGTAGATATTGAATGGAGAACTTCTGCTGAGTCGACATCAACTGTATTAGGTACAAGAGGCAGCTCGTCCTCCTGATAAGCCACTTCGTCGACGTCGTAGGTATTTCTGGCTTTAGTCTTGCATACTGCCCACCAGTCGTACCTCGTTGTTCCCCGTCTAGGATATGTTGTAAAATATACGAGTTGAGCTTGACTTGCTAGGATAAATGGTTCGTATCCTTGGTATCGACGACGGTAGTTAATATCTACAAGACCATGTTTGTCAATTTTCCATCCTTGATCTTGTATGGGATCGAACCAATCAACTTTGAACAATACGATCTTGGCAGGCTCTATGCCATAGTTGTACGTCAATTCCACGATCTCACGTAAGACGCCATAGAAATTATTGCCTGGAGTGACATCTTTGTAGTTTATAGATTTGATACACAAGCAACTATTTTTTGTGGAATCAAGATCCAGGAAGCTATCTCTGATGACAGCATTTGTTGACTTGAACTTAAACCCATTCACGCAATAACTTGGCCATACTTTGACGGCATAAATTGGTCCCTTGGCAAGAGTTCTAATAGATTCATTCTCAAGAATGACGTCCGGACGATCGACCTAAACACGAAAAGATACAAAATTAAGTTTAATATTAAGTTATTTCTTGTGCAGTTGTGAATGGAGGAAGATTCTAACTAGCTTCTTACGTACATATGCAGTCAACCAAGACGGGAAATAAAGTCTCATTTCTTCTTCTACTTCTTCATCTACAATGTATGGTCTACTTGACCTCACCTCATCATTAAATTTGCTGAAAACCAATAAATATCGGGATATACTCGTTAAATTATAATAACGGAATCAACAAATAGATGACTTGAATGTTGAAGATTTTCACTTACCACTCTAGCTTTTCCACTTCATCCTCCTCGCAGTTGAGTAATATATATAATTGGGCCGCCTTTAGTTCCTCATCATTCAAATATCTCTTTTTCAGTTTTCCTGAAGGCTTTCCAAGAGCATTGAAGACTTTCAGTAATGCATCATTATATTCTATATCTCCATCGTCGTTCCTCGGAGCTCTTGTTCTATTTGTAGCAATATGAGGCTTGAAATACATTGAACAGAAGTTTGTAATCTCCTCAAGGATATAGGCTTCACAAATAGAACCCTCGACCCGTGCCTTATTTTTCACCTTCCTCTTCAGGTGGTTTAGATGGCGCTCGAACGGGTACATCCACCGATAACCGACGGGCCCACCAACACGTGCCTCATATGAAAGATGAATTGGCAAATGCTCCATAAAGTCGAAGAATCCAGGAGGGAACACCCTCTCAAGCTTACACAATGTTACTGCAATGTCCTTCTCCTGCTTTTCAAGCCGATCGACGAGCAACTTAGTAGAACAAAGATCTCTGAAGAATATGCTAAGCTCTGTCAGTGGATCCCAAACGACATGAGGTAAGAATTCCCAAAATGCAATTGGGATTAACCTCTCCATAAAAACGTGACAGTCGTGGCTCTTCATACCCTGTAGTTTGTTCTCCTTCGGGTCAACACATCTTCTCAAATTCGATACGTACCCGTCTGGAAATTTTAGGCCCTGGATCCACCTACAAAGTTTACCTTTGTTCTCCTTGTCCAGTGAGAAAATGGCCCTGGGCTGCTTATACTTCCCACTGCCTTCCTTTATCAATTGCAACTCTGGACGTCTGCATATTTCTTCTAAGTCCAACCTGGCCTTGGGATTGTCTTTCGTCTTCCCCTTTACGTCCATCACAGTATTTATTATATTGTCAAATACATTCTTCTGTCCAGTGAGAAAATGGCCCTGGGCTGCTTATACTTCCCACTGCCTTCCTTTATCAAATGCAACTCTGGACGTCTGCATATTTCTTCTAAGTCCAACCTGGCCTTGGGATTGTCTTTCGTCTTCCCCTTTACGTCCATCACAGTATTTATTATATTGTCAAATACATTCTTCTCGATATGCATGACATCCAGGTTATGTCTGAGCAGATGGTCACTCCAATATGGTAGGTCCCAGAATATACTCCTCTTCGTCCAGTTGTGAGCGCGACCAAATCCATCACACTTGTACCCCGCTGTAGGCTCTTCAATAGCACTTGACAATTCTTTAACTTCTTCCCATATCGTGTCCCCAGACCACCGTGGCGGTGGACTGGACTTCTCTACCACGCCAGCACAAAAAGCATTCCTGTTCCTCCGGTACGGATGATCCTTTGGCAGGAACTGTCGATGACAATCAAAGAAGCACAGTTTTCCTCCGTGTTTCAAACGGAAAGCCTTAGTGCGATCCATGCAATACGGACATGCGAGACGACCATGGGTGCTCCAACCCGATAACATTCCATAGGCCGGGAAATCATTGATGGTCCACATTAGTGCGGCCCTCATCTGAAAGTTTTGCTTTCTGGAAACATCATATGTGGTTGCACCTACTTCCCACCACTGATTCAGCTCATCTACCAAGGGCTGTAAGTACACATTGATGTTCCTCTTCGGGTTCTTCGGACCTGGAATAATAACAGTTAGGAACATGTAAGGAGTCTTCATACATATCCAAGGCGGCAAGTTGTACGGAGTAACAATCACTGGCCAACAAGAATATTGTGAGCCCGAAAGTCCAAATGGGGTAAAACCGTCGGAGGAAAGCCCCAATCTGACATTACGCGGCTCCGAAGCAAAATCGGGATACACTCGATCAAAGTGCTTCCATGCTTCCCCGTCGGATGGATGATCCAGTACTCCATCTATTTGTTCCCGCTTGTGCCAACTCATATTATCAGCTGTCTCCTTTGCCATAAACAACCTCTGCAACCGCGGCGTCAAAGGCAAATAGTGCATCGAATCTGTTGGCTTGCGTGCACCAGAAGTACTTGTTGTACTAGTTGTCTTGAAGCGATCGGCACCATAAAATCTGCATACGTCTTCATCCTTATCGTCCTTATAGTACAACATGCATCCGTTGCGACATGCATCAATTTTTTCATACCCCATCCAGAGCGATCTCACTATTCTCTTGGATCGGTAGAAGTCTTTAGGTAACTTGCCACCCTCCGGCAATATATCTATAATTAACTCCAGGATTCGGTTGTAGCATTCTTGAGACATGTTAAAATCTGATTTTATGCTCAACAATCTTGTAACCACCTCCAACGGTCAATGGTCATCACAACCAGGATATAAAGGAGTCCTTGCATTCTCCAGCAACTCCATGAACTTTGCAGCATTGGCATTCGGTGCCTCCTCAGCTGCATATTGATTGTTCGGATCGAAACTAGGCCCCGCAGCATCGAAAACCATGTTCGTCCACCTTTGGTCGTAATCAGCATGCTCGTGGACATCTACATAAGGCTCCACATAAGGCTCCGGCTCGGAGGCTAAAGACACAAGTTCTCCGTGTGCGGTCCACTGATAATAATTTGGCATGAAACCCCTCGAATACAAATGATATGTCACATCCACTTCCGAATGATATTTCAAGTTGCGACATCTCATACATGGACACTTAATTTTTGTACGGTCCATGTACTGAGGGAACGCCTTGGCAAACTGCAGGAACTGTTGCACACCCTGTATAAATTCATCCCGTACACCGCACATGTCATCAGGATGACGATTGTACATCCACAAACGGTTCCGCAGATAGTAATTCATATCCATTTTAAGATAATTCTACAAAGATTGACACAAATAATAATTCATCAGGATGACGATTGTATATCCACAAACGGTTCTGCATAATTGCCAAGTGTGGGGACGAATGGCTCAGAACACAACCCAAAATGCATTCTAGCATACATTAGTTTGAATCATCTATGTTCTGTACATATTGTGTAGTATATGTTCTTATCGAATCTAGTATCTGAAGGATGTAACAGAATCAAGATGAACCCACATAATGTAATACAAAGACATTATCTACTACTAAAAGATGTAGTGATAGGTTGTCGTATCATTATTGCCGAGGGATGGGGGTCGGAGGACAGTCAACTTTATCTATGGCTACATAGTTTATGCCTCGCCAGTAGAATGGCTGCAGGGACTATGTCCTGATCACGATGTCGTACCATAGATTATCTACTACTAATTAAGACTTTCAACTAAGCAGTCATAGGGTACTGAACAGAAAGTCTAATTATAAGACTTTCAACTAAGCAGCGTTGTAGGATTTAAAATATGGTATTCAGGATTAGTATCCATCCTTCGTGACATAGCTGACTCTGCCAAAACCTGACCAAAATATCCTACACTAATTATTCCATATTTCAGTAATGTCAGTGAGCTAAATCATACTCAACTGTCGAGAATACTTAGGAGAAAAATTCATTCACAGGATTAGTATCCATCCTTCGTGACATAGATGAAATTTTATAGAGCTCGATAATAATTATTAGTCAATTTATTCATCATTTCAAAACCCTGAAAAAGTCCAAAAAAAACTCCCAGTATCAGTAAATAGGGCTCGAACCCTAAATTAGAATTCGAATCCAAGCAAAACATCAAATTGACAGTTGATATGCCCAAAAAACTCCCAGTATCAGTATATAGGTGTCACACTGTGAGTCTCGTGTCCACACAGTGGGACACGACGTGTCCAAACCAACAAAATAGGTATCACACGAACTAGAAGCGAGTCCACTGTGAGTCTCGTGTCTACACAGTGGGACACGACGTGTCCAAACCAACAAAATAGGTGTCACACGAACTAGAAGCGAGTCCACTGTGAGTCTCGTGTCCACACAGCGGGACACGACGTGTCCAAACCAACAAAATAGGTGTCACACGAACTAGAAGCGAGTCCACTGTGAGTCTCCTGTCCACACGGTGGGACACGACGTGTCTAAACCAAAAAAATAGGTGTCACACGAACTAGAAGCGAGTCCACTGTGAGTCTCGTATCCACACAGTAGGACACGACGTGTCCAAGCCAACAAAATAGGTGTCACACGAACTAGAAACGAGTCCACTGTGAGTCTCGTGTCCCCGACAGCGAGTCCACGCTCTCGTGGACAGGAACTAGAAGCGAGAGAGAGAGCTAGAAGACGAGGATAAACTGGGAAGCGGGGGGGGGGGAGAGTTACCTGAGGAGGAGCTACCTGAGAAAGGAGGAGGAGGAGGAGGAGGAGAAGGTGGAGGGAGATCGCCGGAGGAGCACCGCGGAGGAGGAGGCCGGAGGAGGGAAATCGCCGGAGGGGCGTCGTGGAGGAGGAGGGCACAAAATATTTGGAGGGAAATTTTGTGAAAGATCGAAAAGCGAAACCCTTGCTATATGAAACTATTAGCGACGTTAAACGTCGCTGATATTTATGAAACGGCGACGCTACTTAAATTGCGTCGCTACACGTCGCTACATCAGCGATGTGTACCGACGAACTTGCGACGCCTATTCTCATTTAACAAATTGTAGCCGCTAGACGTCGCTGTTAGTCGCTGTCAGCGACAAACAACGATGTCTTGTATAAACGTCGCTAAAACCCCAAAAAATAGCGACGTTTTTCTTTGGAGTCGCTAAATACGTCGCTGATATGACTTATTTTGGTAGTGAATCTCTTCATGACTACTGTATTATTCTAGTTATTAACCTTAGTCAATTTGGTAGGCACCCCTGACCGTGGTACTCAGGGGTCCCTGTCCTAGATATGATGCAAGACAATACTAATTTATTTGTACAAGCACATTCGCCCACGGTGTCCAGGTTTTTTATACTTGTCAGGTCATGTCATGTCATACTAGCTGTCACAACAGCAATTCGAGATATATCATGTCAGGTTACTTGTCAGGAGTGTGCCACTGCGGGCCACTATCACGTCATGTTACTTGTCCAGGGTGCACCACTACGGGTCACTGTCGTGTTCAGGGTGTACATGTACAAAATAACATAGCACAAGCATTCCATCAAGAGACCCAACTTACACTGAGGGTCACAAGACATGAGCCTAATTAATAACAATTAAATCACAAAAGACAAGACTAGCTCGGGCATATGCAGCCAGGAAAGAAGTCCATGCGGTCGAGAAAGGACAGGCATATGTGGCTCTGGGTGATTCGGCACGTGCGGCTGTAATGGTAAAGGCTCATACGGCTGGCGGAGGAAATCGGGTTCATGTGGCTGGAGGAATGAGGTCTTATGCGGCCAGGGGAAAGAAATCCATGCGGCTCGGGATGGAAGGGTCATGTAGTTGGGTGCCATGCAGCCAGAGTGAAAATGAGTCTCATGCGGCTCGCGACGGAGGGGCATATGCGGCTGGGGGAGTGGGCATATGCGGCTAGCGGGGGAGTGGGCATATGCGGCTGGGTGTTCAAGCCCATACGGCTCAGGGAACCCTTAAGTACTTGGAGGGTGCAACACATGACAGTGTGCTGGAAATATGCCCTACTCGGCGGCAGGCTACAGATCCCAAGCGCGCCCAGGTAACGGGATTGCCTGTAGCTGGGAAATCTCTTCATGACTACACTGTTATTCTAGTTATTAACCTTAGTCAATTTGGTAGGCACCCCTGACCGTGGTACTCAGGATTCCTTGTCATAGATATGATGCAAGACAATACTAGTTCATTTGTACAAGCACATTCGCCCACGGTGTCCAGGTTATTTATACTTGTCAGGTCATGTCATGTCATGCTAGCTGTCACAATAGCAATTCGAGATATATCATGTCAGGTTACTTGTCAAGAGTACGCGACGGCGGGCCACTATCACGTCATGTTACTTGTCCAGGGTGCACCACTACGGGTCACTGTCGTGTTCAGGGATACATGTACAAAATAATATAGCACAAGCATTCCATCAAGAGACCCAACTTACACTGAGGGTCACAAGACATGAGCCTAATTAATAACAATTAAATCACAAAAGATAGGCTAGCTCGGGCATATACAGCCAGAAAAGAAGTCCATGCGGCCGAGAAAGGACGGGCATATGCGGCTCGGGGTGATTCGGCACGTGCGGCTGTAAGGGGAAAGGCTCATGCGGCTGGCGAAGGAAATCGGGTTCATGCGGCTGGAGGAATGTGGTCTTATGCGGCCATGGGAAAGAAATCAATGCGGTTCGGGATGGAAGGGTCATGTAGTTGGGTGCCATACAGCCAGAAAGAAAATGAGTCTCATGCGGCTCGCGGGGGAGGGGCATATGCGGCTGGAGGAGTGGGCATATGCGGCTAGCGGGGGAGTGGGCATATGTGGCTAGCGGGGGAGTGGGCATATGCGGCTAGCGGGGGAGTGGGCATATGCGGCTAGGTGTTCAAGCCCATACGGCTCGGGGATCAAAGTTCCATACGGCTGAAATAAGAAAGGCTATATGCGGCTGCGAATTGCCCACGCTCATGCGGCTGCGGGGAGTAGACTTATACGGCCAGGGGTTCATCCAGTCATGCGGCTAAGATTATCCATACGGCTGGGGAAACACTTGTCGCGTGAAATAGTCATGCGGTCAAGTACTGTTCCTCTTCTCCAAATTTTCCGAGGAGAAGAACACCATGAAGGCCAAGTTCCCAAGCTCCATAAATCCTTCATCCAGAGTCTAAATTCAAACTTCCATAGGTCAAAATGGGACATGATAAAATACTCTATAACATGGAACCATCAGAACTTGATAATAATAAGATTAAGTAGATCAAAACCCAAGAAATTTGAGAATACAATAAACTGAGATCTACAAGAATTTAGCCATGGAAATTGAAAATGCCAAGCACTAAAGAGTCTTAGAATGTTGCAAGGAAGAAAATGGAACAATAAATCTTGAGTACCTTCATGAAGCAAGATGCACTTGCCTAAGCTCTCCCTCTCTCTCTCAGGTAGGTGAGGAGTTAATGGTAGGGAAGAAGGAGAGTAATGAAGAGAGATAAAGAGGAGTGGGCTAATAAATGGGGATGGAGGTGGTAGGTAAGGTTTCTCTCCTTGGTTCATGATGAACCAATGCAAACCAAGCCTAGCAGAACCAACCCAAGGTAAACCAAGCCATGAAAAGCCAAGATAAGCCAAACAAGGAATCATGCAATACGAGACTAAGTATGTCCACGTATCCTAAAATACGTAATACGAACTACAGGTATTACACCATATGCTCCAAGACATAACATAATCTTACACAACTAACCTCACTTGATAACTGATATGAAGACTGAAAACAACGGCTAGCAATTGCACCTGATAACGAAAAGAATTTGAGATGATGCTCTGGTTAATCTTTATTTTTTTGGTAATCATCTGCATAAAAAGAGCTGTGTTTAGACAAAATAGCCACAAGGAGGAAGAACATATTTTAATTTGTACAGACTTACCTCAAAAGTATACCGAAAAATAGCTTCAAATATGTGGGGTACATCCTCGATCATTACGGCTTTATATCTGGAAGGAACCATTGAAGATAAAAATAATGATATGTTTCATATACTTAATAGGAAATTGTTTAAGCAATAAACATATAAGTATAGTTATAAGCATATACACTGACTAAAAAATGTTGCAACCTAATGTCACATTTCAGTCTATAGTATCCTTTCAAGCTTGGTTAGAACACTTACACTTTCTCCACAATAAACAATATAACATACAAGTACAGACCAAACAAAAACTCTGGACCCCATAAGGCAAAATTTTCAAGTGACAGAAGAACAATATTTAAGGTCTAGATCAAAACTCTGGACCCCATATGTCATGAATTGTGTTCATTGTGCATACAAAAATTCATAGGAATAACATTTCTCATTAATAATTAGTTAACCTTACATGTGATAGGTAGTGAAGAATTTTCAACTACTAATTATTTTTCCTAGTGTTTTCGAGAGAGGGAATCCATGACCATATAGTGTTTTCGAGATAGGAAAATCTAGATGAGGAGAAGTATGGAGAGCTATGATCATGCTTTCCCCTTCTTGTTTTTGGTTGTGCATAACGCTACTGCAAACTAGAACCAACACCTGACCCAATATGATGACATGCAGACCATGAGGGCTCTCTCCAAATTCCAATCTAGTACCAGCAGCTCGTTGGCCCGATGCCACATGATGCATCCATACATAGGATGTTGAGTTCTTTATATAATAGTAAATGTCACTAGCGTGTCATAAGAGCAAAGTGTAACATATCAACCTAAAAAATTGCTAAAGAGTATAAAAGAAAGTTTCAACAAATAATAAATGGAATGTTATTTCTCATGCAATACTATACTCTGTCAGAATACAGGATTTCCTTGTAGAAAAGTTTCTTTTTGATTGCAATGAAATTATGAAACAAGTAGATGACACTAGATCATAAATCAGTAAACAAACAAAACACAAATTTGGGTCCAAGATCAAGTGGAACATCAGAAAAGGGATGACATAATATCAAAGAAAAACAAGATATAAGTTTTTTATGTTGTAGTGGCAAATGATTTCAGAGTGGTTGTTGTATGGAGAACAGAAGTGAGTTTCCTGTCAATTAGTATAAATTATAAAGACTTATTAATAACTGTGTAGTCGAGATTACCTTTTCCTTAATTATAGCTTCGTAAATTGTAGGATCCAACTTCAGCTGCTTAGTCCCTTTGACAGTCCTTAGACCAATAATTATGTGACTAATGTTTTTCATATAGCTGCCAGTTTTATTCTCAGCTTCTTCAGATGAGAGTTCGGTCACCTGAAATAGCACGCTTATACATTATCATTAAAAGCAATGTATAGTTGAGAAATGTCATAACAAGAGGTGAGATGTATAAATAAAAAGAAAAAAAATTGACATATGACAACATGATGCCTTGTTACAAACAAAATTTGGACCAAAACTAAAAGGTCGATTGATAGCAAGATCGAAACATAGCAAAACATACCTCTCCTTCATATACTTCCTTGTTTTCCTTAATCCGTAGATCGATAGCCCTTCAAAAATTTTCCATAAGCACCTCAGTCTTCTTAACCTCAGATGAGTACACCTCTGAACCAACCATGGGGCAGAATGGTACCTGAACATAGTCCAAAAGATAACTTTGAGTGATCAAGACATCACATGTCAACCAGTATGATATCGCAATGACCAAAAAACTTCAGTGAATGGTGATTACAATTGGTGAGGATAGAGAGAGGGACACATCCAAAAAATATTGTTGAAAGGGTGACCAACTCTACACCCTCCCCAAGAATAAATGAAAGCCATTTGAGGAAAACTGTAGTGTCTTATAGGATGAATGACGGTAGCACAGAGAATATGAATAATAAAACACATTAAGTTGAATCCAAAAATGCAGTTCATATCAAAAGATGACATGGACAAATTATCCCAATAAATACACACTGCAATAAGTGCAATATACAACTAAAAGTAACATCAAATAGAGCTTTCTAGTGGCTTAATAAAACAAGTCTCTTAAATAACCTACTGAGCAACCATCCAATAAATTGTAATTAGAAAGAAAAAACTAATAACGATATAAAATGGTAATAGCATCTCTTGACGCTATTAGCAAAGCAACAACAACAACTCCATTACATTGGAACAAATCTAGATTGTCAAAACTTGTTACATTTAACTAAACAAATAAACATTACTTGGTAATAAAATAATGATCAAACACAGTGCAGTAGAAATTTCCAATAACTGTACCATCGAACTTCACATGAGCCAGTAAACAAATCGGATGCAAGGATGTAGCTTTAAGCTAAAATAAAAGTTGAATCTTTACTGGATTCTCAATTTGAATGTAATTGATGTCCCAATAGATTTAATATCAACTAATTCTTACAGCCAGAAAACAAATGTAGCTTTAAGCTAATGGATTCACGATTTGAATGTAAATTTTTATTGTCCCCAATAGTTCTTATCTTAATTAATTCTTATGAAAAGTCACGTGCTTTGGAGCAGTTCTTTATTTCAATCCGCTAATGAATAAATCGATGTATCTACTATATGCTTCCAAACCACATCATAATTTCTTAAACCAACAAAACTCTATATCAAAAAAGCCATAAACTTTCACCGTATCGACCATCCCTAGCAACAAAAAAAACTGATCTAATCAAAATCATCAAGACAATTAAATTTAACTCCTCTTTTACAATCAAAATTGTTAGCCGAACGAACTAAATATTTAATCGAAAAAGCCCTAAAAATGTTTATTTCCAATCTGACAATCAAAATTCTTAGCCGAATGAAATCTTAACCAAAAAAAGCCCTAAACTTTTCCAATCTGATCTGATCTTTCATAAGGGAATCGAATCAAAATAGAACCTTAAAAAAGGAAAACGAAGGAAAGAAACAACTATCTTATGCATATGATATGATCATTCATAAGTGAACTAAATCGAATAAAACCAAAAAATAGAAAAATCGAAAGAAAAAAACAATTACCTGATGTTGTTGCCATGTTGAGCATGAGAGAGAGGCAGGTACGGTATGAGGCAGAGAGCGGTGGCGGCAGACGGCGCGTAAGGAGGGATGAGAATGAGATGATGGGGCTGAGAGAGAAGTTGGGAGAGGCATGTTTCTAGTATTTAGAACGAAAGAGTACTGGAGAGGGGTTTTGTAATCGACTGTCTCAAAAAAATTGGTTTTGAAAGAAGAAATTTGGTTTCCCTCCTAAACCATAACCAGCAAAAAAATGGCACATATTCTTTTTAAAATATTTAGCAATGCTAAATAAAAATGTATTACCAACGACTTAATTTATTGCTAATCTTAACACACAGAAAATATGGATAATTTAGCAATGAGGTTCGCCTTGCCAATTTATTTTCTAAGCTTTGGCAACGAAAACTTTCGTTGCCAAATATATTGTTTAGCAACGACAACAATATGTGTTGTAGAAAAGATCTATCAGTAACGAAAAATGTTGCGTTGTTAAAAAATTCGTTGCCTTATAGAGTATTTCTTGTAGTGATGGGACCCGTTTTGACAGACTTTTCTCAAGTAAATAGCAATACAATAACTCTATACATGCTACGACATTCATAAAATGCTATAGCACTGAATCTGTAATTTTTGTTCTGCATTCCTAATAGCATTCTATAAAAGAACGCTTTTAATAATATTCTTCTGTAGCGTTCAGATCTGAACGATATTAAAAATGTGCTATAGTAAATCCTATTTGTTGTAGTGTTTCTGACCCGATTCTAGCCGCATAGAAGGATCCCGACTACCCGACCGTATAGATGGGCATCCATCTATTGCCATAGTTCCTTTTTGTCGTTCCTTGTCCCGAATTGACCTTGATTGACAGTGATTGTGACCTTGACTAATAATTGATCATGCGTTCCTAGTTGGAACTAAGAGACTGGCTAGTCGTCTTATTGAATTGAATGAGACACGTTCATATTAACTATGAACTATTGCAATCGATTGGCCGATCCCGAATATTGGCATATGGGCACGTGCATACTTCAATTTATTTTCTACAAAAGTAGCATGTGTACTTTATGGTCAAGGCATGATTATTTTGTGACTAGTTTTGATTGTTGCATTATGCTATGTAAGACCTACAACCTAACCGTACGGGTATCGTTGTAGAGTTGTGCATATCGTACTTTGTATGAAAGTACTCATTCTGAATAACCATAATCCACGGTATGGGATTTCATTCAACATAAGGACTACTAAGTTAAATAAGATAATGATTGCATGGAGAGAGAATGGATTCCCAAGTTCTTGTTGGCCCATTTGGTCATATGGTCAAACCTGATTTTAATAATTGATTAAACTCTGTCTGGATATACAAAGCTAGTCGGGACATCTCGGACTCTTGAACATGATCAAGAATAGCTATCCACTGAATTCAAGACCGAAGATCTGTTTGCCTACTCGAGTCTGTAATTCCTTATACAATATATTTTTATTTTATTTGAGTCTAGGAATATGTTGTACACCGAGTCGTACTGGCAAATAGGCTACCCTTAAATGAGTTCAAAATATTTTTTTTTAAAAATGTCCTCTCAAAAAGGTTTACAAAAAGGTTTTCAAAAAGGTTTTCAAAAATCACCAAAAAGCTTTTTAAAACCCTAACTAAATCCTGACTAAACCCTGACAGAACTCGGACCGAGCTCGGCCAGAGTTCGGTTCGTGGCCGTTGTGATTTTGAATCCTTGGAACTTGGTCCTCCTGCAGTTGCAGATTTGACCTAGATTTGCTCATAGAGTTCTGTCCGAATTCTGCCCAAATTCTGTCAGATGTCTGCCTTTGAAATTCCTATAAATAGAGAAGGATTTCGATCATTTCAACTCACTCATTCACTTTTAATCTTCTCTCTATCTAAAGCTTTCAGTCTTTCAAAGAGTTTTTTTAGAGCTTTCAATTTCAGATCCCAAGCCAATTACAATCCTCTAGTCGATTTGCCAGTGCGGTACGGTCTAGAAGTTTCTGAGAGATTGTAATCAGAAGGCTTGATTGAAGAATACCTCTTCACATTTGAAGTTGGACGAGTTCTTCGTATCAAAGCTCGCGTTGTAGAAGTTGCAAGGACTTCGTAAGAAAACTTACAGTTTTTCCAATAGTGGATTCAACTGGTAGCAAGAGTTCTACCGACTGGATTAGTCCTCAACAGAGGAAAACTAGTATACATCGTTGTCTTTGCGTTTGCTCTCTTAACTCTGTCTTTACTTTATTTCAGTTGTAATTAATATTCTGTGATTGTGCTGCTAACATTGTTTTAATTAGTATTATTCTGCTGCCAACTCTATTCACCCCCTCTAGAGTATTACGTTTTACTATTTCGTTCCTACAATTGGTATCAGAGCGGGTGTTTACAGGTAAAACAAAGGTAACAGTACGATTATTTGTTCATTTTAATTAACTGTTATATAGATCACAGCACAACACATGGCAACTGTGAAATTCTCAAGTGAAGGCCAGGCCACAAACAGACCCCCACTATTTGATGGTACGAACTATACCTATTGGAAAACACGGATGAGTTTCTTCTTGAAATCACTTGACTTTGATTTATGGTCCATTGTTCTTGATGGCTATCAAAAGCCACCTCGTATAAATGTTGATGGAGTTTTAGTTGAAAAACCCCACAACAGATATACAGAGGAAGAAAAGAAAAGGGCCAGTCTTGACGCACGTGCCATTAATGCTCTCTTTTGTGCTTTAGACAGAACTGAATTTAACAGGATGTCTATCTGCACAACGGCTAATGAAGTATGGAAGCTACTTGAAGTCACACATGAAGGCACGACTCATGTCAAAGAATCTAAAGTCAGCAGACTTACTCAAGAGTACGAGGCATTCAAGATGAAGCCCAACGAAACAGTTACACAAATGTTCGAGAGATTCTTAGATATTATAAATCCTTTGTCCTCCTTAGGCAAAGATTACAGTAACCATGAAAAGATTCACAAACTCCTGCGAGCACTTACCAAGAACTGGATTCCGAAGGCTATTGCAATCATTGAAGGGAACGACCTCACAACTATGTCCCTCGAAGTACTCATGGGTAAGCTACTCACTCATGAACTGGAGCTACAAGATTTTGAAGAGCCTGCACCAAAGGAGAAGACGATCGCTCTCAAGGCTCAGCACAGAAAAGCTGCTGAAGGTGACTCAGACAGCAGTGGATCTGACGCTGAAGATCAAGCACTCCTAGCAAGAAAGTTCAAAAGATTCATGAGACATGAGAAGAGAGTCAAAGAGAACAACAGCAACAACTGGTATCAAGAAGATGCTGTCTGCTATGGTTGCAAGAAGAAGGGACACATGAAGAAGGATTGTCCCACAAACTCATCATCAAGCAAGAAGAGCAACTGGTATGAAAAAGGGAACCTGAAGAAATCAACATCTAGGAGATATGCCAATACCAGCATATGGCATGAAAGTGAAGCCAGCGATTCAGAAGACGAACAATCAGAAGACGCTGCAAACGTATGCTTTATGGCATCCGATCAGGTACCTACTGAACTTGTAGTTGATACTTATGATGACTTCACCTTTGAGCAATTAGGAGATGCCTTCAGTGACCTGATGACTGATTACAGAAAACTGCGTAGCAAGTATCAGACCTCTAAGAAGGTACTCAAAGAGTACAAAGGTGAAATAGGTAGACTTACCGACCTACTAGATGAGGTTAGAAATAATGTTAGTGAGTCTGGTGAGCTTTCTTCAACAAAGCTCTTATTACACGAGACTACCAAGTCATCTGAAGAGAAAGACAAAATTATTGACCAACTCAAGGAAGAACTTTCTATAGAGAAGAAAAGTCTTCGATGTGCACAAATCAGAATGGAATCACTCACTTCTGATTATACTAAGTTGTATGACACTTCCAAAAGATTGGAAATTAGGTTAGGAAAACAGCCTGAGCCTGCTACTTCCTTCCCTAACACGTGTCACTTACCGAAAAATCGAAACATTCCCAAGCCAAACACTGTCAGACCTAACCATATAAAACCTTTACCCCAAAAGGTTAAGCCCAAACAAGATTATAGGTATGCTTTCTTCTATACTAGAAAACCTAAACCTACCAACCATGCACACCACTCAGCTTTCAATACTCGACATGCACAATGTCATTATTGTGGCCTCATTGGTCATATTTTATCTGCATGTAGAATGAGAAAGCTTGTTGATTTAAATGTTTATGCTTGGATACCTAAAGCTAACAATTCAGGACCCTACAAGAAATGGGTACCAAAAGTTTCATCTGCAAACTGTTTTGTAGGTGGAACACCCTTCACATGCTAGAAGCAAATGGATCCTCGACAGCGGTTGCTCACGGCATATGACCAGTGACGCTATCCTATTTGTAATACTGTCGAAGAAAAAGAAGGAAGGCTATGTCTCCTTCGGTAATAACTTGAAAGGGTATATTATTGGTATCGATGATGTTGGTAAGTCTCCCTATCCTGTGATTAAGGATGTCTGTCTGGTTACCGAGTTGAAATATAATCTACTCAGCATAAGTCATCTAGCTGATCATGGTTATGGCATCAACTTTGGCAAAGACAAATATACTATAGTTGATAGCTCAACTGGTAGTACTATCTTTGAAGGTATCAGGGAAGACAATATATATGTTTTCTATTTGTTAGAAGAAACTAACATTTCAGGTAGATGCTTAATGGCAAAGAGTGATGAGAGTCATCTGTGGCATATGAGACTTGGTTACGCTAATATGGATACGATCTCAAGATTATCCACAAAGAAGCTAGTACGCGATTTATCGGACATTACATTCAAGAAGGACTCGGTATGCAGCCAATATGAAAAGAACAAAGCTACCAGATCCACATTCAAGTCAGTAAATGCAGTATGTACTACTAGACCTCTATAATTGTTTCATATGGACTTATTTGGTCCTAGCAGAGTTGCTAGCCTCGGAGGTAAACTTTATGCTTTCGTAATTGTAGATGATTTCTCTAGATACACATGGGAATATTTCTTGACACGCAAGAATGATACATTATCCAAATTTGTTGCCTTTTACAATAAAGTACAGAATGAAAAAGGTTACATGATCACTCGTATAAGAAGCGATCATGGAGGCGAATTCGAGAATGCTGATTTTGAGCAATTTTGTGACACACACGGTTTTGTACACGAGTTCTCCGGTCCTAGGACTCCACAACAAAATGGAGTTGTGGAACATAAGAACAGAACTCTAACCGAAATGGCCAGAGTGATGTTAAACCAGTTTAGTCTACCCAAATATTTCTGGGCTGAAGCTGTCAATACAGCTTGCTTTGTACTCAATAGAGTTCTAATTCGACCCAAATCGAAGAAGACTCCATTTGAGTTATGGTTTGATAGAATTCCATCTGTTTCATACTTTAGAATATTTGGCTGTAAATGTTTTATTCTTAATACAAAAGACAATTTGGGAAAATTTGATAAAAATGCCGATGAAGGTATATTTTTAGGTTATGCGGCCAAGAGTAAAGGATACAGAGTCTTCAACAAAAGAACCATGATCATCGAAGAGTCAATCAACGTCACCTTTGATGAACTAAATCAGATGACGATCGATGACAGTGACGAAGATCTAACTGTACCAAGCTCAACATCAGCTGATCCTCAACCAAGCTCTGCACTAGCTGAACCTCCTAGAGAAGATTCAGGAACCAGCTATCTTCAGAATCTACCGAAAAGTGTATGCAGAATGAGTTTGAGATGAGCATGATGGGAGAGCTAAAATTCTTTCTCGGATTGCAAATCAAACAAACTGATAATGGGACATTTATAAATCAAGCCAAGTATACAAAAGACCTGCTAAAGAAGTTTGATCTGGACAATGTCAAACCTATTGGCACTCCAATGGCAACTTCAAAAAAGCTTGATTCAGATGAACAAGGCAAGCCAGTCGACACACGTAAGTATCGAGGTATGATTGGTAGTTTACTTTATTTAACTGCTAGTCGTCCAGATATAATGTTTAGTGTTTGCCTGTGTGCATGTTTTCAAGCTAACCCAAAGGAATCACATCTGTCCGCAGTTAAGCGTATCTTTCGATACCTTAAGGGCACTTCTTCTGTTGGCTTGTGGTATCCCAAAACTAAGTCCTTTGACCTTATTGGTTATTCGGATGCAGATTTTACTGGATGTAAAGTCGATAGAAAAAGTACCAGTGGCACATGTCATTTCTTAGGCAAGGCTTTAGTCTCATGGTTTAGTAAAAAGCAAAATTCTGTAGCCTTATCAACAACAGAGGCTGAGTACATCGTCGCAGGACGTTGTTGTGCTCAGATTTTGTGGATGAAACAAACCCTAGAAGACTATGATTTATTTTACACATATATTCCCATTTTCTATGATAACACGAGCACTATTAATTTGACTAAGAATCCAGTATGTCACTCTCGTACTAAATATATCGAGATTCGACATCACTTTCTTAGAGATCATCATCAAAATGGAAAAATAAACCTTGTGTACATAGATACTGAAAATCAACTAGCTGACATCTTCACTAAACCTCTAACGGAAGATCGTTTCAATTATCTACGTCAAGAATTAGGAATTTTAGACATCAGTAATATTAATTAATCTTGTTTTATGATTATATATCATTATACAAAAACTGTGTTAGAGACAAGCCAATAAAGAGTCTGTCTGTCACCACAACTACGGTTGAAGCGAAGCGGTACTTAAGAGTTCCCCGGTGAACCTCCGCCAGCTGGGACAGTATCCCTACAGCTAATCTGAAACAGTCGCTGTGTAACGACATTTAATCTATAAAATAATATTAATTATGTTAATTGAAGTTGAAATGACTAATCTTTGAATTAAATATTTGAAATGAGACAATGAAAAAGAATGGCAAAAATTAACTATAAAGAACCCTAGGCAAATTCGGCCAGAGCTCTCACCGAATTCGGCCCGAGTTCGGTTGAGGGTGTCAGGTTATATATACAGAACCCGAGAAGCCTTTCTTCTTCATTGCTTCCAAACTAATCACAACAGCAGCAGCAGCCGCGAAGGAGCCCCGAACCCTAGCTTTTCACCACCCTCATTCTTCCAATCCAAGTGGTAAAATCAATCCAAAATTTGGATTCGTACGGAGTTCGTCGTTCTCTTCGACATACTTTGATTTCGGGAGGTATAATCCCATCTTTCTTCTCTTTTCAATTAGTGCATTTTTATTTCAATTTGTACAAATGGCACCCAAATTCAATCCTTCAAAGAGGAAGAAGACGAACCCTAGTGAGGAAGGGTCATCTTCGCATCTGCATACGGATTCCCTCTTCTCGTCGGTCCAAACGAGCGACGGTGCGTTCGACGGGTTTTTCTTTCAAACCCTAGACCAAGCCCTACTGTGGTATGGAGACTTCTCCATGAGATCCATATGCACAGGCGCTCCAGTCAAATGGACTGTATTTCCTGATCATCGTCATTTCTTTGAGGCATTAGGGTTACATCTTTTTGTTAAAATCTGCTTTCCTATAGCAACTAATGCCATTAGATTATTTTATTGCAATCTCATATTAAACACTTTTGATGTGAGCACTCGTGTTGGAGGTATTGATATCAATTTCAATGATGACCTCTTAGCGGAGATCCTTGGTATCCCTAACGAAGGTGAACTGCTAGTTGACATCACTGAATTTGATTTTCCCAAAGGCACGACACTCGTCAGTTTTAAAGCGAAACTCTGTGCACCTGATAGAGTACGCTCTGGAAAGTTCAAGGCTAATAACCTGAACTTGTTTAACTATGAATTGCATCGCATCATCTATTCCACTATCCTTCCAAAATCTACTTCAAAGGATGATGTGACTTCTCTTGAGCTGTCCGCCTTGTACCACATTCTTAAGGGGATTCTATTTTCTGCCCCTAAGACCATGATTCAGATGATGGGTCGTTGTCGTGTAAGAGATAGAAATCACTCTTACGCGATGATTTCCCACGCATCTTTCAGCGCTTCAATATCGATCTGTCGACTTGTACTCAGGACCCTGAGCCTAAGTTTCTTCAGTTATCTCGTCGTAGCATGACTGCTTCAGCTCTACCTCCTGTTCCTCCTACTGCATCTCCTCTACCATCTCATCAGTATGCCATGACATTTGAGGGCATACATCAGCATTTATCTGCTTTGCATGTCTCGATGACGGACATGGCTCACGAGCGTGAGTTCTGCGACGTCACCCGCTATCAGGCGCTTGCAAACTCCTTAGCTGATCTTCGTATCGCCCAGACTGGTCATTCAGCCGGTTCCATCCCTAGAGATCTAGCTTTCTTCGGTTACCGCTGTGAGGATGAGGCTGTTCATGCCTACTTCCAGTCCGATAACGCCTATAATTGGTACCGTCCTGACCGTGCTCCACATCATGATTATGTTGGTGAGTTCTATGCTGGCGCCCCTCCGCATCCTTCTGGCGCTGGTACCTCTGGAGCTGGTACTTCAGGATATGCTGGTCGAGTTGCTGATGATGATGATGAGGATGATGATGAGGAGATGTGACTATATGATTTTGAGTGATATTTTATTGTGCACTTGGAAATGCTCCGACATTCCAATTTATTATCAGTACTTTTTATTAGCACTTTTTAGTTTGCTTCAGTACTCTTTTCTTTTCATGGACATGTTTATTATGCCTCAGTTTATGGTATTCAGTTTATTTCAGTACTATGTTTCAGTTTCAGTTTATGATAGCACTATTTCTTATATTGCTTCATTCTTTATAACTGCCTGTGAAATTACATGCCTGTGATAATTTTTTTACAATGCATGCCTGTGATACTTCTCTTTTATTTCTGTCTTATTTTCTTTTATATATGTTTTCTCACTATTTGTTACTTATGCATTTGATTGCGGGGGAGCTTCATCTTTTGCAATTATTTTGCTAAGTGACAAAGGAGGAGAAAATTAAAGATCTAACATTTTTTGAGATAATACAAGATATGAATAATTCTACTTTTTGATATTTTGAACAAGCTTAATGTTATATCATTCATAGTTTGTCAATTATCAAAATGGAGGAGATTGTTGGCCCACTTGGTCATATGGTCAAACCTGATTTTAATAATTGATTAAACTCTGTCTGGATATACAAAGCTAGTCGGGACATCTCGGACTCTTGAACATGATCAAGAATGGCTATCAACTGAATTCAAGATCGAAGATCTGTTTGCCTACTCGAGTCTGTAATTCCTTAAGCAATGTATTTTTATTTTATTTGAGTCTAGGAATATGTTGTACACCGAGTCGTACTGGCAAATAGGCTACCCTTAAATGATTTCAAAATATTTTTTTTAAAAAATGTCCTCTCAAAAAGGTTTACAAAAAGGTTTTCAAAAAGGTTTTCAAAAATCACCAAAAAGCTTTTTAAAACCCTAACTAAACCCTGACTAAACCCTGACAGAACTCGGACCGAGTTCTGCCAGAGTTCGGCCAGAGTTCGGTTGGTGGCCGTTGTGATTTTGAATCCTTGGAACTTGGTCCTCCTGCAGTTGCGGATTTGACCTAGATTTGCTCATAGAGTTCTGTCCGAATTCTGCCCGAATTCTGTCAGAAGTCTGCCTTTGAAATTCCTATAAATAGAGAAGGATTTTGATCATTTCAACTCACTCATTCACTTTCAATCTTCTCTCTATCTAAAGCTTTCAGTCTTTCAAAGAATTTTTCTAGAGCTTTCAATTTCAGATCCCAAGCCAATTACAATCCTCTAGTCGATTTGCCAGTGCGGTACGGTCTAGAAGTTTCTGAGAGATTGTAATCAGAAGGCTTGATTGAAGAATACCTCTTCACATTTGAAGTTGGACGAGTTCTTCGTATCAAAGCTCGCGT
The DNA here is from genome assembly GCA_029216955.1 of Iris pallida. Classification (NCBI taxonomy): domain Eukaryota; kingdom Viridiplantae; phylum Streptophyta; class Magnoliopsida; order Asparagales; family Iridaceae; genus Iris; species Iris pallida. Next base: position 34,256,717 of record JANAVB010031617.1, read on the forward strand.
TGTAGAAGTTGCAAGGACTTCGTAAGAAAACTTACGGTTTTTTCAATAGTGGATTCAACTGGTAGCAAGAGTTCTACCGACTGGATTAGTCCTCAACAGAGGAAAACCAGTATACATCGCTGTCTTTGCGTTTGCTCTCTTAACTCTGTCTTTACTTTATTTCAGTTATGATTAATATTCTGTGATTGTGCTGCTAACATTGTTTTAATTAGTATTATTCTGCTGCCAACTCTATTCACCCTCCCTCTAGAGTATTACGCTTTACT